>CM017902.1:19291968-19666293 GCA_008369825.1 Triplophysa tibetana
TCTGGCCCTTACAGGAATCATTTACTTCAGACAATCTTGCTAGGCCAAACAAAAGCAACATGCTCTGCTTTCATAAAGATGGCACGGAACAGGGTGGTGTGCTTATTTCAACCGTTTCTTTTAATGGCATGGCAGAGGATCAGTGAATTGACGTGCAATATACACGAGGGAATATTTTGCCTGGCTCTTGTATCATTGCATGAGTCACCAACATCTGCTCTACCGTATCATATTAAAGAGTACAAGCTTAGATGAAGTCTTTTGAATGTGAAGAAAGATGAGTGATGTGGCTATGAGACAATTCCAAACTGCTCATATTTATTACCATGTGGTAATCCCAAACAAAGGGACGGAGAGAAAATGCAAAAGCCCCATGCAAACAAAACAGTTATAGTGTCACAAATAGAATTGCAGAAGACGAACGGCCTGACAATTTCTTAAACACTGTGCACCAAAAAGCAACAATTAAATATATTTGTCACAGTGTATGTGAAAAGCATCCCTGAAAATGTATTTCTCGGTGACCTTGATAAAAATTAATTTTCACTCTGATGGAATGAAGTAGAATCAAATGTAGATCGATTGTTTTCGAATGAGAATTGAATACTTACGTGGCTATTGATGATTGGAAATGCCCAGTTTCAACTCAAATGTACAGTAGTTGCATGGAGGAACTATAACTGTTGGCCAGAACAGCAGTGAAATGGATTAATGGATTTATCATCGAATTTTTCTTCAGCACCCGCGTGCTTCTCCACATGTCTCTTTCTGATCTCCACGCTATCTCACCATTTCTGGCCCACGATTTCTCTTTCCACCTTCCTCTCCCACTCTGCCTCATATGAAATACACAATGTTTGGCCTGCTGCAGACTCACTCAATTAGACACGGACCTCTAAGGGGTTCTGCTGCTCCTTTCATCCATATATTATTACATAACCACCTTCATTACAGAACACAGCGTTTGTCTTTTGTACAACTTTAGTCTCCTCAAATTTTTCCCACCACACCCGTTATGTTAAACTCCTTCCATGTGTTAGTGTATTGCTTCACACATCTGTGCCTCATCATGACATAACACTTTATGACTGCGCAGCTGTATGGTTAAGCCGTGGAATGAGTGGGATATTTGCTCCTCATCGACTCATGTTATGCATATTTATGCTTTTTTATTTGTGAAAAATCTCTGAAAGCAGATTTGTTTGTCTTGTTCACTAATGTTCCATAATGGATTGTTCAACAATCAGTGGTCTGACTCAGAATACATTCATTTTCAATGGCACATTAAAATAATTCGATATATTTGAGCACCATGAAAGCTTTTATGCTTTTAATGTGCGTGTATAGGCCTAGACATTTTTATAAATATCAAATAGTTAATGGAGACAAAAGTAGGCTTGAGGACATTTTCGTTCCGTGCTTGCACAGCTCATAAACTGGCAAAATCAAGTTCATCTTTTTATCTTTTTCACTCCTCAATTAAAACACTGTCAGAAGAAGCCTTACATCCATGAAAATTTCACCCCACTGTCCTGGACCGATCCAAAATAGATATGAAATATTAACGTTTTAGAAACCGGCCAAAATTAATTTACATAAAATTTGTTTACATAGAGATAGCAAGCGAAATAAAACAAGAATGAATCTAAATGTTTTGTTAATATTTTACAACAAGGTCTGATTTGTAAATATTTGTTAATATCCTACAACATAAAATAACAATAAGCACTATATTTATATAGCATTTAAAATTAAGGTTGATTTATGTTATAGATAACACAAAAACAATTGTTTGTTGTCCATACATGTTTGAACAGTTTGCATTAAACTTATGTTAACATAAAAAGCGTGTAATGTAAAATGAAGAACAAGTAACAAAAAGTTCATTGTGGGTGAATTATGCATTATTAATTCATAGGAACGAATGAAGGTAACGAGTGTTGCCTATTGTGAACCCTATTGAAAAAGTTTTATCAATATTTTAATACACAATCTTTAAAAATATATTTTTGGGGTAAAGCTAAATTTCTGAGAGCAGGAGTCAAACCCAGAATGTGGTGTGAAGAGCAGCAGTTTGCTGTTGTTTATCCTGAATTGATTTTATTATGATATTGCGTTTTACTGATTTTCATCAAAGACACTACAAATAATTGACCACAATTTATTATAAACAATGAAGCACATTTTAAAATATACCAGTTATGTGCGTACCTTTATTTCATACACAATCACACCTTACGACAAGTACACAACATATAAACAAACGCAATCACACCTTACAGCAAGTACATAAACAAACACAACCACACCTTACAGCAAGTAAACAAACAAACAACAAATGTGTAAACCATGTAAAAAGATACTGAAATAATGGAATTGCTATTCCCAGATTTAATATAATGTAATGCTGTGAATTTCGCAGAAAATCTTGTTCCGAGGTTGCCTACCTACATTTTTGTGTGAGTTTTTGGTAAAGTATTAATACTATGACGCAATAACAAAACAATAAGATCATTTTGTGGCGATGAACACGTGACTCATTCCAACACTGTATCAAATCAATCCAGCTCGTTTGCACAGTGAACATCCAAAGTCTTCGTGAAAAACAAAACATTTCTACACTACCACCACGAAATACAGGAGTCCCTAGTGTAATTGATACTGTTATGTACAAGAATGCAAAACACAATCCAATACATTACAACGCTCTTGAACAAAAGAACACGCACGCACACACCGAGCAGGAACAATAGCACAACAACATCATCTCTGAGATGCGCTGCCAGAATCCTTGCAAGATTAACACGTAGGCTGTAAACGTAAAAAATGACGTAAAATGTTTCTGAGAGTGTTCTTAAGCCCTTTTCTATTGCTATGCCGCATTTTAAATTCCTACTTTTGCGTAACGCTCAATGTAGACAAAGGATTGGACAAACCCTAGAACCACTACCCTAACGTTAACGTTACCTGTGTTTAACAGTACACGTTACCAAGAAACACTGGATTTTTTTTTAAGAATACATCAAGGGTTTTAAAACTTTGATCCGCACAGTAAATAAGTTAAATAATGCATATGGAAAGAGCGACTCACCGTCGTGGCACCTCAAGATCAGTAGTTTAATTTTCATAAATGTAGCGCGGCTAACTCAAGCTTCGACGCGGCAGTTACAGTTAACATCCTTTGTTAGCGGAAGCCTTTGCATGCAACGCTTCAGTCTTTCATTGAGTTAACTGGGATCTATTGCAAGGACTTATGGACGTTAACAATCCAGTGTGAAACTGCATCACATTATTTGTCCAGAACCCTTTAAAACGATTCTGTATCATTATATGGTCGCTTTTCGGATTCCCTCTGAATTTCCTATCTTTCCGGTGTACTGTCTGATGGAACTCACTGTTTTCATTTTGATTCACATGCTCTGTCTTTGGACTGTACCATTCGCTTGGGATGCGGGGGTGGCGCGGTGACCGGAGGCGGCGGGGGGAGGTGTGGGGGTGGGTGTACAAAGAGGGTCTTAGTGAATGAAGTACAGTCCATTCAAAATAAATTATGTTAGTTTTGTATTCTTATAATGATAAAGCCAACTAAACATGAAACATAAAGTCTAGTTTAAAGACATCTTGTAAGTTGGTGATGTAAACTTCCCATATGTCTTCTATAATGATCAGTGTAACGGGGGTGTAGGGAGTGGTCGCATTTTTCAAAAAGACGGGACATCGGCGTGCGAGAAATTTAACGCAGAAAGGAAACAAGGGGTGACTGTATGATAGTGCTTTTTTAACTGTGGTATTATACTGTGAATTAACATATTTTACAAATAAGCAGTTTTTTATCAACAAAATGAACCACATAACATTGGAGTATCACAACCAAGAGAGATTTGGCTTAACACTGTGTTCTCTTCCCTGGCGCTGTCTAGTGCTGAACCAACACACATCTATTAATAGACAACAAGCTACATTTGTCCAAATATTGAAGTGTGTTCTAAATTACTAAAGACCATTCGTGAGGTTACTAACGAATAACACAAATGCTGTATATAAAACACGGTGTTTTTATAAAGCGATGCGTATGAATGGCTACTGATCTATTAAATACACAGAAGTTCAGTTTTTTTCTTTATCTGGTTTCAACAGGCTGCTGAACAAGCTCAACTTGTTTCATTAGGCTGCTATATTGAAGCACTAACGCCCCCCAGCGTAATTTACGAAGCAATACAATACAATAAAACATTACTGATGCTACACCAGTTAAACCAGAATAAGTAATAAACCATTCTGTCAAAGATAAGACATATGTAATCCACGAAAAGTGAAGAGTTTAAAGAGTCAGAAATAGTTGTGAAGTGATTCATAACGGTGTTACACATTCAGGGAAACTTGAAATTACAAATCCAGCTGCCAGATAAAGGATACCGATTTAAAGATGTGCTCAAATTTGTTGGTACCCTTACAGATCATTGAAATAATGCTTCATTCCTACTGAAGAGTGATGAAATTAAAAGCTACTGTATCATGTATACTGACATGCCTTTGATATGTCATATACTAAAGCAAAGAGGCTGTGGAAAGAGATGAATTATTGCTTATTCTACAAAGATATTCTAAAATGGCCTGGAGACATTTGTTGGTACCCCTTAGAAACGTTAATTCACAATTGGATTATAGTGATATTTCAAACTAATTAGTTTCTTTTATTTGTATAACACATGTATCCAAATTTGTAATCAGTCATTCAATCTATTTAAACAGAGAAAAGCAGTCACTGTGCTGTTTGGTATCATTGTGTGCACCACACTGAACATGGACCAGAGAAAGCAAAGTATAGAGTTGTATGAAGAGCGCAGAAAGAAAATAATATACAAGGTAAAGGTAAAGGCAAAGGTAAAGGTAAAGGTAAAGGTAAAGGCAAAGGCACACAAGGCTACGAGACCATCTCCAAGCAGCTCGATGTTCCTGTGACCACAGTTACAAATATTATTAAGAAGTTTAAGGTCCATGGAACTGTAGCCAACGTCCCTGGGTGCGGACGCAAGAGGAAAATCGACCCCAGATTTAACAGAAGGATAGTTCGAATGGTAGGAAAGAACCAAGGATAACTGCCAAAGAGATTCAAGCTTAACTCCAAAGTGAAGGTACCTCAGTTTCTGATCGCACCATCCGTCGTTTTTTAAGCAAGAAGACCCAGGAGGACTTCACTTTTGAAAGAAAAACATTAAAGTCCTACTGAAATTTGCTCAAATTCATTTTGAAAAGCCACAATCCTTCTGGGAGAATGCCCTTTGGACAAACTGGAGCCATCAACTCTATGTTCACAGACAAATAATCAAGCTTTCAAAGAAGTAAACACCAGAGGGTTTTACAGAGAAACATGGAGGAGGCTCGGTTATGTTTTGGTGCTGTTTTGCTGCATCTGGCACAGGGTGCCTTGAATCTGTGCAGGGCACAATGAAATATCAAGGCTATCAAGGCATTCTGGAGTGAAATGGAATGCCCAGTGTCAGAAAGCTCTGTCTCAATCGCAGCTCATGGGTCCTCCGATAGGATAATGAACCAAATCACACAGCTAAAGTCACCCAAGAATGGATAAGAACAAAACATTGGACTATTTTGAAATGGCCTTCTATGAGTTCTGATCTGAATCCTATAGAACATCTATGGAAAGAGCTGACGCTTAAAGTCTGGAGAAGGCACCCATCAAACCCGAGACAGCTGGACCAGTTTGCTCAGGATGAGTGGGCCAAACCACCTGTTACCAGGTGCAGAAGTCTCATTGAGAGCTACAGAAAACGTTTGCTTTCAGTGATCGATTCTAAAGGTTGTGCAACCAAATATTATGTTAGGGTTGCCATAATTTTTGTTTTATTTACAATATTAATTTGAATATTAATTTGAAAATTCTACTAAATATGGAAAAAACAATGTGGATGCCAATTACTTTAGTCAGTGTCAAGTTATTACACCTCTGTATATAAAATTATTTTACATTGCACTTTCTATGCAGCTGTTTAATAAAAATAAAAATACAGCTGCAATGTTTATAGCTTGTCTGACATTCATCAGACAACATTTGTTGTATTATAGGCTGGCATATGGCTATCATATTAGCATTACTATTTTATTTTAGATATCTTAAAATGCCCACATTATGCAACTGATGAAAACTGGGTGGTTGAACAGGTAACTTTCAATCAACCTGTAAATTTTGGTATATGTTTAGTATGCTTCTGGGATATTTGCCTAGTGTTACCATTATTGTGCATTCAACCGATGGCTATTGGTTTTGAAAAAGTAATTACATTACTTGCAATTTCTTTATAGGTTGAAGTCCTGGCCACAATGCACCAAATGTAATGGGCTGCCAAATCTTGGTATGTAATAAATGTTTGATCCATGAACCACTAAGTAACTGAAAATGAGTCTAGAGAACAACGAATAAACCAGAACCATCATCTAAAATCTGAGTGAAAGTTTAAAGAGAAGCTAAGGAGTTTATGGAGTTTGGTCCACACCAATCCTCAACTGAGCCAGACCCATGCACGATATGAACCTGCAAACCATTATTTTACCTTTTCTTCTGTGTAAATGGCAAATCATGTAGGTTATATTCACAAGTTAGCGACCCGTCACAGTCAATTTCATTCACAATGTTCTCACAACAAAGTTGTTCAGTTACCAAGATTCTTCAAAATATCTTGTTTTGTATTTTGAAGAAAATCATACACGTTTTAAATAACGAGAGGATAAGTTATTGATGACAGAATTTTCCTTTTGGATGCACTTTCACTTAATAAAACGTCACAGGTTATAACTTATTAAATACTGTAAAAAAATAAAAGTTGTGACTACTATTAAATCACTTTGCATTTATGTGAGGGCAAACATCTCAAGGATCTACAACCAATACAAATAAGTGTGTACAATGACTCTTATCCATTTGAATGCAAGATAAAATAATTTTCAAAAACATTATGCGCTGATTCATTTCTCTTCATTGTTTTTATGATATAAAGAAGGTTGCGTAAAAAGTGCATAATGTAAACATGGTAAACTAGTCCTTTAATCTTTCATCTAGTGTGACATTTAAATAATCTATTCTGGTAATCTTTTTAAATCCAAATGGAAAAGTCCTATGAAAACAGCCCAAATTCACCTTTTATCCCAGCATTTAATTTAGGCAGATAGTGTGAGAATTTCCTGCAGAAAAGCAATAACACTCTATAACACTTGTAGAGAGCAGATCGTAATTATTAGTATTAGGTTACCATGCGCCGTGGCGTGACATAAAAAACAGTGTACTGCCTCTTTAAGACTGCGCTATTGTCATTGGTCGTTGTATCCTGTGTGCGCTCGTGTAGGTTGAATGTTTATTCTATTCCATAGCGGTTTATTATAGGGCATCGAATTTATTCGACCTGCATTAAGGCAAATAATTAGATATTTTGACCGAATGCTCTTTTGACACGTCGCGTGGAAACATATAATCCTGCAAAAGAATGGCTGAATTACCGATGGGGAAAGGGGTTTCCGCAGGGAGGCTTGCGAGCAATGTACAGAAAAAAATAACCAGGGCTCAGGAAAAGGTAAGCACATTTTTAAATGCGTCTTCAAATACATCATCGTGATATCCAGGTTTGCTTTCAGCGGGCACGGTGTTATATATCTCTGTGTTATATAGATTACAGGACGATCGTCGACAACATCTGAAACACCGTCGCTCTGACGTCTCCGAAATAATGTCATTTGTGCGATGAGTCAGAGCTTTGAATAGATGCGCTTGAACAGAAAACACATCTTGCCAAAAGCGTTAAAATGGCCCTCTTCAGTTATAGGCTACGTTTAAATGCATGAATGTATAGCCTATTTGAAGGCGCAATACAAGCTGCTGTCATTGCAGCCCAGTGCATATGAGGCTGCACCTGCTACGCTGGTTTAGAGAGCACGATGGTCAGCTCTAGATATATTTCGGTTTAAATTAATCAAATTTTCGAGTAATAAAAGCTATAATACAGTAACTCTTTCAGTGCATGATAGCAGCTGCAATACTGACCCTGATCCTTCATCACTTTAAAAATATTGATGCGGCCCAAGTGTATACTGTGTGATAATACTCTAGGTTGGATCCTGTCGTTTACAGAGGTCACTTATGACCTGATTGATATTTAATGCCTGTCAGGGCCGCATTATCACAGGACCATCCTCATTTTATAAATGAATAAAAAAGTTGCATTACCTCTCATCCAAACTGAATACTGCCATGCAGAAGCTCTCTTGTTTGTATCGATTATGTCCAAAATATAGTAAAGCACTTCAGATAAACAGTAACTTAACAAAAGATAAACTTGTGTTTTACTGATCCAAATAAACATTCCAGGAGAATAATTTTGTAAAGTGTCATTCAAGGACATCCTGATTCCTTGCTGCATGGTGTTATTAGTATTACTCCAGCTCTAATAATCATTCCAGAATGGAGGTGCTTGAAAGGTCCTTTACAACACAGGAGGAATATGATCGATATGGTTTCATCTTTCATCAGGTTCTCCAAAAGCTTGGCAAGGCTGATGAAACTAAAGATCTGGCATTTGAAGAGGGTGTTATTAACTTTAACAAACAGCTGGTGAGTTTGATTTTTTTGTGTTTAATTTGAAAGGGGTTTGTTAAGATTTCCTAAAGCAATCTAAGCATTAGGGACCTTTGCTTACGCCCTGGTTTGATCTACTGTATGACCCTGTCTCGGATTGTCCTCTTTTCTTATGTGCTTACAAAGATTGAGGGTTCCAAACTGCAGAAAGACCTTCGGGCCTATTTGACTGCTGTGAAAGGTAAGACTTTTGATACAAATTTACATTAGTAATATGTGGATTATCTGACATATTTACGATTTTATACCAGCCTACCGTTCTGATTCCTTTCTCTGTATTTCCCATAGCCATGCATGAGTCCTCTAAACATCTCTACGAGTGCCTAGATGAAATGTATGAGCCGGACTGGTATGGCAGTAAGGATGTGGAATCCCTCTTTGAGGTTATTTTTTGATTAAGTCTTTGTCAGTATTATGTAACCTAGTTTAAAAGTGATTTAGAAGGAAAATGACAAAAAATTTCCAACATTGTGTGGATTTCTGTGTGAAACATTAATATTTTTCAATAAGATCCTTTTGACATTGCTGCGCCCTATTTGACTGTTTTCCCTATTTTTCTCTTTAATCCCATAAACCACACGATTTAATTTAGCTCTCACAAACAACCTTAATGCATTTTTTCATTCATTTCACCAACAATGAAAACCCACAAGGCCTCTAACATGTATTACCTTTTTTTATTTGGCCTATATAGCCCATTCATTTTTCTTATCGGTTTAAGATAATTACGAGAAGTCTAAAAACAAAATATACCTGTCAACGCTGGGATGTAACATATTTTTGGATATATTCACTACTTCTCCTAAAGACCTTATCACATCAGAATTTAAGTTTTATAGCTTTTAGTTCATGTGTATTACTTTGAGATTATTTGTACGCTGGTCTAGTCCTCCTAAAAGGTAATTATTATTAAGTTTAGTATGTACAGTATTTATTTTTCAGGGAAAGAGAAAATATGGATGACTCACCCCGCACCCAGGGGCATATTTCAAAATTGTCATTTAAAATTCTTAAGTCAAATTGATGTGAACTGAAGGCTTTTATCTATAACAAGAACCAAATGAAAGATACAATATAATCCTATTAACATTATAAGTGTTTGATAAAAGTTACAAGACTAAGCCATTCTCTATTTTAGTTTACTGTCATTTAACTTTTGCTAACTGTTGTTTGAAATATCAATTCCTCGTGACTTGCTTGCCCAACATTTTCCTTGATTTCTGCTTTTTTGAAAGGAATATTACAGTATATGCATTATGGGAGTGGGGAAACAGATAGGAGGTAAATCAAGGGGTTTACATTTGTTTTACACCTGTGTGCATTGTTTATTTTCACAGCTTATTGTTGCTTAAAAGCAGATACAGAAAAGTACCGTAATTAGAAGAAATATTATTTAACAGTTGATTCTTGATAGAATTAGCCCAGCTTTACAGCATCCCGCTGCTTTATAGTTAGATGTATGTGTTTGTGAACGTCTAAAAATTGTATTTACAATAAGTTTTGTACCCTCCAAGTAAGTTATTTACAATGTTTTACTTGCATAACAGGACTCAGACCTCCTCTGGACAGATTTCCATCAAAAATTGGTAGATCATGCGCTCATATCCATGGACACTTACTTGGGCCAATTTCCTGACATCAGGGTACAGACTTCCCATGTTTAAGATGTCTAAAATATTCTGGGTTTTTAGCATTTACTGTTATTATTAAATGCTGATATTTTCTAATATCTGTGTAATGTACAGGCTCGTATCTCAAAGCGTGACAGGAAGCTGGTGGACTTTGACAGTGCTCGCCACAATTATGCTGCGGTAAACAAAGGCAAGAAAAAGGAGGGGATTAAGATCACCAAGGTAACATTGGACAAAACATAAAAATGCAAATTATTGTAGTGATGGTGTTTATTAATTTCTTCATAAATTCAACACCTTCTGTAGTCAATGTATGTGTGTTAAGGTATGTACATTATTGTTCATAATCTCTGTGCTTCCATTTCCAGCCAGCATCTCTGCTGGAGAGAGCCGCCCCAGGCTGGGCTCAGGGGATCCTGTCGGCCCATAATGTAGCGCAGACCAGTCTCTCCAGGAGTCAGGTGACATTTCATTGCTATTACTTTTTATGAGAGTTGTAACTGGCCAGTATTTTCAATTCCCCCTTTGTGAAGAGGACAATATCTTCTTGCCAGGCCAATGATAACTAAAGGTGCCTGAAATTCCCTGCATTTTGGGGCCAAATGTATGACATATAGAACTAAAACGTAAGCAATTCATCACTTAATAAGTGCTGCTCACAAAAATAAATACAAAACAATTTCATGATATAATGTTATCTGTGATATTTGTTTTAGGCTGAAGAAGAGTTGGATAGGGCACAGAAGGTATTCGAGGAGATTAATATAGATTTGCAGGAGGAACTGCCATCACTGTGGAACAGGTGTTGTTTTAATCAATGTTTTTATCTCACAGAGCCTGATATTTGATAATTGGCATGAAGTCAGATTTCTGCTAAGATTTACTCACTTAGACAAGAAGAAGAAACATTTTTATGTTCAATTTTATTTAATTTTAAATTCCATGTGCAAAATATTTCAGTATTTTTGAATGAGTTTTAGTATGCAGTATGCATTACAGTCTATACATGGTCTATTGATGTACCAGCTGAGACTGGGAGTATATCAGTACTGTTTGTGGTCTTTTCCAGTCGTGTCGGCTTTTATGTGAACACATTCCAGAGTATGGCTGGTCTGGAGGAAAAGTTTCACAGAGAAATGGGGAAAGTGAGTTCTATGTATCACCATTCAGTGATATATTTGTTGCCGTTTAAATTGAATATTCTATTTGCTGATTGTCAAAAATATAAAAAAATATGAATATAAAAAGTAAATAAATAAAATAAAATAACCTCTATATATGTTAACTTCCATTTTCATATTTCTTTATTTCAGATTAATCAGAATCTGAATGATACACTGGATAAATTAGAAAATCAAGATACGCCCAGGTCAGCCACATAAAAAATGACATACATAAGTTTAAACAGCCCAAACCAGCAATGTTAACCATGCTGGTTCATTTTTTACCCATGTTGCCTTCTAGGTTTATAAACAGACATGCATATGGCTATAAATTAATTACACTATATTTAAACAAACAAATAATTTAATAAACTCCCAACACCACTCTCACAGAAAAACAGGTAGCCAGGGGGCGAGGACATCAGCACCCCAGACGAGGTAACAGGGGTGCCCCTGCAGTGCACTGTGTGTTGAAGAATTTGTATTCATGCGTGTGTACGTTTGGATGTATGTGTCTGCATTCTTATTGAAGCTTATGTGTGCTGTCCACGCTGTGCAGCAGCAAACGCAGTGCACCTAGACAAGGGTTTGTCACATGCAACATGTGCAATATTTGTTAATGCTGTCTGCAGTCCTATAGGTGCTTCACAAGTAATACTTTTGCATTACAACATTGTGTTATAAATGAACGTTTGTTTAATATGATGCTTTCATAGTACTTGAGTTCCCTGCATGAATAGAATGACTTTGCACAGGAAGCAACCGCATCTTAGTCTGCATGAACGATTGTTACTTATGAAATTGTCTTCAGTGCAGTTATGGAGAAGTTTGGGCTTTGTATTCCAGTTAGGCTAATGGTACACACCGGAAGCATGCCATGGAGGGGTTCCTTACAGCTGTCTTACTGTTCTAACATAAGAATCTCTTTTTTATGCTGTAGTGAGAGAACAGAAGATGCCAATCACACTTTGAGTCCAGGAGTACCGCCAGCCATTCCCAAATCACCGTCTAAGGTAATTTGTGTTTGGAATCTTCATTTTTTGCTAAAGAAAACATGGTACCGCTAAACAGCACTGCATTGATTTTTCATCAGTCTTTGTGTTGGCATCAGTAATACTGCCCTCCACTGCGTTTCAGTTCTCATTTCTTATTCATGTGTGTCTGCAGCTAAGGCCCACTGTCCCTCCACCTCCTAAAGTTACTCCATCAAAGGACTTGAAGCAGGAAAACATAATCAACCTGTTTGGAGAAGCTGCAACTCCAGACATCAGTGTCACTTCGCCAAACCAGGTCAGCAGTTTCTCCTCTCTTTGATCTAATCCTATCTTCATTCTAATGCTGTTAAAATTGAATCGAGCCTTCATAAACAGTTTTACTGTCACAGGTCCAATATTGGAACACCTAGGTTTACTTTAGTATTTCACAACTAAAATCTAATCCAATCATTACAAACTATATATCATTGGAAAGGTCTTAGACTCTAGATTACATATTTGATTAGTGTTTTGAAAAAAAAATATGTATTATATTTTGGAACTGTTTTGCAATAGAAATCACTAAATAAACTTAAATCACACAAATTTTCTCAAATGTCACGTGGTCCATTTGGTACCATTATAAATATTACATATTCATCATATTTTATTGAAAATCTAAAAATATATCTTAAAAACATCTATATAATTGAAAAGCTCCAAGAATGTCCATCTTATATATAATGATTAAATGTATTCATTTTTAGTTTGTAAGCAGTAAACCATTGAAGAATGCATGACAATTAGGTGGTGTTGCGATTAAAAGTATCACAAAAAACAAAATTTTTTGTGATATGATTTTTGTGAAATTTGAAACAAAACGTGGTTAGAAGTATGTCTTTAATATTTTTATTATTTTGTTTTTTTATGTTTTGGTGCCATAAAATAATGTTTAGTTATTATTTTTAATGTACAATTAAACTGCTATAACATTTTTTTGATAAAACTTTTCAACTCCAGACACTTTTACAATAAAGTATAGAATCTCTTCTTTAAAACAAGACCAAGATTAGGTCTTAAGACCAAAGCACTCCAGAGTTTCACAAATTTAAATGTTGAAATCACTTTTAAGCTCCACCCTCAAAAAAGTGGCATGAGAGTTAAGGGGTTTAAGACTGGAACTTTAAAACCAAAGTGTCCCCCGGACGAGAATTAGCGCAAAAAAGTAGTCAGTGTCTTGATGCTGCAGAAAGGAAAACGTTATGCAGTTTAACATATATTTGTAAGCCCTTCAGATTTGAATGATTTTACCATTTTTTACGTGCATTATGTTGTGCTATCAAATCCCTTTATTGTCTCTCAAAAATATACACTAGTGCAAGAGTAGATGGAAACAGTGCTATAGTAGTCGTTCAGTTCCGGCCAACGTAGCAGTTCTAAATGTCTCTAAATACACATGTGTACCATAGAGATTTCTGAACAGTGTTTAAGCACAATAATACAACACATAATTTACATTTCTGTATAAACATAGGTACACACAACATAATATACACACAATGTACAGTATATACATATAATAATATTTATATGTATATAATATTGTTGGTTGGTAGTTGTTGTAATATGAATGAATAAATATATGATTTAATTTCAATTCATTCACTTATTGTTTCCATTTTTTTAATTAGTATGAGGCTCCAGCAACTGCTAATCTGCTTGACATGGACCTGGACTCACTTCAGGCTGCTACCACTCCTGTAGCTCAGGTCTGTCACAGTTACAGCAGTTAAAAGAGAATCCACCTCAAATCATGTAGTTTTAGAACTTATTGTGTTTAGTAAACACGGTATACTTAAAAAGAAAATGTGTTTAAAATAATAAACATAATAAGTATGTTTACTGTCATTTTACTGATTTGATTTGTAGTGTTAATTTTGAGGAGCAATGAAATATCCAAACAGGGGGCTGGGGTGCACTAGGGGGCCTGTGCATAATTTAAATATTATTTATAATAAAAAACAAAATGCATTAACATAAGTTAAAGGAACTTAAATTATTTTTTTATATTTTATAATATGTCAATACTGTGCAGTCAAAAAGGTTGAGAACCTCTGCTGTAGAATGTCTTTTAGATAACCATTATTTAAGGATTTTTCTTTTCTATGTGGATATTAGAAGACTTGGGACTCATGGGAGGTGAGTGATATTTTGATTATGTTAACTCACAATTATAACTCATAAAAATGACTTAATGTAAATTAAGTTATTTTGACAGATTTTAATTTAATTGTGTAATCAGTAGTAATTGAATGTCTTTTGTGAATAGCCGAGTTATTCCAATGTATTGTAGGGCAGAGAAGACCAAACCAAATTGCAAAGAAAAAAAATTACCCTTGTTAGACACTCGCAATTCCATTAAATTTCCTTTCACTGCAAGGCTTTCCTACATATATGCTTTAAAGATTGTAAATGTCTGTCTGTCCTGCTTTTGCATTTATACTTGTCCACGATATTAATGTTGCATGTTTCACATCATTCCATAGACTAGATGACCTTCATAAAACAAAAGAGTGTTCAGCTGTTCAAATTCTCATCTGTCTTCTTTCTGGCTCATCATTCTGTCCAATCCGTATAATCCCTGGCTCCCACATGCCCCGCCCCCCATCACTGCCCTTCTTCCCCCTCCCCCACCCACCTTGCAACATGTAGCAAGCAGGCAAGGAAGCTGAGGCGCCTCAGACATGGGACGATGATGGTACCCAGACTGTGCGCTCTGGCTGGGGTGATGATGGTAACAAGGCTAGATGGGATGATGATGGTAGCCAACCAATGCGTGCTCCGGCCGCATACCCCAGCTGGGATGATGATGATTGCTCTCAGCCTGTTCAGGGTGATGAAAATGATCCTACCCAGCAGGCCGAGGGGTGGGACGATGATGGGGCTCAGGTACAGTTCTCATAGAGCTAGCTAAGAGGAGCTGAGGGGATGCTCAATTGCGGATGTGAGCGAGAAGATGCTTAGCATGGCAACCGGGAGAATGATGGTAGCAGAAGTAGTAGCATTATTAGTAGTGGTAGATGCCGCTGGGCATGATATGCTGTGAGGATTGATGTGTAATTTGCTTCTTGTTTTGTTTTCTCTTTCAATTCTCGGCTCTGTCTTGGTATTTCACCCACTTGTTACTCGGCTCTATGTCTTCTTCTATATCTCTCACTCTTTCCATTTAGCAGGCCACAGAAAAGACAGCTGCTCCAGAAGAGCCATCGGTTGAAGTTGTAAGTGTTGTTCAAGATGTGTACAAGTTAAAAAGTACAACCACATTACACAAAGCAAAGTGTAGTCAATGAACAGTAAAATTCGGCAAACAATTCTTAAGCAAGGTCTCCCTCTAGTGGACTGCAGGGCCACCTGCAAGATTGAATGAACTGCTTAGTATTTATATCGGTAACGGATATTTGCGCTTATCAACCACATGGGGGAATCATAAGCAATAGTTCTCAAATGTTGCTTTAAAGGGATAGTTCATACAATAAAAAATGATGTTGTTATTATTTAATCACCTTCATGTTGTCTAATACTTCTATATGTCTCTTTCTTCTGTGGAACACAAAAGAAGATATTTTGAGAAATGTTTCAGTAGTTTTGTGTCCATACAATGGAATTGGCGGGTACCAATGTGGATTGTATTGCCAGAAAAGAAGAGTCATACAGGTTTGGATGACATAAGGATGAGTAAATGATAAACGAATTAGCTTCTTTTGTGAACCATCCCTTTAAATCTTTTAACCTATACTTTGCCTTAGTAAAAGATGCTCTCTGAATTCTTTATATTAATGCACATTTATTTGTTTTTTCTCTTTTTATTTTAACATATTCTTAAAATCTAGAAAGCAAAGGCACCAGCTGAGAGTGTAGAGATGCCAGAAGGGTTGCTTTTTAAAGTGAGTATAAATTATGCATTAATTTACCCATTATTTATTATATACCAACCATTACTTTTAATTATGCTTTGATTTACCTATAAGCTTATATATTACATACCAACAAATAATTAAAATAATGCCTTAATTTACCTATATACTACATATTATATACCACCAATTAGTTTAATATTTGTGCCCTTGGTCAAAATCTTAAGCAAATTACCCTGTTCCTCGTGGTCCTTTCCCGGCTTCCGATTCCCTCTCTCTCATCCCACAAAGTGTCACTCTTCACTGTTCTATCAATATAAGATGCCAAAGACCAAATATAATAATAGCCAGAGGTTTATTTGTATGCCCTCAGGTGAAAGCAATGCATGACTATAATGCCAACGACTGTGATGAGCTTGAGTTAAAAGCAGGAGATGTAGTGTTGGTGGTGACTTTTGAAAGTCATGATGACCAGGTTAGTATCGACCATTTGGCAAGTTTTAAACAACTGTGGAGATGAAGTACTTCCTGTTACTGTTAACATGAATAACTGTTTTGACATAAATGTTATAAACAAAGATGAATGTATTAATAAAACCTACACTGTGTTGTTCATTGTTAGTTTGTATAATCTACTGCATTTAATGCTATACCACCTAATTGTAAAGTTTTACAAATAAATATCAAATTAATTTGCCTTATAATACATTTAATTCATAGGTCAAAGCCAGGAAATAAAGATAAGTTTGCATTATGTGCTTGCAGGATGATGGGTGGCTGGTAGGGGTCAAAGAATCCGACTGGATTCAGTATAAAGATCTTGGGAAAAAAGGAGTCTTCCCTGAAAATTTCACAGAGCGGATTTAAGAGCCTGGCTGCCGTCTTGATCTGTGACACTTCTGCTTTTTCCTTGTGAATCCTTGTTTCACCTTTGAATTTACCCTGAAATGCAGAGATTAAAAACTGTACTACACAGACAAATACAGAAACCTCTGGCGTAGCCCACTACATTTATGCACCCATAGGCAATGGGTTTTGTTACATTTGTGGAAGTGGAGATTGCATTGTTGACAGGTCAGTCTTTCTGTTTTTTTATTAGCATCCCTACAGCGTCAAGTGACACTCTGTTATTAAGTATTGCCTAGAAGGAACGTTATTCTGCCAGTATGTTTCGTCGAAAAAAACAGGAAAAGTGAAAAACTTGCTCACAAAACAAGTAGTCTCTGTAGTCTAATGCTGAGCACTTTGTTAGTTGCATGATGTTGTAAGAGCACTCTTTCAAGGAAACTGTTTGACTGCTCAATGTCAAATATCTACGTTATCTTTTTCACGTTCCACCCCGGTAGCTTTGGCCCTGTCTACCAGTATCAGAAAAAAACGCATTTCTGCATTTTTAAATCGGGGAACAAAGAAAAACGTTAAAAAAAACATGAGACTAATAAGGTGTCCTTTCCTTCTTATTCACAGAAAAACAATATTCACTCATTCAAATGTAGTTAATATTGAAACTAAGGAGGCTGACAAACAGTAATTATCCCCAGATATTTGCTCAGGTTAGATGATATAATAAACCTGCGTGCTGTCTCTGACACTCAGCTGTACTCTATATATGATATACTGTAACTGTCCACGGATCCTTAAAAAGCACATCATGAAATCTCTGTGATCATTTTACTTCACTGTGCAAAGGGCATAATCATTCAGATAAAAATGGTTTATATTCTGTGAACTACTGTCAGATGCTTTCTTTACTTAACATGTGATGCAATAATGTCTATACAGATTTGTTTATGAAGTGCATGTATAGGCATAGTTCAGAATTATAGGAAAATTGGCATTTTGTGATTCAAGAAAGAAACATTAAAACGAAATAATGTGTGATATGGTGGAACTTATAAAAGTTGTTCCAAATATGCATAATTCAGTCCTCTTACATTGTATTTAAAGTTTTATTTTTGTACATTGTGAGACAAATGAGAGTTGCAATGTTTAAGTCTATGTGCCATGAACATGAACCGGTGAGGTATAATCTGCTCATTTCATGTTTGGATCAGATCTTATTATCAATTTCGAAGCAAGTTCAGTTTATGAACTTGTAGATAGCCGGACCTTAAGTCTGTAATTCTGAGAAATTGATTCATCAGCTTTTGTGCTGAATGACAACTTGTTGTTGATTTTTGTTTGGTTTGTTCCTCCTGATTTCTATCTTCTCTCCTTGAGGCAAGTGCGCACGCGTTTTTGTATCCTGTACTGAGAAATCAATGTGTTCTGTAAAGAGACATATTATTGCGTTATTTAAGCTGCCAATGCGTTTTGATGACCTGTCGGGCGTAGTCAGAACGGATGGGAAACACATCCACTTTCTGTATTTGAGCGCATTTACAATATTTGGTAGTCGTTGTGTTTGTGACTGTAAACATTGTGTAGTTTTGTTGGGTTTTATCACTAAAATACAAATTATCTTGCCATATCTATATCTGTATTTAGTGTGAATGTGAAAAAGGCATGCTAAACTCCACGAGCGGTGTGTCACTAACTTGATGTTTTTAGGCTGAAGTTATCTGGGAGACTAGGGCCACTTCATGCCACTATAAGCCATGAGTGTAGTCATTCTACAGACCTGTGTCCTGCTAACCTCACCTATGTTAATAAACATACATTTAATCCTGTTATATGTTTTATGTTTTCACAACAAATAGTTTTACTCTTTATTTGTGCAAATGTAAAGTGTTTAATGTAAAGAAATAGGGAGACTGAGCCTGGTCAAGTAATCCCTGAACCCATTGATCCAAACCACTGGTAAACAAGTTTCAGCATGATTTCCACAGGAATATCCCCTAGACATCACATGACTCATCTTTGTGTTAAACTATACATATCTTTCCTCAGTATTTTTCCAATCCAAGCATGTGCACCGCTGCAGGTCACTGTGGAACTGTGTTTGTGCTTACGGTGGCAAACACAATCACCGATCCATCATATCAGCTTTCAACGCAATGTTGCTGCAATCATCCATTGTCAATTTAACTCAATACAAAGCTAATGATTAGAAGTTAAACTGATGAAAACCTGTATGTTGCATAACACAGTGTCAAAGGACACCAAAAGACAGAAAGAAAGAGTGAACGGATTGAGCAGATATTGTGAATAAAGACACAGCCAAAATAGCATTTAAAGACAGACTATAGAGGAGCTAAGAAAAGGGAAGGAGAATAAAATGGTAAAGAGTGACGGAAGTAAAAACCTGGTGGCTTGTGAAGAGGAACCTTTGGACCCCAACAAAGCTGGAGGAATAAAGAGTCTAGAAGTGAATTTCAGTCCTTCATTGTTGCTGAATATTCCACTTGCGCTGCAGGTAAGTTTTATACAAGTTTTATAGTGAATCTTTTTTAAGGTTAAAGGTGTACAGGAATGCTTCCACAGTTAAAAAGCTGTACTCTTAATATTAAAAATGAAATCATGTATAAATATAAGATTAAGTATTCAGTCATTCCAATAGCAAAATAAAAATGGATCAAATGTTTTTTTTTTTTTCTGGGAATATTACTTAATCTCAAAACAGAACTGTTAAACTATGCCTGATGTTGCTCTTGCTACGCCACCAAGTGTCCTTTTTCCCTGCAACGATTTGTCATGCATTCTGACTTCTTTACAATTTAAAATGTGCTTAACATGGTCAACTTGTCAAAAAAACTAGTTGGGCATATTACGTAGTATTTCTGTGCTCGATACACTCCCCCAACGATCGTCCAGGTTTCGGAAAGCTTTTTTTTAACATATAAAAATGTTTCGAAACAACTTTTCTTAATCCCTTATTGGACAATTCTCCCGGAAAAGCACGCAAGGAGCATGCACAGACGTCACTTTCACTTGTAAGAAGAAGAGAAAGAAAGCATATGTCCTCAAAGTTCAGGTGTTTGTTGTTTACTGGATTTGGGTGATGAATGTTATATAAACGTTGGATGTATGATTGGTTCAGCCTACCCTTCCCCCCGCACACGCCTTATGTTTTCGGAAACAATGATAAAGCTGTATCTATCTTTTATTACTAAATACTCTTCGAAGATACAAAGTATCCAATACTACTCAATAGGTACTAAAGATTAACATTAGATTGGCAGAAACCCTGTGTGTTACGCCCGCTTTAAATAATATTTTTTGTTCCCCAAAGAACCATACCTTTTTATAGTTAAAATAACCTTTTGTTTCTTTACATAATGTTACTTCACTCATTTTCGAAAACCTGGCAAATTCACATAATGACATTCTGTAAAATTATCTAGGACAGAAGTGTAAAATAAAATGATGCAGATTAAATCTTGGAAGGTTCACTTTGCTGAGAAAATGCAATCTCATAAAATGAAGGTAAATACATAATTTATGCAGATATCATAATACCAACTACAATAAAATAAATTTAAAACATGCTTAAAAATGTTTAGTATTTATGTATATTAACTATACTGGCAACAGGAAGTGTGAGTATTTAGCAAGCGACAAAATTGAGATTTGCTCAACTTTATTCAAATGATGAGCGCCTTTCGGAAGCAACAACCAATAGAAGTAAAGCAGCAGAGCTCACATCATCCGTCTCTTGTCAGTAACTACAGAGTTTTTGACTATAAATGTTAGAAGAGCAACCAAAACTATGAACGCGTTCTAACAACCTCATAGCAGGAGACTAGCAACATTCCGGTGGTGTGAACGCAAAGTAAACCTCTTCGAAACAGGCCAAAAAACAATTGTAGTGGGAATCTAAATATTCATATTTTATCTGTGTTTCTGTGCAGCATGTGTTGGTGCAGTCCTCTCTCTGTGCATTGGTTGTGGGTTTGCTAAACCATGAAGTAGACAAGGAAAGAGTAGTGGCCCATGTGCTCTTTTATTCAGGTATATCTACTCTACTTCAGAGCTGGATTGGGTCACGGTAAGGTTGCTTTTACCATCATTCATCATTCTGTTCTTTTCAATTTAAACTGATAAAATTTTACTTAAGTCTTGAGCATTTGGCATCTAAGGATAACACCAACGTTACACCGGTCCACAGCTTGCCACTGATCCAGGCTCCATCTCTGGATTTCCTGATTCCTGCCATGACTCTGATTTCAGCTCAGACCGGTAAGAATCAGAAGATACTATTCCCAAAAATAAAAATGATGTCATCATTTACTCACCCTCAAGCTGTTCCAAACCTGCATATATATGTCTTAACTCTGATTAACACAAAGAAATATATTTGGAAAAAAGTTAGCCGCTAGCTGTTCTAGGCCCCATATATTTAAGGCTGGGCCTTGGTCCCTTCACAATATCCCCCTTGGTCGATTAATGGAGGGTCCCCTTAAATGCGAGGGCCCTTGGAATCACCCTCACTGTCACTCCTCTTACGGCTTCCCTGACCATAACAACATTTAAGATGCTGTGACAAGATCAGCACTCTGGTAAGTCAGGTTACGCCATCTTTTAGTTCAGTTACATGACTTTTTAGTGGAGTTTATTCGGTTTATGTGTTTCCATCTCCAATTATTTGCGTTAACTCTTTTTCGCAAAAAAGAAAAAACACCTCATGTGAACGTAAAAACACTTGCGAATTTACATCTTTTATTTCAAAATTTGCCTTTTCCATCACTTGTTTCTGATGTGAAACTTCAAAATACGCATGGGTGACGAAAACCCGGCTAGTGACTACCATAGTAGGAAAAATGATTGTATCATTTTTATGTTCAGTTGAACATAACATTAGATATTTTGAAGAATGTAAGCAAGCAATTCTAGGGCACTACCAGAAGCTAACATTCTTTCTTTGTGTTCAACAGAACAAAGACATTTATTCAGGTTTGGAACCACTTGAGGGGAGTAATTCCTGACAGAATTTTCTTTTTTGGGTGGAGTATAGCTTTAAAATGCATAAAACATATTTTATATATGTTCACTTATATAGACTCAAAAAGTGCCACATTCTGAGCATTGTACATTGATATTCATCAATGCATCTTCTGTTATGGATTCCTGTAGCCTGCAGGGGGCAGTGTCTCAAACCAGAGGAGACTGTGGCCCCAGCACACCCAATAAGAGAGGTAGAGCACAGTGCTGTCCGTGGTGCTGAACTTTCAGACCACCCTTCCACCATCTCTCACAAACATTCACAGTAGCACACAATCATATCAAATCCAAGTTGTTTGGCATGTTTTAAACATTTATTTTATTATTTTCTCATTTTAAGGCAAACACGTCTTAATCATCTTAATTTATGTGAGTACATTTGCAATTTTGTCTACTGAAGTGTATTTATTCATACAACACACTCTCTCTATGTGTGTGCCTATGGAGTTGAGAGGGATGACTGTAGTCACAGGTATGGTGCAGTTGGCCCTGGGTTTGACTGGTGTGAGTGGGTTTGCACTGGGACGGAGTGGACCTTTAGTTCTGGCCCCCCTCCTATGCATCCTGGGGTTTTCCATCTACAGGAACGCAGCGCTGCTTTGTTCTGACCACTGGGGCATGGCTGCACTGTAAGAAGTCTCTATGGTCATAATATTGTGTTTCTCATATCTTTTTTTACCTGTTCACACCTTTCTTGCTCTTTCAAAAATTTGATGAAGTCATTCAGTAGTTTTGCCTAAATATACCACACGCACTCTCTACCTTTTTATTGAATTGGAAATATTATAGAAGTTGTGATTCTTTTTGTAAACTTAATAACACAGAGGTAATACAAATCATGTTTTTCCAGAGCAATTGTGCTTCTGGTCATCCTGTCCCAACACCTGCACTCCTTTCTGCGCTTATCTGTGTTTCCGCTCTGCCGGAAGCTTTGTGTGAGTAGACCTGAAATTCGATCAACATTAAAGTATGTGGTTTAATATATGACGCAGTTTGATTTGAGGGGCAGTGCTCCATTAAACATAAGTCTTTACAACTTGAATCATGTTTTATCCTTTCACCATGTTTCAATAGACCTGCGATAAAAGAAAAGTTTACTTGTTATTTTACTTTTGTGTTTACTCGTACTTGTACCTTAAGACAGCTTAAGACATGATTTATGGCATATCCTGTTCTAGATTTCTGTTACAGCTTTTAACCTGCAGTACATTAGATTGATGTTTTGCCTGTAAGAAGATTATACCATTGATCTGGGCAAAGTTTCCCAACGAAGATGTGCCTTGTGTTACAGAGATCTTTGGCTAAAATGTTCTTAATTTAATATGAGATTGAATAAGGCTTTTTAAGAGTGATCGTAAACTCATATTGGAATCCTGCTTTTGGGAAATCCTTATTGGTGTTTCACTTCTGTTTGGAAGTAGACAGTGCCTGACTGTCTAGTTTGGATTGTGTCCATCTGGGTTTGAGTTCATGTCTTTGTGTGTGGGAGATTGTGTATCTGTGCCCTTTGGGATTATACAGATGCCCCAAACAGTATTGAAATTTAAGACTTGTTTTTAAAGACAAACATTTTATTGGATGAGATAATAATACAATAAAGTAAGTTGCCTTTGCAAACAAAAAATGCCAGACCTTTTCCCAGAGCTAACTTTTACTATAGCAATGCTCTCATTTTGGTCTGAAGTCTGATATCAGATCCCCTCAAGTTCTCATAGCAGCAATAACATTCATAAGTGTCTTAAGTTTCCACTTACTTAAGTAGATTCTGCTTTTAAACAGTTTGTGTGAGTAAATTTCTTGAGTATCTGCATGCTCAAAAACAGTTATATTATTTCTGCCCTTTCCAGGTACTTCTGTCTGTGATGTTGACGTGGGGTGTTTGTGCCGCTCTGGTAAAGTGGGGACATGTTCACCTTACCTCTATTGCCCAGATACTTTCAACGGAGAGAGTCTTAAATGACACCTTTATACGGTCCATGAACACTATGAACTCATCTAACATTCTTTCTTCTAATCACATTGTACCCTGGCTTTACTTCCCCCTTCCTGGTAGGTTGTGAGGTCTCTCTTCTAGTTTTATTTTAAATTAATTAACACTCCTATTTAATATCCACGAAGTCCCATATTTTAATGTCACATATACAGCAGCTCTTCAGGATATAAATGCTAAATTGTGTTATCCATCCAAAAAGTAATATTGTTGTCTCCTTCATTGTCTATGTGTGCTTTCAGCTTCAGCGCTCCCCCTGCTGTCTGGAAAAAGCATTGCAGCAGGAGTGGCTGGAGGCCTGTCTGCCAGTGTCAGCTCTACAGCTGTGTATGTGGTAGCAGCTCGGCTACTGAAGGCTCCAGTGCCCCCAGCACATGCCTGTAACCGGGGCCTGTGTGTGGATGGGTTAGGAAGTTTGATAACTGGCCTGATGGGGGCGCCAGTAGGTCTGTGCAGCAGTGTGCCTAATGCATGCGTTATTGGCCTCAACCAGGTAATGCTCTTACACCAGATGCTTGACTTGAGTTGCTTAAAATACTCTTTTGTTGTTTATTGTAGCATCTTTTCTGTTGTTTCATTATCATAAGTATAAGGCTTTTGGGATATATATTTTCTTTTTCAACTTTGATAATTACTGTGTTTGTTTTATCACAGTTTGACTATCAAAATCATGATTAAACTATGGTTACTTTAGCTCTACCATGGTAATGTGTGTTTACTATTCAGTAGTTTTACCAATAAAACAAACAAAAAACCCTATGGTTGTTATAGTTAAACAATTGTAAAGCTCAAATCATTTGGTCTTGAAAGATTTGGATGAGAAACATGTTCAAATTGAAATCTGGTGTTTGACATTTGCCAATTTGAGACATTTGTGATATATCTTCAGAAACTGTTAAGGCGATAACCAGTAAACACAGAACATTCCCCTAAAGTTCTAAGAACATTCTTTTCAGGTTTTATTTTTTGCAACCAGAAAATAATGGTCTTAGAATGTTAGTTTTTGGTTCCCAGAAGGCTTTATACGTTTGTTTTTAGGTTTTTACGGTTTATTTCAGTTTTTTGCCGAAATAAAATGTTATTTTTATAACAGTAGGGGAAAGTGAGTTTTTGTTTCAGAACGTTCTATTTCCATCAGGAAAACTATCCTGGATAACCAAAAACAAACCTTTAAACGTTCTGGAGGCCAAAAACTACTGTTCAGGGAATGTTATATGAACCAAAACATCTTAGCAGTGTAAATGTGTTTCCATGTGTTGTTTATGTATATCTCACTGCTGAATATATTGATATTATTGAGATGTAGTTTGTAATTATAATTTTTTTCCTTCAGTCTGGGTCTCGGAGCACAGTGCAGTTAGCCGGTGTGTTTTTGTTTATTTTGGGTGTGTCTCCACAACTAGCTCAGATCCTCTGCTCAGTCCCTCTGGCCATCCATGGTGATTGTCTTTTAAAGGTTCTTCTATATCGACTTTGCATGGTTTATTCATTCACATACTGAGTGTTTAATTGCTTCTCTCAGGTGCTGTGCTCTGCGTGACCTACACAATCGCCATAGCAACAGGCATAACTTATTTCCAACATGCCGATGTGGACTCAGGACGCAACATTTTCAACATAGGCTTTACAATGTTCATGTCATTGGCATTGCCACGCTGGTTTACACTTCACTCTGGGTTTATTCAAACGGGTATGACAGACCAATGTACTGTAGGCTATAACAGAGATATATCCTAATACAGTGGTTCTCAAACTGGGGGCCGTGGGCCCAAGATGGATCCTGTGGTGTCACAGATTTTACATTTTATCTGAAGGCGCCTTTCAAAACACTCAAGAACACCGTAAACTTTTGTTGTAATCATAAAACTAAGAGCAGCAATGCAACAAACTACAATTATTGACAGTTAACAATGATCAGGAAAAGCTAATCGTAAACTAAGAGCAGCAATACAACAATCAACAATTATTGAGTTTTAAGAATGAGCAGAAAAGCTAATCTAAACAAATATGTTTTAAGATATGATTTGAAAATGGTCATACAGTCACTTTCTTTGTCCAGATTGAGCAATAGGAGCGACAATGCTAAATGCCCTACACTCAATGGTGACTAAATGGACAAAAGTTTCCACGAGGGAATAAGAAGAAGATAGTCTGTTTTTGGGTGTTGAAATGAAGCAAATCAGAGAGATATGAGGGGTCAAGATTATGTGGAGCTTTAAAAGTGAGAAGCAGAATATTGTATCCTATTCGATGTTAAACAGGAAGCCAGTGAATTTTTTTTATCCTTGTACAGCACATTGGACAACAACAGTTGTATTAAAAAGTTATTTATAAATAAACCAGGAAGAAGAAGAACGACGACACCTAGATTCTTAGCATGAAAAGATGGAGAGATCACAGAATTATCGATGGAAAGTGAGAAACAAGTGAATTTTGCTATATTGGATTTAGTACCAACATGGAGGATCTCTGTTTTGTCGGTCATTAACTTTATAAAATACCGTGAAGACCAGGATTTGATCTCTTCTAAATAATCCAGGAGAGAGGAAGAAGGAAGAGTAGAATTTGGCTTGGAAGACAGATAGAGCTAAGTGTCGTCCGCGTATGAATAAAAGCTAATACCATATTTACTAAAATTATAACCAAGAGGTAATAGATAGATGTTAAAAAACAGAGGGCCCAGGACAGAGCTTTGAGGAATACCAGTGGTAACAGATGAGGAGTGTGATCTGAAGTTTTTAAATTGGACAATTTGGATCAGGATAGTAAACAAAAACCCTGATGAGAATATTGTTGACATTATCAATGTGTATATTAAAATCTCACAATCTAATAACATTAAGAGATGTAGAGCTCAATAATGTAAAAAATACAGAAAAGTCGTTTTTATGCATTTTATGAAATATAGAAATTTAATTTTATGCATTCAAACATCAGAAAAATAAGAACACCAACCAAAGAAATTCATGTTCCAGCATTGTATAAACTGAACTTTTTTTTGGATTAATCAAGATTCTAAGTTTATGATTATAAGTCTTTATTTGGGGGGCCGCAAAGCCATGCTCTGTATACAAACGAAAAAAGTTTGAGAACCACTGGCCTAATGGACTTTTCACCCAGGACGTGTTTGTGCGTTCAGCAAAGCCAGATGCAGCGCAGCTAAACAATGTCTTGACCAACAGTGTCAATAATGATGTTAATTTATTTTATTTTATTATATTAAAATAATAAATAGATATTTATATTTTAATATAAAAATTACATTGAGACCATGTCCTGTGTGAAAGGCCCAAATGTATTTTTTTTCAATTGTTGCACTTATTATTTAGCCGACATTCACTTGGTCGGAAATGCATTTGTAGACCTTAACTTCCCCTTGTTTTCAGGATCACCAAGTGTCGATGTTCTTCTCCAGTCTCTTTTGACGTTACCCGTTTTCTTTGTTGGGGTTTTGGCTTTTTTTCTAGAGCTTACCGTTTCAGGTAAGACAACAACGTAATACACTCAACACAAAGAAATAATGCTCGGTTTAATGCATATCATTTTGGGAATTTACTAGGAACTCTGTCTGAGAGGGGCCTTCTCCGGCGTCAAGGCACCAATAAGATTCAGTCACTGGCTGACCAGCAGCAAGGATATAGCCATAGCCCAGATTCAGTGTATGACCCACCTCCCCTATTCATAAAACTACTGGAGCTGCGTGGACTTAGAACTGTGCCCTTCTGTGCCTGCAGAACCCCAAATGTTGAAGTAGTGACTGTAACTGTACCTGAGATGTCTAACTTATTAGGTGAAAGAGATGCCGGAGTTAATATCACATGAATATTTGCACATTACAGTAGTCTTTTGTATTTTAATTTTCAAAATGTATTTAAATTTCCGCTTTGGTTAGTTAGTTTTTTGTTTATGACTGATCTGATATCTGTTGGCACAGAATTTTACAAAGAAACTATTAAAAAGAAACGAAATAAGCACAAATAAAGAAAAAGACACATATTTCCATAATCTTTAATTCTGAAAAATAGATCTTTAAATAGTTTTACAAATATTATATAATTTCTGACATCTTTAAGTAAAATGTAAATAATGCCACAAAACAGATAAATACAGTAAATTGTATGGGAAATTGAGTATTACTGCATAAAGCACACATAAGGCCTACATAAACTGGCATAAACTCTAATGCATATAACATTGCTACACATTGTACTGAGTTAACGTAATGTTTCTAATAAACCTTCATAAAAGTGTACTCAAACCCTTATGTATGCTAGATGGAGAAATACAGTGTAAAGTGTGACCATTAAATAGCTGATTAAGATGGAAAAGACACGTGTCTCTTCAGTGAAAAATGAAACTGACCATACAAATGCAAACAAAACGGTTATGACCTGAAAGCACATCAGGTTTCTATGCAGCATAAGACATTTTCCTGATGTTTTGCCCATGCTCTCTCTACAGCTGTGAAGTTTCTGTGGGTGAGTTTGTGTACCTTCCAATCTCATTTCTTTTTGAAGAGGACTTCCTTATCCATCTCAAACCTCAACCTTATCAGGTGGGGGTGGCCTGATGTCCGGTGGTTCACTTCTAACCTGAGTATGAGCATTTTTTGTTAACCTGTTTTTAATGATTATAATGATATGTTTAGAGAACATGTAGAAGAGACACAGACGGACATACTGTATATGAGTAAGCGTGTGCGAGTCTGTATATGTGAGAATGTTCCAGTGTTGGCAGTATAGAAAACCCATTTAAACAAGTGTTTAATATTTCTTTGCACATGAGTTAAAGGAATCAGTTAATTTCCACTTTCTCAAATGAGAGTCTACACACAGAATCATCGCATCCTTGTAAGTCTCTTGACAGAGTCAATTTTGCTCATGCACGATTCTGTTTTTTCAAACCATCTCCCTTGCTTCCTTCTCTCCATTAACTTCCTTTCTGCATCCTTTAACCTTGTCCCTTCTTTTCCCGTTTCCTACTTCTAGACAATTCATCCAAATTCGTTCGATTCCTCCCTATTTATTTAACAAACGCTTCTCTTAATTTCTCATTTCCTCCTCGCATTCATCTGTCATTGTCCGTCATGCTCCAGGGGTGAAAATGTGTTGGGTCCAGCACATGAGTCCCAACCCAGTGCAGCAGTGAGGAATACCAATGTATCCCCACAGCCTGATGTCCAACTGGCCCGCCCCAGTTATAAAGTACCCTGAGTGGGCCAAACGCCCAATGTGCAAGCCTTTGCTTGTCCACGGCTGCGTAACAGGAGGAGACGATGCCATTGACCACCACTGTGCCGTGGCGGGTAAGCGGAGCAAAAACGCCCCTGTCCTCCTGGATCTGGATCTTAGTGACCCGGGACAAGTGTCCCTGCTGTTCTCGTGTGGACACCACACACTGACCTGGCCGCACGTCACTGGCGTATACGGATCGCAGCTCTCCGCTCACAACAGGCCCTGAGCAGTTCCCCACGGACACAAACAGGAGATGGGCTGCGGTCAAGCTAAGTGTGGCACCGGAGTCTGTATGGATGCTGTAGAACCGCTTCCGTACGGTACGATCTCGGTCCAGGAAGGCGATGACTTCGCTGTAGAGGAGCGGTCCAGTGCCGTCGCTCTCTGAAGATGCGAGAACTTTCTCTCCAGGTTGTAAGCTATCCATGGTCTTCAAGGTACCGCCCTCAACCGTGACATACGCCGATGCAGGAAAACAGCCTCCGGTTTTAGCTGCCACAGAGTGATCTGAGGAAATCATAGAATGAGAGAGAACAACAACCAATTACAACCAATGTTTTTCTGTACATTAAAATGTGCCTATAACAAAACCACATGGTTAGTTTATACTGTATGTAATGGTTTGTCTAAGTTCAGGTTTGTATTTTTCAAACATAAACATGGCGCAAAGCCTTTCCTAGATTAATCTTCAAACGTCTTTAAATTCTTTCAGAGACTCTGAACATGACTCAACGCATACACACCCGAGTACACAAACCCACTCCTGCTCTCATTGTAAACACATAAAAATCCAATCAAACTCCAAGTCACAGTGGCAAAACAACCCGCCGTGCGCAGGCAAACATTTCAAACGCCATCCTTCAAGCTAATTAGTTTTCTCTTTTTCACACGACTCCAGTCAGCAGGTAAAAATGCAATAAAAGCTAATAAATAACCGCTTGATTCAATCTCGCCTCTCCACGTCTCCTGTCCAACAGAAGTGACTGAGTTCAGAAGTTGTCCGCACGCTAAAGAAACAGGAATGAGTCTTAAGTCTCCATCGAGTCCTGCACAAATATTTGGGAAAGGTAAGTACCAAGGCCGGGTGATAAGACTGTGATAAGACATCTGAGAAAGGCAACAACAGAATTGCCATCTGGAAAACAAAGAAGCTGGTTAATCATCTCAGAGAACTTTAGCAGTCCTGCTACTTAAGCCACATTCCCTCTTGCATACACACCCACTAAAGTTCATAGGGAAAAATGGTCTTATACTCACATCACAACTAGAAAGACTTTCTCACTACATTCTTGTTTAAAGCAAATCGATTAGTTTTATGCATCTCTACAGTCACAAGCTCCACAAAGGTATTTATTCAAACCGTGATTACAAATATTTAAAAGTGTGGTTAGGGGACAAATATCTTGGTTTCGCCCAAAGTGACACTCTGCGGATCCTTGGATCAATCTGATAGCTGAACATTTATTCCATTTATACTGAATCCAAGTGTTTGAAATCGGGAACTAACAACTCTGCCAGATAAAGACCACACCTATAGGACTTTGATAAAGCAAAGGGAGACAACCGGTCTTGCTTGTGTTTGCACGCTCTATCAGATAGATAAAACAAGTGCCTTACAAATGTCCACACAGAAGTCCCATTCCCCACTAGCAGTGGTGTAATACTCCACAGACAAAGACTGGCGCATTAAGGTCACAAACATTGAATTATGGTCCACACTGGCTGGCAAAATAAATATGATTTTCTGCACATACTAGGTAATATTTGTTAAAAAGATACAACATCAATACATTTATAGAGAAAGAACAGACGATCAGAGGAAACAATAGACGAATCTTGTCTAAAGAGTGCACTTTTACTTGCTGCTTGTCTGGCCAATATTATTGTCTCTAGTGACTCAGGTAGAAGAAGGTGTTTAAGGTTTAATGATGTGGTCTGTTACCTTTTTGTCACCTTCGTCCCAGGTCTACCACTTACCTCACCCAAACTAATGAGAACTGACCACATTCACCACAACAGGACACACCTGATCTAATTGCACCTCTGTATGCATATCTACCTCACAGCCTAGATTTTCCTTATTGTGACACCATACAGATGAAATGAGGTCTAAGTTCTGGGAACTGAAAAAAACTGGACAATTTTTAACCAGAATCATAAACCTCATTCAACAAAAATGTATATTTGTTTGGTTAGCCTGATAGCCTAGTTTTGACCCTATAATAAAGCTCAATAACGCACAATTGATAATGTGAGATTTTTTTACCTGATTTCACACTGCAGTGGATGTGAGCTTTGGACTCATAGTTGACCCAATCAAAACCGGCCTCCACCGCTAGACGTGCCAACATGCCGTATTTATTACGGTTGCGATCCGAGGTGGTGATATCGACAGCTCTTCCCTCGTAGTGCAGTGAATCTTCAAAGTGATTACCGTCTTCATCCCAGCCCTCAGTCACTCTGAGCTTCACGCCGGGCCACATGTTCATCACAGAGATAGCCAGAGCGTTCAGCTTATCTTTACAGCGCTGTGAATGCAACACGGAGAGAGGTTTAAACCTGGGTTACGTGGAACACAGTGATGACCCTTCATTGAATTTCGCAAGAACTAGCCACAACATTCTAAAGTAATAACTCCAAAGGGCTTAACAGGTCACAGAAAACAACATACCAATGGTGCAGTGAATTATAATTGTGGTATCAAAATGAAGCACATTAAAAGTGTTACTTTAAAGAGCAAAGATCAATCTAAAAGTGTACGACAGCAGTACCATAAACATTATAGAAAATAAAAGTAATTTTAAAACAGATTGTATCTAAATGTTTTGACTACATAAAATATATTTGTTCCATACAAGTCATATTTCTTTTACATATTTTTACTGAACTATTACTTTGTTTCCCCAGTTTTGTGTTGACTTACAATTAGAACGTTTGCTTTCTTAAAAAATGTATACAAATATTTATAAATTAACAAAATGAGCAGTTCTGCTATCCTTCTCCGCATTTCTAACAAACATGTTATGGTTAGTGTTAGTTTATAATCCAGGCACCTCTCTTGTATGCATAGTTTGTTTTCAAAAGCGCCCACATAAAACATTACATAATAAGACCGAATAATTGAATCATGAGGAGAGCTGACTGATGCTTCAACCCACAAATACAGGCCGAGTTATATTTACCTTCCCACAGGTATTTTTCTTTGACCAAGGTACAAAATGTGTCCAACATGTTGAGAGTGATTCACTTTTAACCTAACCGCATTCACCACCCTTTAAAAATACACAGGACATTTTTTTCTATTAGGTTAACAGCAAATTCAAATTTTAACATGGAAAGACGAGAACATCGCCAAAGCAGAGTAGGCTACACATAAACAACTAAATTTGTTTACATACGATATTTTTCTGCGTTGATTAAACTGTATTATATATTTGATTTGTTTTGACTGTATTTACTTTGCTTATTTTTACTGTGTAAGCACAAGTAAAGCTTATAGATTATAACATGTTATCCATGAACGACCTAATTTTTTACTGTAACCCACAACTGTAACGAATAGGAAACACCTGCTTTCGTTATTTGGCTTTATATTATCAGATAAACTACGCACCTAAAGTTTCCTTTGTATTATTATTGTTATTATGATTTTTTATGCAAATTAACCAGTGTTTTTAAGCAATTACTATTGTCAAAGCCATTGCGTTAAGTGACATATTCGAACCTTATTTTAAAGATCTTACAGTAGAGGAACATTGGATTGCTGTCGGGCAAAGCACAATAACATTATTTTGAAATCTTTCAGATTTAACTCGGAATATGACAGCTTGTGTTAACGTTAGCTTTTGCGAGTGGCGCCCAATCACAATTTGCAAAACAAACCGCTGTCAGCAATCAATTCCTCTGAAAGCTGCGAAGATCGATGAGGACCGAGCAAAGGGCGCACTGGTGCGCAACAAGTCTAATGCGCTCGCAATCGAATCAAAGCCACTGAGTGTCTTTCTAATGGGCAGACAATTGAATTCATTCCCGTTGCATTATCCAAGTGTTGCTCACCTGCGTCATGAGTCGATCCGCACCTGTGTTCTCCTCATCTTTGAAGATGATGTCGGGATTGTAGTTCGGCGTCAGCTCTTTAAAGCGCTCAGAGTTCCTGGTTATCTTGCCCTCGTGCCTGCCGCTTGCTCCCAGTGTCTTTTCGGCTACTTGCGGACTAAACTGCTTGTAATTAAGGGGTGTCAGTTTCTGCGGAGGCCGCCTTTTCCCATATCCCCTCCCCGGCCCACAGCCCTCGTTAACAGGTGCGAAAATCAGGGCGCAGCCGATGAGGAACCCAAACACCACGGGGAGACGCATTCCACCCCAACGCGCCGGGCACTCACACGGAGTGGTACGGTGGCACAGCTCGCCGATGAATACGAGACTACCCCCCAGTAGGTCCTTATTCCCCCCCACGGGGTAAAAGATGGGGGGTGGAGGACGAAATGTCTACTTCTTTATCGCCCTTATCCTCGTCATCGTCAGTGCGTAAAAGTTAAGTCGCTTTACGCAGAGGCTGTCACGGAGAGATGGCGAAAAGATCCAGTGATACCAAGTGTTCGGTGCCCACACAATGCGAAAGGTCGGTCTCTCGAGAAAAACACCGAAATGAGAATGAGTAGGCAAGTCCATTTATTTATCTAACAGATTCTAGGAGAGAAAGAGAGATACGGTGGGACTCCGACGCAACCTAGGACAACTGTCAGTGAGACTGCTGCTGTCTTTGAATGAGCTCCCTTTGCGAAAGTCTTCCACTTGAATCGGGAATTAAAGTGATCTGAGTTGCTGGCGTAAATAAGACCGCACCCTGCCAGTTTTTTGCCCCTCTCGATCCCTGCCTGCCACTCCTCCCCACGGGTCACATTGGGTGCGTTGTATACCAACCGGCTCTCTTTAGCTTCACAGCGCCTGACTGGGCAAACACAAATCTCAGGAACGAACTGTGGACTCAGGCGCTCACATTCATAGATCCACAAATAGCGCGCGAGAGAAGGAGCCTGGCTACTCCTCAAACAAACGCGAGCGCGTGTTGCCCTCCCCTCCTCTCTCTTCATCACATTAATACGCTTAAGGAAACGCATTGGATTGGCGAACTGATTTAAATGGTTTACTTCTGATTCCCAAGTTGTATGTATGTTGTAGGCCTTTCAGTTTCGTTGACAGGTGTAACAATGTGGTGTATGTAAATGCTTTATAGTCTGCGTCTACAATTATCATTGTAAAAGCTCAACAAAAGACCCAAATTCCTGCTCTTGAGCGCAGCGGCTCTTTTTTAAAATTTAAAATCGAAATTATCAATTGCTCAACAGCTCTCATCCTGTGTCATTTATGAACAGATAGAGCTCCAGTGTGTGGTGGTCTGAGTTAATGGATGAGGGCTTCAACTGTTCTAATTGCAGATGAAGCTGGTAAAGAGTCAGTGTATTCTCCAGAACTGAGAGAAGACGTTCCACCACACAAGTGATGACTGTGTGGATGTAGCCAGCGGTCAGCACCTTACGAACAGATATATCCATGAACTCAAAGTCTGTTCACGTTCTCTTTAAAAGAGGGAAAGGAAACAGACCCAAGTCTTCCAAATTAGCTCTGCAAATATTTGCCTGAGTGGGGCTAGCGGTTTTGTGCCCATTTCAAAAGCAAATTTAACAGACGTGTTTGGTGTTGATTTTTTATTATTTTTTATTTGCGTCTGTAAATATCAAAGTATTTTAGTTCTGGTTGGTGTGTCCTCATTTGGAACAGAGAGTTAAAGAGAGTAATTGAGAAACTAAACACTAGTGTCACTCTTTGACTCTTGCCATCAGCATTTGTTAATTTGGTCCCCTTTATATCTGAAGGCTTGTGAAATGGTATGCAGTTACTGTACATTTTGCCTAATACCTTCATTTTAGCTGCACATGCTCTGCTTTTTCTTCTATTCTGTTCAATTATTGTTAAATCATTAGTTCTTCCTCCGAATGTAAATTTATTGACATTATTAAAAATTAAATAACGTCAAATGCATACGATACGATGTTGTTAAAACACTTAATAAAGTATGAGCTCAGATAGAAAATTGTTAACTTCACTGTTTTTGCAAGGGAAAAACACATCACACACTGTCAGAAAAAAATACAAAGTTTCAAAGTACCTTTCTGTGGCTGGGATGGTACCCTTAAAGGAAAGGTTCATCCAAAAATGAAAAGTTGTTGACCACCTTTGTTAGGGGTACAAACCAACTGTACCTTTAAAGCTACAGAAGCTACTTTATTTTTTAAACAAACTGTTATATTTTGCAACAATGAGATACATTTCAACAACAAGTTGCTTTGCATTATGTTTTGTGTAGTGAATTAAATCATTGAAAAACATTTTTATTTTATTTTGTACCAGATGTATACATTTTCAAAACCTTTCATCCCATTTCATTTGAATGTTTTTTCTTATTGTTGTGCCATATGTGAATAATGGTAATATTTATAGAAATATTATAATATTTTTTTCTATAAACACTCCTGGTACTGTGTTAACTTTACTGTGTTGATCTTTGTTGTTTAATTATATGTTTCCTGAATGAAACCAAGTTAAGAATCACTGGACTCTTGCACCTCACTTTCCAAGGGTCACTTTTGCATAAATTGACTCCTCCCTATTCTTAACATGACTTAAAATCTAAATTTAATGTTAAAATATGCACGCCGTAAGCTACAAACTTAAAAAATACACAATCACACAAAACTAAATACCTCCCCCTCAATCCTACTGGAAAGGTGATGTTCCCTCTAACTGATCCCACTAAGAGGATGAATGTTTTTGACTGTAATTCCACAAGCCCTCTGAGAAGCAGGTACTTGAAAGCAACACCAGCATGCACGAATGGAATGTAAGGATGATCTTATTTTGAAACTTTCGCATCTTGATGTGGAGAAACAATTACAGAGCGTGCGGATCCCACGGAGCATGTCCTTTTCCCTTTGATGGACGTAAATAAAGCCATGGCTGCTAGCGGGCCTGCCTATTGAACTTGGCTGTTGACAATGCTTCAGAAGTGGTCGGATCCACTCAGAAATCCCTTCTGCCCTCAAGAAAAGAGCCCACGTCCTTCAAGGCATCACTGTAGCGGCTGTTCCCCGTCAGTCGGGCGCAATGGCAGTGGTTCAGACGCCAGCCCAGGCTCTTTTAGCGTGAGTCCATTGATGTAGCAGAGTTATTAATTTGCCCTGTGAAATAAGAGGACACCAGGGCCAAAACAGAGAGAGATGGGTGCCTTTCAAATAATGCCAGCCAGTTAGTCTTTCATCTGCTGTCAGCGGGGTGAGCAAACCGGGTCTGTTGGGTTCTCACATGGGCACCAGGGCTACCCACGGAACTAACCAACAAAAGGGTGTGCAGGAGGGAAAGACCAAGTACAGAGGGAAAGGAGGAGAGAAAGAGAGAGATGGCAAATTGGTGTTTCTCGACTATTAACTGGTAAACAACTCTGTTTTTAGTTGTTTTCGTCCTTCGGAATGGCGTTCTTGTGGATTGCGGTGCGATTCGCTGTTCTCCGCCGCTCTTTCACTCCCCTCAAGGTAGTGGCGGCTTTTTTTCCTTCACCACTTCCTGCTGTCCCTAACAACCTCAGGGTGTGATAATATAACATGATACTTCCTTTATAGGTAGCCTAAGTTACATTTTTCATTCTGTTGCGCTTTCCGTTTCCTTCTTTTCACTCGGGGCACCTGAATCCCAACCTCTCGCCGAGCACACAGGAGGTTTAAGTCCCATGTGAAGTCTCTGGAGGCAGCTAAGTGAAAGTTTTGACTGGAACAGAGAGAAGAGATGTCATTGAATTCATGCATGCAAGGCACTGCACAGCGTCAGTGACCGATTACTCTGTTTCTCCACATGCAGCTGAGCATGAGGAGCGGTCGGGCAGTCATAGCTGGAGCGAGCAGGGAAAAAATAATACCAGAGATGTATAAAAGCAGAGGCTAAAAGCAGCCTGAGCTAGCCGCCTGCTAAAAAAACAAAGCACTGCCCAGGGGACGAGCAAAGGGTCGGTCAGCGTGGACCGGACTCGCCACAGCCGCGTCTCCACACGTTAGTCCTCCTGCCAAACGGCTTTAATTGAGGCCTAAAGTCAAGAGCCCTGAATAACTCAATGCATCAATGGCAGTCTGCGGGACCTCCCCTTGTATGTTTCTGTGTACCTCCTCACCTAAACCTAACCATTTTTTTATCGACAACATGAAACCTTTCACACTTCCACATGCGAAATTGACCTATGCTTTCAATGAAATAAATCGTAACAGTTCGAGATGAACTGTGGGTCCTGTTTCAATTTTTTAGCGTCGGTTACTGGAGGAACGTTTTTGTTAACTTCTGTTTTGTTAACTTTCTTTGTGCGTGGGATTAAGGAATGTTTGATACTAAGGCGATGCAGGACGTTTTGAAGTCTAATTCAGTATCGCTCAAATTCGACGCAAGATGTGGAAGTTCATAGGGATTATGATAATTATACGAATGATTATTATTATATGATGTTTGCGTAGGGCGATATTTGTGGAGGGATCCACGCTAATGGCAGCGCGGAAGACGAAGTAGGGCACATGCTGCACATTTCTGCCTGTTTATTGGTCCTGCTGGGTTCTCCTCTCCGGCTTCAGAGGCCTGGGCTGCTTTTTTCCTGCACGCATGCCACAGCTGTGGTCACTGTGGTGATGTTTCACTGCTCAGAATGGATTCACCAGCTCAAAAACGTTCTTATTATATTTATATTTTACTATACCGCGGGTGCTCCTGCCAGTTGTGTACTGGCTAACAGCCTGTTTCCTTTAAATAGGCTGTGACAATATGATTAAACAGCTAAAACTTAGGTAAACATCAACATGCATTGCCCAGTATTGACATAAAGGCCACAAGCAAACAATGCCGGATGCTTTCGGGTCTCGGTTTGTGCTGACAGGCAACTGAACTGAGGAACGGCAAGAGAAGAAGACAGAAAAGTCTCAGAAAAGCGAGTGAGATAATTAAGGGTTAGCTCTCCCAAAAATGACAAGTCTGTCGTCATTTGTTATGATTTTCTTTCTCTGGAGAAGAATGAGAATGTTCTTTTTTCTGAACAATAAAAGTGAATGCAGAGGATGTCAGTCACTAACATCCAGCCCAACATTATCTTTTGTGTTCCGTGCAAGAATGAAAGTCATACGGGTTTGAAGCAACATGAGGTTGAGTTGACAGTAAATGATGACAGCAGTTTTATTTTTAGACGAACTGTTCCTTTAAACTGCAAATTATGAGTGAGACTGTCAAGCAGTTTAGTTAAATGGATCAACTGAAAATATGTCATTCCAAAGGCAGAGCAACATTTTAAACAGTTGTAAAATATAGGAGGCATAAAGAAAGAAATAATGAAAGGCAGGTTAGTGAAGGAGATGATTGCGCAATCGCGACAAAAGCGGGAACTGGATTGGAAAAGACTGAACAGATCCTGCGTGTCCATGTTGTACGGGTTTGTCTCGTGATCTTCTGCGGGATGCCGCTGTCACCCCGGCTGTGGCGAGTTGCTGTGGTGCTGCTGCTAGCTTCAAAGACTGCAGGCCTGCCCGCAGCCTTAATTACAGGCTGTTTGCTTGGAGCTGGGGACAGGCTAGCGGAAAGTGTGCGCAAGTGCACACACTGCCCTTCAGTGGCAGCGAGCTGACGCGATGAAGGGAGAGACAGCATCCTACCATCCTATCCCACAATATTTTCTCTCTTTACCAGTACCAGTCCAAGGCCCAGGCCTAGGAGGCTGTTTGTATATTTCTCTGGGCCTCTTGTTTAAGTTTAAGCTGCAATTCATACGATTGGGTTAAAATAATTAAATAGTTATTGATAACTATAAAAAAAATCTCCTTACCTTACCTTTGGCTTATGATGACGATTTGTAATTTGAGCTTTCAGGTACTTCACCATGTAAAGAAAAGAATGCAACGTAACCAGAAATTGTTAACAAAGATGGCAATGAGGAGGCAAAAGTTGGTGGATGGCGTACATGATCTGGCACGTGCCACTTATGTGTTGATTATATGCGAATTAACCTTAATTTTTTAACATCACTTTATTTATTTATCTATAAAGCCAACCAATCTTTTTAAAATTGATGTGTTTTACTTTGGTGGAGCTATTGATAGAAATGCAATATAATATACATAACTATGTATTCAGAAGTGTATAAAGACCTTGAAGCATCATGTGATGATTACCTTTGAATGAGCTATCTACCTACACCCTCTTACATGGAATTTGCCATGTTGTTTCTACAGTAGCCCTAAATGGACAAACTGCTCTAGAGAGCACGTTTGGTAAATACGTTATCTCCTTTGACAAAGAAGAGAAAATTTGATGACGTCTTAAGCCACCTCTTCACTGCAAATGACAAATGACGGCCATAGCCCGGAAGTCATTCATTTGGAGAATCACAGAGGGGTGACGACCGTCTGTAGATGATCAATTCTCAGATATGATCTGAGCTTTGGATGCATTAAAAAAACTGAACTTGAGTAAAACACTAATCCTTTAAAAATGATTAGTTATTGATAATTAACAAATTATAAATTGAATGTTTATATATTATTGTTTTTAATCTTGTCTCTATATTGTTCCTTCCAAAACACTGGTGCTGTTTTGTCATATATGCATAGCAGTTTATTGTTTGCAATCATTTATACATTATACAATGGCAAATATTGGGAGAATGAAAGCACTTGAACTGCTTTATTGGAATAAGCTTCCCTCCAGTGTTGGCATGGATTTTGAAAGTTGCTCATGACGAATTTCAGCAGTTGTGTCATAATGTCGTGTGCAGTGAAAAGGCGGCTTAAGTCCACTCCCAGCCACTGTAGTCCTTCGAAGTGAGCCGTTGGTTGCAGTTTGCAAACTCACCGCTAGATGCCGCTTAAAATCCCACAATAGTCCTTCAAATCTCAAGCATAAAAGGTTTTTTTAAATAGCTGTTCTTAAAACAAGAGTAAATGACTTTAAGTGTAGTTAATGCAGGTCAATAGACTGTTGTGTCTTGATATGAAGGGTTTTACATCTACCTCCTGCTTTATTCACTTTCCCCAAAAATGTAAGGCACTAAATATTGTGATACAAAAATATGATATGTAAAGTTGAGCTAGGCTATATTGATTTTAAAGGATATGACGTCTGGATAGGTCCTTTTGGTCGCCAAAACTTGGCTAATACATCAATGTTGTTGCTGAAAAAAAGACCAAAAAAATCTGAATTCACCATTCTTATTGATTTGGTTGTTGTAGTTTTTTTTCTCATGTGTCTGGTTCTCTCCCCTGGATCCCCGTTATGCTACTCACAAGGCTGATTGGCTCATTGCCCACACCTGGTTATTTTTTCCCCACACCACTATTTAACCTTCCCCTTTTCTTTCGTTCCCCTTGGCAATGTATTGTTTCTATACTAGTGTCTGGATTACAAGGTGTTGTGTGCCACATACGTTTTCCCACAACACGGAGAAAAGGACTTAAGCTCCATTCCTACGGACACTGGGGACTATTCATGTGTGCTGGCTTGGGCTCTTCGGTGGTTCGGCTTTTTCTCCCCTTTTTTCACTGCCTTTCCCGACTAAGGAATATACACACGTATTGTTTTTTGCCTACTGAGCTCTGTTCAGGAGTTTCATGTCACTTTTTGTTTGCCTGGCTTGCTGTGTGTTAATAAACTCTATTTATGATTCTCTCCTGCATCTGAGTCCTTTTTTATACACTGTGACAATAGGTACATGTTTAAATAAATTACCTTTTGTATTTCATTCTGAGAAGTAGTGACAAAAATTCCCCCAAATTCTGAATGAAAAAATGTATTTATTTGCAGAAAAATACAAATAAACACGCGATTTTTAGATCTTGAATACTACAAAGTAAAGTTCATAAAAAACACAATGCTAATGTTTTTAATTGTATTTTAGTATCAGTTCAATATGACACGATGAACATCAATGGTTTTCCTCGTTGCCCTTTCTCAAATTTCATATTACTGTTGGGTGACTTTACTGTGCCATTTCTGATGTTTGTGTCTTTTGAAATTTACGCACACTGGAATGGAATTGCCACAATATATACAGAAATCCTGATGGAAAACTAGATTGGTTTCCACGTTTTTATTTTATTTTGTAACTGTATGCTTTTTCTCTTTTACCAAGTTCTCTCATAGCGTTTACTTTTAATTTAATTGTATTTAATTTTTCATGCATTTACATGGGCTGACAGAAATTTCAATGAAACCTTGAATGTTCTCAATTCTATAACAAATTGTATGCTTAATAAAAATATAGTTTGGTTACTTAAATAAGTTCTCTATTTCTTTTTTATTTTGTACATCCCAGTATTGTGTATTGTATTAAATTATATTTTATATCTTAAAATACATTTAATTTCTTTGGATCCTACGTCAATCCGACAAGAGTATCTTTGGTCTCATGGAGTTGTGGGCCTTTAGAATTATTCCCACCTTTCACCCCGTTACCAACAGTCCTAAATCATCAGCTATAGGATATAGTCCCAGGTTGTGGTGGATAAATGTAGCTAATTATTTCCTCAATTTAATGATTAAGAGGACATGGCTGCGCCTGTTCATCATCACTGTTCCTCAAACAATTATCTTTTCAAAAGTTCCCTGCTTTACTAAGCTATCAGTACAAACGTGACGCTGAATCGGTTCATTATCACAGCCACATCTTGGCCTTGTCTGTTAAATGCTGTTCATGATCAGCACTGCAGCATAAAGGTCCTATTTTTGCTAATTTTAAACTCTTCCCTGTCTGTCTTCAGGTCCCCTTACATTCCCTGTCTCACCTATATACAGAGAGTGACCCACAAGCGTGCAGTATAGCTAATCTGACCACAGGTAAACACCGTCTTACCACAGACATGCTCACTTAGGGCTATAATGGACAAAAATACCACATGGCAATGAATGCGCACTCACACGCGAGTGTACACACATACACCTTCAAGCAGACTGACTGTTTGTTGCCCTCGCACAGCGTTTATATCATTCAGGGTTTTCCAAGACCACAATCTGTTCATGACAAATTTTCTGTCTTCACGGTTTGTGTATATATTCAGTGCCTGACAGTAAAGTTTCCCATAGCTCCTTCGGCCAAAGTAAGAAATGAAGAGTTGGTAAAGTACGGAAGGCCGATTTGAACAGACACAGATACGGCAGGGAACGGTCAGGATATTTACAGTCGGCTAATATTTACACAGGTCACACTCTGTGATTTATTGTTATTCCTTGATTATTTTGTTTAGCAATCGTCGGCTAGTGCCTTCATGCTCTATATCCTGCTGTTAAAGGTTTGAGCAAGGTATGTAAACGTCTCTATAGGGATGGTGGCTACAGTAAGATTGCTGTGGTTTAAAGGCCACAGACGCAACCTTAAATCCCTAAATAACATACTTCTGTTAGCTTCTTTGATATTGCTTCAAAAGACTATGGGTTTACATTATGCTAGTTTCCAATGTTCAGTTCCTTTAAGGCATTAGGTATTAATACTTACTAGATTGTCAATTCCTTAAGAAAATATAGAGTGTTTGGTAGGAAGCAAAAGATCGCAGTTAAAGTTCAAGTTATACCCTCTATACAAGATTTCATTTTATTTACATTGCATTGTTTTAATGGGTTTGTCATGTCGTGCTGCATTCAGTGTGGACAAAAACTGCCAGAATTCGCCCCATATCTCCTATTTAGAGCACTATTTCGTGTGACCGACATTTTGTAGTGTCGTCTAAATTCTGAGTGAAAAACTCATTCCCTACATTTGTTCACTACTTTTTACCCATAAACTACTTAAGAAAATGGCAATTTCCCAGCAGCTGGGGCACCAGTAAAATACAGTCAAATAATAGTTTTGTTCCGAAAATTAAATGTTCATATGTTTTTAAGATATTTTCCAAAATAAATACTAAAACTAAGGTAAATATTAGTTTTTTATACAGTAGGTATACGTGAAAACCCTGTTGAACATTAAAGAAATAGTTTACAGAAAAATACGAATTCTCTCATAATATTGTAATACATTTTTTGATGCTAATCAAATCTAGTTCAAATATCTAATAATTTCACCAAACAATATTTCACTTAAACAGACGTTTATTCATTTACTGAGTCATGTGAGAAAAATAAATTAAAAAAATTGCACCAGATGGACCTGGCCAAAGGTACCATCTATTATTTTATCTAACATTCTCTAGCCAAGAGGTAACATTAAGCTATTATATAGACCCAGCATGAGTGGAAAAATCCATTTGATATTTTTGGATATCTATAAATGATCAGAGTTTTATTTCCACATATAGATCTGGGTGGAGGTGTTCTCTGCAGACTCACAATTGAAAGTTGAATTCACAATAGGAAGGAAAATGGAGGAGGCTCATTGAACAAACTTCATGTTCACAAAAAGATTCAAATCAGGAGGAAGTAATAATGGCAACTCCCATGCAGCCGCTGAAACTCATTGGTACTTTTGTACTAGCGTGTGCTTACAGTCCCACCTCGACTGCAATTTGTCATCGGCAGCGATTTAAAACAGGCAAGAGCAATCAGTGACCAGCGTACAGATGCACTCTAACCAAAACATCGCTCTGTGATCTTCATGTCAACGCCTTGAGGTTCAATCACGCTAGTTTTAATAGGAAAAACAGAACTCACTGGATTTGTTTGATCAGAATAGATAATAATGACTAATGTTATTGTCTTCTATGCATCTGACAACATATCTTTAATCACCCCAGAAACACCCTTCCTGGACAAATTATACGTTTGGTAATTCAGAGAAATTAAAGAAGAGTGAGTTTGAAAATCAAAGGAGAGAAAGAAAAGGGGGGTGCTGACGGATAGGAAGAGCTGAAGTAATGTGAGCGAAGAACAGTTTACACACACACACATTTTTAATAATATATTTTGAGAAATGTCTCGTATAATGGGAGTCAAAGGGGACCAGACTTGTTTGGTGACCACCATTTTCCAAAATATCTTTTCAGCTGTACACTTTGTGAACAAATCATACATTTGAATAGGATTCGCTTTACTAAACTGATCTAAATTATTTCTTCACGATTTAGAGTTCAGATCACAGCTGGTCTTGAGTCAAAAGGAACGGAACATTATTACCCAATGACAACTTGATGTGGCTATAGAAGACTTATGAAGTACTTTAAAACATTTCATGGAATACTTTTATGATTCTTTAATAGTGCTTTTTGAAGCTTGAAAGCTCCCATCCCCCTTCATTGTAATGCCACAAAAAAATACAGCGACCAGAAGTCAACATGAGTGATTCATTTTTTGGAGCAATATTCCTTAAACAAAGGGATGCTTGAGTATGTGCGTGGAACATTCTGGAAATGAAAGGTATGGTCTGTATGGTGCTGATCAGTGATGTTATAGGAGCAGGAGCCAGATTCGTTTGCATCGCCTTGCTTGAGCATTCCCACATCCCAGCGCACCACTTTAAAGAGCGTCCCTGCTGCTCTGGTTCGCCACTCCCTGAAGAAAACGCAAGTCTGAAACAGCAAATATCAATACGTTCATTATGAATTTTATATTTATACTCGTGCTTTTATAAAATCCTTGTATTTTGTTGTTAATAGTATTTTTAGAGAGGAGCTGCAAGGCCGCACTAGACTGGCAGAGAGAGTGTATGTTTGTCGAGTGGGTTTGCAAGACGAGGGAAGGAGAGAGAGATTGGGTCCTCTGTGGTTTTTAAAGGGCAAATGTGATTGGTGTCCTGGTCAGTTCGCTGTACAGCTCTGTAGAAAAGAAACAGCCTGAATCCAGCCCAGCTGTGCCCGCTGGTGTGCTGCTGGCTCGAGCCGTTTTAACTCATATGTGACAATCCAATGAGTTACACAAACCATTAAAGAGCTATGAAAATGAAGCAATTAACCACAAACATTTTTTATATATAAAATAAATAAAGCTATTAACAGAATAATTAACTAATGGAATGGTAGTACAGTTTGAAATTAATACCTGCCAGGTATCAATGAATTTCACCTATTCCTGCTATGTGCCCAACATAGAAAGTGGTGTACGATATTCAGTTTAAATTTAAATAGGCCTACATTGTTTAACAAATTTATTTGACCCTCTGTCACAATAAAGAGAAAACGCAAATATTTTTAGGAATCTGTCAAAAACTTTTAATTCATTTGTAACTAAACTAAGTAGTCTTTATTCACACAAAATGACCAACAAAGTTTGCATGTCCTCCTTAGGCCTTTGTAACAGCTTGCATTTTGCTTTTATGCACATTTCCACAGTCACTGTTGTTTCAAATTATAAGTGGACATCTGATTAAAAAATAATGTGCTTAACTATTTTTTCTGCCTTTCTAGTAAAACAGTCAATTTGAAAATGATCGGATAACAACAAGATATTTTAGCATTAGGGATACTACTGTGAAAAAAGATATAATCTGAATCTTACCAAAAGTTTTTCAGTTGATATCAAAGATTTACAAAAAAAAAAGTTTATCTAGTTTTGTAGATTTAAACATATAATGTTATGCACGATATATCAACATGTGTAATGTCTCCCGAAAACCAATTTTATACAAACCGCCAAATTAAATCTGTAATACAATTTCATGGACTACAATTACATACATTTCGCTGTTTCTTGAAGTGGTTATCTGAATGGACACATTTGCATCGCCTCTACAAGTTCACATAATCACAGTCTGAACATTTATTGACAGGTTTGCTGTAAATGTTTAACCCATGGAATAAAGGGAAGAGGGCAGAGAGAAAGAGTGAGAGAAGTAAGTAAGCAGTATAATCAGATCTGTGACAGGACTGGCCTCTTTAACTCTTTCTTTCTGATAGCTTCACAGCCTCTGGTCCACTGAACTCTGAATTGCAACACAACTTTGAAAAAAAGGAGAATGGGGAAAAATGCTCAGAATGCAAACCAGTTTTAACCCCATTTTACGAGACAGAATTTATTTAGCAGAGCACAGACATTATACGGTTCTTTACTATATGTGACAGTGTACAGAAGAGGGATATTTATCACACAGAGGTACAGCATTGGTAAACCTAAAATCTGTTATTCTGAGCCTAAAATTGGAATTAGGTTGAAGTGTTCAGTATGAATTATGGACATGCTATGATGATTATTCTCTATGTACGAACAGCCTATTTGTTATGAATGTTCACTTGTTTTAAGATTTGCGGCAGAGTTTTTTTTTTTACAGTATTTGACATTTTGGGTATTTGATTGAAACAAACTGTATTGTTTAATGGCTCTGGGCTGCGTTTCCCAAAGGCATCGTAAGCCTACGTTGATCGTAGCTCCAATGGTGACAATGGTTCTAAGATCAACTTAAGGTTAAGATGCTTTTGGGAAATGCTGCATTGGAGAGTTCTTAAAGGCACAGTTCACCCAAAAAACATTTCACCACCCTTATACCCCCATTACTCTCTTTCTCTTGGAGAAGTTTACAGAATATATTTTAAACAGTGTTTTTCCATGGAATTGTATAAACCAAACCATTACTTTTATATAAGAAACAGCTCGAACCTTTAACAAAATTTAAATAATTTATGGGGTGACTATGCCTTTAACACCAAACTGTAGTGACTGATATTGGGAAACTAAGAAAGACCAGTGGCTCCAGCACCTCAGCAGGGGGTCTGCCCTGTCGAACAGCGGGTATGAGGGGAGTGATATTTACACTCAATACTCTAAACACACTCATTGTTCATGTGTTTATTGTGTTGAGCACATAATTACTTGAGCTGGCTCCCATAGATTCTGCAGATTGTTCATATTGTTTCATTGAATTTAATTTAACACCGACTTAAACAAATGGGAGCTGAGTAAATTTGCTTGCTAATGGTGAGTGTTCTAAGGTGTGATTCACATTTTGCGTCTTTCGCAGATATGGAGCGATGCGGTTGCGAAGCGCATACGCAGGGACATGTATGTTTTTCTAGGCGCCGGCGCCGCATCGAAATGGAAATAGTTAAACTTTACAGAGAGCCGCGTGGGCATTGTGGGTCATTTGACTGGAGAAAGTGGCGGACTCGCGTTTTCCATGTGGTTTTAGACGCAAATATAAATCACCCCTTAGTCTTGAAATTTGTCACATAAAGAAGCCACAGTGAAATCACACTTTAAGTTGCACTTTTCAGAGCATGTCATAGAAAGCCTCATTCATGCTTTGACGATATGATCATCAAGACTAAAAAAAGACTTACAGTAGATTATAATACAGGTTGAGTCAACTCTCTTGACATGTCAGTGGATTACCACAGAAAATAATTCGGAAAAAATACGTTTACCTTTAAGTAAGGTATTGCAAAAGTGCATTGCTTTAAATTATTTAAATGAGCCAAATCAATATAAAATTGTAGATTTGAAGAGTTTGGGTATATTTTTTGTTGGTTACTGTAAGAATGTTATGTTTTGTCCCCTTGTGTGGGTGATTATTATTTAAGGTTGAAGAGTCTAGTCTAGTCGATTGAGCCTTCAGAGTTTCGGGATCCCGGAGACCAAGAATTGACACAGACACAGAGTGCAGTTCAATCAGAGTCCAACGTTTATTGTATTAATGGGTAATATTTATATGCATAAAACAGGAAGTAACATTCGGTCATGGAAAATCACCAGACCTCGGATTCATATTATTTTGTCAAGACAGCATATATTTTAGTTCCCTGTTCTCCATCATCTAGAACATTCAGGGACATGGTGACCGGATTCATGTCATCCAGTCCGGTTCAGACATGTCTCTTGGGTATTGCTCATCATGAGACAGAACAAATGTGTTAAAACAAAGCATATACACATTTCAGGTTATGTACGGGACACAGCCGAAATCCACATTCCTACAGTTACCAATTTTAAAACATACTTTTACAGGGATTGTTCACCCCAAACAAATATGTCACCATTTATTCACCTTCGAGTTGTAAGTATGTCTTTGTTCTGAGGAACACAGAGAAAGATATTTGAAAGAATGCTTATAACCAAACAGTTGGAAACCATTGACTACCATATTAGGAAAAATTACTTTATATTTTTTGCTCTGTTGAACACAAAATAATATATTTTGAAGAATGTTGAACAGCAAACACAGGGGCACTTTAGACTACCATTGTAATTTGGTATTCAATGGGTTCCAAGAACTGTTTGGTTAAAAGCATTTGTCCAAATATCTTTCTCTGCGTTCAACCAAACAAAGATATACAGGTATACAGGGTTGGGCCAACTATGGAGTGAATCATTTTTGGGTGAACTGTCACTCAAATTAATCCTTTTTTATGAGCCAGATACGCTCATAAAGACAGTTATATTTATTTGTGTGCTAAATTGTTTGGAATGTATTTGGATGGACAACAGCAGCAATATGTGCAGAAGGGCAGAATAACGTCCTAGCACCCCCATGGAGGCGAGCGAGAGGAGGTGATGAAAAAGGTTGATTGATAGCACCTGCTTCTACAACCTACGGACACAACTGCGCTCTTGCATCACAGTGAGGTGGAACCACCACACTGCTGACAAATATGTGCTTATACATGTCATGCATGGATTTTTAAGCGTAGGATATGTTATTTAACAACTTTTTGAGTAGCGATTTGTTTGTACCAGAACCTGAATAAATCAACGGATGTCAGCCTTAAAAATATACATTCGATAGTGATGCACATGGACTCTTGTATTTGTGGAAAGGTACGTTTGGAGGTGCAGAGCAGAAGCAGGGGCGAGGTGCTGAGAGGCACGTCCGCAGCAGGCACACAGCACTGCATGTCCCTCACAGACCACAGCTCCAGGCTGCGAGCAGGAGGGGGTGCGTGCGGTTTCGGGGGGTGTTGGGGTTTAAAACTCCCAGCCTCTAATCCTGACACACTGTCTCCACCAATTAGAACTCCTTCAAAAGGCGAAAGGGGAGGAAAAAACAAAACCAGAAAGCCAGCGAGGGCATATTTAGTAACATTTTGGCAAGCTATAATTACATATATGGCTAACAGAGAGATTTAACTGCTTTTTACCCATTGATTGACAAGGCAGAGAACGACAGTGTTTCAATACAAGACAGCCAGAAAAACAGAGGCAGAAGTCAAACAAATGAGTTTTAGCATGAAGAGAACTTTGCTTATTAATACTCAGAGATGTCACGATCACTCTCTGCCGAAATATGCAACTGCTACAGTATGTACTGTAGTGTAGGTGTTTCAACAATATTTCTTTTTTTGCATCAATTTCTGCTAGCTATAAGTGGAGCAGAGGTTAGTTGGATTGTGGGAAGGAAGTGTAAATATTTACCATGTCAAAATTGTCTTTTGATCACGCAATCTAAATCAAAACACCTAACACACTATCTATTGACTGTAAGCTCGCTGTCGGCAGTGTTCAGAGGGTTATAATTACCTTACAGGTCAATATTGACCAATGGAGAGAAAAGTGTGACTGTGAGGGCTCTGGTGAGAATCTATTCTAGACTCACAACAAACATGGCTAGAAATGTTTAGATCAAACTCCATATCAAAGATTTAGCCATTTGTGTTTAGTATAGTTTCTTGCATGATGCTTCATTGTAGAGATTTCTATTAAAGAAAAGTTACGCTGTGCATAAAAAAGAAGAAGCTCTCGAGTGATTTCTCCTAGATCTAGACATCAGTCAAACTCAATTTAATGTATATATCTGTAAAAACGTACTTTTGATCATTTTTAGCAGTAGCCTACATTAGCATAGATGACCTCAAAACTACCAGACGTGGACTCAAAGTCATGCAGACATAAATTTAGCACAGGGAAATTGCCATTGGCTCTGTGACGTTTTGAAAAAACATTTTGGTGAGGTGACCCTTGAGAAACATCAGACTCTGTGAAGGTCTTTTAAAAGTCCTGACCTAGTACATCCAGCAATCACCTTTCCACCAGAACCAATCTGTATTATTACAAATCACCTCATCCCCATCAGTCTCTCCTTTCTTTCCATCACTTAGGGTTGGAGCAGGCGTATGTTTGGGGTTAGCGGTGCGTTTTCTATTTCTCCAGAGGACAGGTTAACCATGTTAAACAACCCATAAACAAGACCCCTTTTTTCAAACGAGGAAAAAATCATTCACCAGAAATACCCCTCTCTGGACTTTGATGATGAATGTCTCGGTTCATTCATCATGTGCGTGTGAAAACATTGGACAGTTGGTGCCCTAAATGTGACTGTGTGTTTATGTTGGGCACTGCGTTTGAAAGTACGTTTATCATTATTACACCAGAGATGATTTAAGACTCCATGAGACAGACAGGGAAAATAAACTGAAGACACCATATTATGGGAAAGTTAGAAGATTGTTTTGTTAGACACTGATTTCATGGAAAGACGGGCTATTGCTTCTAAACTGGTATAGAAATATCATGGACACGTAGTTCAGGAAAATGTAAATGTTTAAGAACTGGTTAGAATTACGGGAAATGTCTATATAAAGTAAAAAATAAGTTACCTGGTTGCCTTAAGATTTTGAGTTAATTCAATTTAAAAATATTAGTCAATGAGTTTAGTCAACTCAACAAAGAAATATATTGAGTTAACTCATATTTTTTAAGTTGAATTAACTTAAAATTTGAATACAACCGTTTTAAGTTGAATATGTTTTACAGTGTATTACTTACAGCACAGCAGAGTTTATCACCATAAAGAAAATATTAATACAAAAATAAAATTCCTTATTATTCCTGTATTTTTTCTTACAATGCATTTAAGATATGAGTATATGTTTCTGGGATCGAACCCATGAACTTTCCATTCTCCCAACTGAGCTACAGGAATATTGAATAAAATGTCACTTTAATAGTGTGTTGTAAAAAACTTTTGTACGGAATAACCGCATGCACTGGCACCACATTGTCCTGTCAAAAGTGAGACATATTCCTGATAAGAGTCAATAAGGAAGTTGGTGAATATCAAAGGCTGTCTCGGGCCATACAGCGCGAGTTGTTTACTTCCCTGCCAAGTGCCCGACACCAGCCAGCCGTCAGACGATGATGTCAAAACAACAGCACACGCCTCGCGCGCACATCCCGTAAAAGAAAAGCAACACCCATATCACAGAGAATTCCACTGCTCCCCAACCCCTCATTTCCTCTGGGAGCTGATGACCTGTAATCACACTTGGAGAAACCACCATACTTCATTACTGGAGTGATTACACCAATTAGCAGCATGTAGGGAGTGGCCCACAATGCCCAGCACCACCGCCAGACTGCCTGCTCTACCCACATGCAAATATTGATGGGAAGTTCCAACAGTGTACTTGATCAAACAGCAGTTCTGCTTTGTTTTGTAACAGTTTACTGGTAAAGACAGTCATTTTGAGTAATCAAAAGGAGCAATTCCGGAGTTCTGGATGAGACATTTTCAATCAAAACTTTACATTTTCATATTTCCATTTATTCCATTTATTTTAGTTGTGGATGGGACAATTCACTTATACCAGAGTATGGAAAATTATGCTTAAACAAAAAAATGCTTCAAAAACTAAGAGAAACTTCATTTGTCTATTTAAACTACCAATATTAACATCTCACCTATCAGAATGGCAATAAAAAATAAGTGTACTGTTAATGTTGACATCTCCATAGAATAGCCCAAAGGTCTGATGAAAAATCTGATGCGACAAGGGGAGGACTGGACGATATACCCAAAGTTTGATCAAATTTGACGTTACTCAACAAACATCTCTGTATTTTTGCTTTAAAAATAAAAGGGATTTTCTTTTGCCCCAGTTTAAAAAAGCACCATCTGGAAAGAACATTCAAAAGGTTAACTGTAAAAACAGCAAACAGCTGCTTGAGGTGATGAAAGAGAGTATTTGTGTTAGTATTAGTTTACTGAAAACCGAATCATCCCCATTTTTAAATTTACAGATGCAGATTGATGACTAAAGTCCTTTTTGGGCATTAATTCATCATCCCACTCCAGTGTCGTTTTCCACACCTGTGTCACTTGCTGTTAACATTTTGATAATGATGAGTTATATTTTGTGAGTTCCATTCTATGAGATGAAAAGGGAAGGTAAAATTGCATATTGTTTGTGCTCAAATAGAGCAGCTTTCCTGTAGCTCAGTGGTAAGAGCATTGCGTTAACGACGCAAGGTTATGGGTTCGATCCCAGGGGATTGCAAATACCTATGTAAAATGTATAGGATAAAGCAATGTAAGTCGCTTGCGTCTGCCAAATGCCTAAATGTAAATGTAGAGGGTGGGGGGCTTGGGGATCTGAGACCTTCCAAAAGGCATTGAGGACCCTATAAGAGGTAGAAATAGACTTAAAGGAGTTCCTTGGATACATTTATTTTACATTTATTCATTTGGCAGACGCTTTTATCCAGAGGACTTACAAGTAGGGTGAAGTGGGCAGCTATCACTGCAGAGCAAGGTGGCTTGCTCAAGGGCACTTCAGTCATTTCCTGCTGGCACATTTCCTGGTGGCATTTTAGAAACAATAATAATGACAAATCTGCGACAGTGCAGATACACGGTGTAAACTTGGCTGTACTTACTAGAGATTTAATAACTACGTAATACAACTTTCCTATTAGGACTGTTTTCAGTTTGAGTTAAACTACATCAAAATTAAAACATTTTCATTCAAAATGAGCAAGCAAATAACAATACATTAACATAACAAGAAAAGTTATTTTCTTGATATTTAGTCTTGTTTTATAAAGAAAATATAAGAATAAGGTAAGTTTATGTTAAAAACAAAATTGTAAATTAAATCTACAGTAAATGATTGGCAACCTGCTGCAAAACGTTTTACAGTGTGGAAAAGAATTAATTTCCTTATTTTTTGGTGACTTGTCATGAATCTTAAAGGGATACTTCCCCCCAAAATGAAAATGATGTCACTCACCTTCGAGTTGTTCCAAATCTGTATATATTTATTTGTTCTGATGAACACAGAGAAAGATATTTGGAATATTGCTTATATCCAAACAGATCTCGCCCCCATTGACTCCCTTAGTAGGAACAATTACTTTATCTTTTTTTGTTTTTTGAGCACAAAAGAATATATTTTGAAGAATGTGGCACAGCTAACAGTTCTGGGGTACTTTTGACTACCATTGTTTTTTTTTCCTACTATGTTAGCCAATGGGTGTTGAGAATTGTTTGGTTGGAAGAACAAAGAATTATTCATCAGAACAAAGAAATTTATACAGATTTGGAACATGATTGAACATAAATGATGACAGAATTTTCATTTGTTGTGTGAAGTTTCCCTTAAAAATGTAAAGATATTGTGTATTGGTTGATTGACCCCTCTCTGATGATTAAATTGAGCAAAAATAAATGTATGCTAATAAATCCCCACTTGAAAATATCAAGCTTTATACAGATTGTTAAGGTGATTTCATCTTTCTTTCTCCCTTTTCTTTTGTACTGTATTTATCCATTCCATTTTTAGGTTTTTAATTCCTTAAATATACATTTAGCCATTGCGTTTTGTCTGCTGTTTTCATTAAAACACGCTGTTTGGCACATTACTCTTAACTTTTACACAACTTGATCTTCAAAATATTATGTATTTTTATATCTCCAGCAGAATATCTCGATATTATCTAATCTTAGATATATCGCTCTAGAAGCGGGTATCGGTTAACATTGTCTGCAGAGCAAATGCCACATTTCTAAGTACTTGTGAGATATGGAAGACTTTAAAAACCAGGTAACTATACAACAGTGCCATAAAATTTAATAGATTTGTTGTGCTCCATAAACCGCCTCACATCTGTTGCACATTATTCGTTGTGACAGAAGTGCGTTTTAGGCTGTGAATAAATGCGCAATTAAGAATCTGGTGTCAATCACTGTTTAGAAACACATTTCCTAGCCATTCGTCTTTGATGTGCAATTGTCTGCCACAAAAAAATGAATCATGATGGAATCCAAAGATCTAAAAGCACAGTGATCTCTATTGACCCCAAGCCCGCCAATCTGAGGACGCTGTTTTCATCTTTCAACTCAACACATGACATGAATCTGAAAATGTGAGCACAAGATTAGCTGGTTTTTTTATGCTGTACCCCTCGCTCTTTCAACATCTTCCTCTAAGCAGATGTTATAGCCTCAGGAGTGGCATCCCGATAACCCACAAGCCAGCGTTTTTTCTTCCCACAGGCTTGAGAGAGTAGCCACAAAACAGTCTGCTGCGACTCACCATAAAGCAAAGCACATGAAAAAAGGGGAAAAAATGAAGCAATTTTTCAAAAATTGGGGAGGGTGAAAACTTACGATTTTGTAATGCAACCTTTATTGAGGTTCCTGGTTTCAGCGCAGCAAACTTTTTTTTGTATGTCGGAGAAACTCCCTGTAATTTCTTCACCACTAGCACTGGACAGACTTATAATAAAGAGATGTCTATTCTGGGATTCTCTGTAATAATGCCCTCTTCCTGTCTTCATGCACTGATGTCTCGTCTGAAGAAAGACATGCAGCAGGTGATAAAAGCCTGGCCAGATGGATGGATGCATAGCTGAATGATGACATTGATGGATAAATCAATGGTTAAAATGACATAATTCAGACATCTTTAACTCTTTTTAGACTAAAGCCCATTTGTTGCATAGAGATAAAGCACGAACAAAATGAAATGTTGTTTGAGCACGGCATTGAAAAACATGCAACTTGAACCATATTAATGTACTTATCATGTACATAATTAAAATATGCTTCGTTTTGATATTACAATAATTTGTTATGAAAGATCATTAGTCATATATTTGTACACTGAATCATTTGATTTATGTGAAAAGAAAAAAATGTTTTGTCAGTCAACAGAAATAGTTTGACATCAAACAATAATCTGCTGTCCCTCTGCAGTACTCAGTGGTGAAGAGATCTGTTGATTCTATCAGGTAAAACAGGATTGAAGCAAAATATCACACAAAAAAGAAAATTCTTTGATCATTGACTCACCCTCGTGCCATTTCAAACCTGTATGAGTTTCTTTTCTCCAAAGAACACTTCAAACAACATTGGGCTCTTTTAACTCCCATTGTGTGGACACAAAAGCATTTCATAAAATATCTTCTTTTGTGTTCCACAGAAGAAAGTCATACACAGGTTGAGGTGACAAAATATGAAGTTTTATTTTTTGGTGAAATATTCTTTTAAGTGTCCTGCTCGAATCGAGGGGACATGGTTTATACCTTTAGTCCATTCCCTTTTGATATCTTACATAAGATATTGCAATTATACTTATTTTCTATTCATACAATAACAAGGAAAATAAAAACTACTCTCAACTAAAAAAACAAATGTGTACTTTTAACCATATTGCCATTAAGAAATATATACTGAGTCTTTCTTGAGACAAAATGATACCCGGTGAGTCTTCCAATTCTTATGAAGTCAAATGTGGCTTTATGCGCCTGACATTAGAACCTGAATCTATCACATAATTAAAGAGTATTAAGAATGATTTAGTTTGTTTTTTATTTTATGACATGTTGACTGCAATTATGACTTTTCAATTCTGCATGATGATATCAAGAACCCTCAACCATATTTATGAATTACTTGTTATGTTTCACATTAGAAGGAAAAAGTTACCATGTTCATTACATGACACATATCACTCATTCAGCTTAAATCACCGATCGTATCCACACAAACATGTAAACAGATGTTTCCATTATAATCAAAAGACGTGTCACGTCTTATTACACTTCAGCGAACCCGTTGTACAAAGCACATACTCTTCCAGTCCACATTCTGGTGGCAAAGGCCATTTAAGAGGAACTTATGTGCGGTTGCTTTGCTTAATACTTACGGTGGCCAAATATCTCAAAAAAGGAGGGAAAAAAGTGAAAAACACACTCTTGTTGCATGACAGAATCCCTCCCAACCAAGACTTGTCCTTTAATACCAAGACCGTTTTATGTGGTGCCTCCACGATTGCACATGGGGAAATGCAAACCACACTGTTACAGTGCTTATTATACACTGAGAGCATGCGTATGTGTGTTACTGTGTGAGCAAAGACGGCTCACTGCAATCCATGCAGCATACTTTAAATTGAAATGACACGTCTTAATTTGTAAACAAGCTTGGAAAGGGTAAGCAAGAAATGAAGGAAATAAAGTAAGCACTCACAGCCATTCACTCTAGTGCGGGAAGATGCACATGCATGTGGATTGGCTTGTGAAAATCAGACTGATCTTTAGCTTTTGGAAAATTTAGACTTCAACATTTTATGATCAGAAAATGTGATCAGATTTTTTAAATAATATCCCAACAAAAGAAAAAGTGTTCTAGACAATATGTTTTCATGACTTCATTGAACACCCCGTTTATTAAGAGAAATTTCTTATCTGGTCCGACTGTTTCCATTCCTATTCAAGAATAAAGGTAAACATCGTGCAAGCAATATTTTTTTAACAATATTATTGCAGTGCTCATCATAAATGATTTATCCATGTTGGTCATTGTTTTTAGAAAATCCATGATCTTTATAAAAGGATACAAGACGCCATAGTTGTCCAAAACAAAAACTATGGTTTAGAGCTGATCTGATGCCTCAATGCCGTTTCATTTTTCAAGATAATCTCAATCATATTAAGCCTATCGAACTTCCAGTTGAGGCTCTGCAGAAGTCAAGTAATGCAACAGGACAATGATCCAACGCAGCAGAATGGCTCCAACAGAAGAAAATCCACCTTCTGGAGCGGCCCAGTCAGAGTCCTAACCTCAACCTCATTTAGATGCTTTGGCAAGACTTTAGGAGAGTGATACACATCAAACATCCCAAGTATATTGCTGAACTAAAACAGTTTTGTAAGGATGAATGGTGCAAAATTCCTTCTGACCGTTGTGAAAATCTGCAATTATAGAAACGTTTTGTTATAATTACTGCCAAAGGAAGATCAACCAGTAAAATCCGACCATTTGCATTTTTTTCATTTCCCAGACACTTTTATCCAAAGCAATTTACAGTGTATTCAATCTAGACATGTGTTTATTACTATGTGTGTTCCCTGGGAATCAAACCCATGGCCTGGACTTTAGGAGTCATATTACATTCTGTGTGCACATCTATCATTGTATATGTTATTTGTTAAGCAGACTGTGTTTTTCTATTGTTGCAACGTGTCAGATGCAGTTTTATGACCACTGTATCTTGTATCTTGTACATCAGCAAATATATATGCTATGAAGTGTACAGACCTTATTAACCAGGGCAACGTTCATATAACACTTTAGATAACAATCCATGCGTATTACGGCTCAGCTCAGTTTTTATGAAACATCATTTCAGCCATGTGATAAACATTACCACACTCTCCTCACCTTTTCCGTCACAGTAAATGGAAGATGGCAGCTCTGTGGGTGCACGAACAGGTTTGACTGCTGGGTAAGGTGCCGTCCCATGGCCGAACTGTTCCAATTGCCTTCTCCCCAAAAATCCGGTCTGCTTGCTGCCATGCATGAATTGCTAGCCACAGGAAAGTTAAAAAAGAGGAGTCTAAATTAAGTGCCCTTTCATTCCAGCATTTTCATGGTTTGGCTAAAAACAGGGTGCAAGATGATTCACATTTTATGAGCCCTCTCTTGCGGTCGCCTGCGTCACCCAGGCGCTCGGACTTTACCGCTCATTCACACATCCCTCTGCTTCTCTCCCTCTTTTACTTTTTCTGTCATTTAGATTTCTAAATTTTCAGAGTCCTAATAAAATACGGCTTCGTTGCCAGTGGTATGTGGCAGGGTTAGTGAAATGCATGTGGGGTCGCCAAATTTAGTATGATGAAAAGATTGTGAAGTCTGATTGGATGAACCACATTTAAAGCCGTTGTAAAATGACTACAACGCACACCCGATATAGCAGATTTTGTTAAAATCTGCCAAGTCAATATGCTTTGTAATGACCACACAGCTTACAATGAGAAAAATGTATTACATTACTTGGAGGATAAATGGTATATTCATTCCCTATGTACAAAGAATACCAAAATAATGCCTTCCCGGCGGCAAATATAGTACTGCTAGTTTACTTAATATAGACATTATCCTGAATCATCTGTATCTCAATTTTAAGTCGGCTCATATTTGACTGTAGAAAATGCTCAATGAACAAGACACCCCTATAGCAGACATCGTTTCAGGGTTTCAGCGAAAACAAAACTGGTGGTTGGCTGGAAGAAAAAGTTAGGGGATAGACATTTCTCTAAACAAGTCTGACAGCTACTACCATTCTGACCACTGTCCATTATCATTTCCGCATCATGGCTGCCGCTGGCCTGGAAACTGGTGCCAGAAAAAACACGAGACAGGGGAGCTTGTCTGAGTGAAGCTCGCAGATGTGGGACTGGACATCTCAAAGCCTGAATGTTGTGCAATGCTGCCCCCTGCCATTGTTGTAAGTAGCAAAGTGTGTAAATGTATTTAAAGGGATAGTTTACCCCCAAAATAAATTTAATCATTATTTATTCACTCGCATATTGTTATAAAGTTGTGACTCTTTTTCCTGTGCAACTCAAGGGGGACCAATGTGATTATAAAATTTTATAAAATATCTTCAGTTGTGTTCTGCAGAAGAAATAAAGTCATACATTTTTGGAATGACGTGAGGGTGAGTAAATGAAGAGATGTTTTGTGTCACCTAAGCCTGTCCCCTTAAGTTAGTAAACAATTGCTACTACTGCTCGGCCATCATCGAGTCTGTCTTTTGTTCATCCATAACGTTCAGCTACCAATTCAGACATCACGAGAGTATAACGGACAGTCAGAACTGCTGAGAGGATCATTGGTGCCCCCCTGCCCAACCTCCAAGATCTCTACACCTCCAAAGCGAGAAAAAGGGCTTAGAAAATTTGGACCCTGCTCATCAAGCTCACTCCCTCTTCGAACTGTTGCCATCTGGCTGGCGCTACAGAGCACTGAAAACCAGAACAGCCAGACACAGAAAAACATTTTTTCCCGCAGGCTATATTCAGCCTGAACAATTAAAAGCTCTTACTACACACTGTCCATCACATTGCACATGTGTAAATAGCACCTGGTAATTGTTCATTGTTATGCAACCATACGATAAACCTGTAAATAACACATCTGTACATTTATTTAGCGCATTATAATTATTATTTATATATAATATATTTTTTTCTATCTTAGTGTTATATTTCATCTCTTTCTTATGTTTGCACTATGTTGGCACCATGTGTATATTGTCTTCTACACTAGAAGCTCCTGTCGCCAATTCAAAATTCCTTATGTAGGGCTGTTTGATTCAGATTTTTTTTGGAGTCGATTCGGATTCCAATTCCTGGTTTGGAAATCGATTCAAAGAATCGATTACTAGCTGCTGTTTGGGATTTCTGCTCAATTCCTTGTTTTCATTTTTTTATTTACATTTAGCTTTTTATTTTTTATAAAATAACGGTCTCTTTTTACATGTATTAATTGTTTATTGTTTCTATAACAAAAACCTTAACCAAATATGTCGATCTTGTCCTGCAATTCCAATGTATCATCAAAAATACTAATTTGACCTGTGCTTTATTTTTGAAAACAGCAAGTCAATTAGATTATTTAAGTTATTCAGCAGTGTACACAAAAATACTTGAGGAATACAGATCGATAATCAGTAAATTGTATTAAGAGTACTGTGCATATTAACATTACTGTTAAATGCAAGTAGTGTAGACAGGTTTTAAAAAAGTTTGTCCAGCTTTAACAGATTTAAACAGACGTCCAAGTAAATATGTTGTGAGATAGTGCTTTATATACATGTAATTCTCTTCAGACACATAATGAGCTCATCATCAAAGAGTAAGATAAGACGGTCCGTTTACAGTCCATCCGAAAAGCAAACGTGCTTATATGATTTGTTAAATGTGTGGATACATGTAATTATATCTGTGTTGTGTGTGCAAAACAAGCTCTTCCTTTATGGATGCAGAATATTTTATGTCATTCCACAGTTCTAGACTTTATCCATCAGTTTTTTTCTGAAGTCTGTACTGTTTTAGACAAGAAACTATCGTTATTTAGTTGACCAATGACATCAGCTAGGGGGCGGGGCTTGTGCTTATGAAGGCTCTCAAAGAGGAGTCGATTCCTTAAATGGATTCTCAAGTCTTGGAATCGAGGAATTGATTATTTGTTTGGAATAGATTCCTAGCCCTACTTCAGTGTGTGTAAACATACCTATTAATAAAGCTCCTTCTGATTCTTAACCTGATCAGGCCAATCTTTTTTCTCTTTTCCAGGAAAACGTGCTATTTTGGTCACACGGCTTACTTTATATGGCAGATGGACACAGTCAGCAATACAAACGCACAATACCTCATCACATGACAACATATCACTGAGGATGTTATAGCCCCAGAAAATCAAAACACCAATCCACCACGAAGACATTCAAATGAATCGCATTCCATAGTTACAACTGTACACAGACCGAGCGAACCTCCATTCATACCATAGCAAGAGGAAGCGCTGGCCAGTTGGCGAGAGGAAATGGCGTGGCTGGTCTGAGGTTAAGAGGAAGAATGGGAGGTATGCTGTTACTGTGGTGCTGGTCAGACAGCAGGCTTTAGGTTTCCCCACCACAGCTGCTCAGACCACATCTGTCCTCTGCTCTCACTCAATCTTCTCAGCCATTTAAGCTATAAAATGCTTCCGCACTAAATACTGCTCCACCCAACTCTTAAACTCTGTGCATTAAAAGAGCACCCCCTTCTACACCCACATTACAGTGAATAAAACAGGCTTGTTCGGCTGTTAAAACCGTTGGAGCGGCTTTTCATTTGCATGTTCTGATGTTGTTTGCGGTCACATTTGCCTCTTTATGAACAAGCAGGAGAACATGAAGAGCAATGATGAGAGGGACATGAAGAGCAATGATGAGAGGGACATGAAAGCTGCATTCAATAACAGAGTAAAGTCATACTTTAGAAGAACAAAAAAAGAACATAAAAACATTTTATATTAAAGTTCCAAGACGTACACAATATAACTTCATTTATAAATGGATACGTTAAATAATAAATTAAATTCAGCCCCACAGTACAACAAAATCCTAGGGAAAACACTGTGCTACTGGTTTTTAGATAGTTTAATGCGAAATCTTACATATTGTGCCTTTAAATACATCACTATCTGGAGGTATTCTGAGTCATTGGGGAAACTTACACCATTGGGGAAGAATTCTCTGTTCAACTATGTAAAAAAGTAATTGAATAGAACAAGGCAGAGGCTGGAGAATGTCCAAATCATGGAAAGCAGTGTTAAATTGTGGTCAATTGTGAAACAGAGCAAAGAAAGAGTATGGCATAATACTTGACAGTAAAAAAAACACTGACCCTCTCTCTTTCTCTCAACAGGTAGTTGTCTAGCTTTTGTTGAAACTAGTAACTTTGTATTAGCACCCCTTGTATTAGTGCTCCTGTATGACATATCGCTTATTGCTCCCTGAACTCTCTGTAAGTTGCTTTGAATAAAAGCGTCTGCTAAATGACTAAATGTAATTTTATGCAAATGTTCTTGAAGCAGACTATTCTCAAAATATGAAACCGGTAAACCGGTAAGGAAGGTCACACAAGGACCAATCACAACTTTGGAAGATTTAAAGTCTCAATGGCTCAGATTTGAGAGGCTGTGTGTGCATACTGTTGACCGGGTTGTCACAGGCTACCTTTATGGAAAAAGTGGCAAAGAGAAGCCACCTTTAAGAAATATGCATTATGACATCCTGGCAACGGTTGCCTAAAAACATGTATGAAACTTTTATGCCAGCTGGAAGAATCTCTATGGTCTCATGAGACCAAAATTGAGCTCTTGGGCCATCACACTAAATGCCATGTTTGGTCGAGGCCAAACAAGGTGCATCATCAAAAACACAATCCCCACTGAAGCATTGTGGTGGGAGCATCATGCTCTGGACAAGCTTTTCTGCAGTTCATTTTGGAAGGAAAAGGGGGGAAAGAATGTGCTGGATTTAGGCATCTGCCTGAGGCTTTTTTATATTTTAAGTGACAGCGCAATTGAACAAATGACGTTGGTATTTCTACCATCTTGGGAAACCACCTGGGAAAACTGGGCTCTTCACTTTAACAAATCATAGAGGAAAACATTATGGAGCATGCTAAACCCAACCAATATCCTGATCAACCTCAGTCCAGTAAATACTTTATTTAAATTCAAAAAGGCTGTACACTAACAATCTTCTTGAGCAGAATGGCAAAGACGAATAGATGGAAATGCAGAGACCAGTTGTTTGAAGCTGAACTATTTATGTAGGCTCCTAAAATCTCTTCAAAACGCGTTATATTTACTAAACAATTATTTAATGTTTCTATAAAACATTATTTATTGTTAGATATACTTTTCAGTTTTTTCTGATTTTTCAATTGAGCTAAACAAATAAAGAATAAATCAATAACATGGGTGCTTTCTTTTAAAAATGATATCAGATTGCTTTAATTAAATATAATATAAAATATAATATATATATTATATATATATATATTATATATTAGAATTAAATCAAACGTCTTACATATGTTTTCATTTTTTGCTTCGGCAGACACCGCATTGACCACTAGATTTTTCACCAACGTAACCGTCGTATAGAACCGGGCAAAACACATACAAGGAAACAGGAGCAATGCTGCTTTTCTGTATAAAAATCACAAAAAACATGGACATTTCTTTTAGAAACATCAATGCTGACATATCACAACAACTTGCCAAATCGCTCAATGTGATGTTTATGAATATCATGGATATTTGTATGTTTTGTTTTGTTCGCTTGACGGAAACGGAAGTTGGTCCTTCAACATAATGGGAACGGCTGTTTTCAGGCTCAAGTTCCTACCGGAAATGTATAAAAGTAACGTCTGATTAAAAGCTAACTGATTTCTTTTCGAAAGTTGTATTCGTGCTGGCATTTAATTTCAGTATCGTTTTTAAAATAATTTTAAATACGTAAATGTGGTTCTATTACTTTAATGATTACGAAAGCATCTCAAAAGTAGGTTTAGTTTTGTTTAAGAGTGGTCTGCTTCTCTTAATGGCATTTTCCCGGTGTATAAAAGAGCTTTAGAAAAATGCAGAAATACGTCCTATGACTACACACTAACCTCGATTGGAGTTTTACATGTAAGAGTCATTGGCAGAAGGATCTTTTGCCTGCGTTTGTTTCCTTAGCCATCAAAGAAGGTGGAATATGGCTCAGGATTTTCTCCCAGGCATGGAGAGCTCTGCTATCTCTGTCCTAAAGAGAGCTGTGGAGTTGGATCAGAGCTCCCGCTTCCAAGAGTCTCTGGTGTGCTACCAGGAGGGGATCCAGCTCCTGATAGATGTACTGAAAGGTATGCCCAAAAACGGGTTAATGTAGTCCTGTCCTTATAGTTTTCAATGGTACTCTGAGTATGACCACTCTTTTTCTAGCTGTAAAAGATGAATCTAAGAAGGTCCACTACAGAGAGAAGATCAAGGGCTATATGCACCGTGCAGAACAGATCAAAGACCATATAAACAAGCTGAAGGAAGGTATTTATTGGGTTTGGTTTTAACAAACTTTAGTCAATGCTCTCAATCTCTTGAGTCACACTGACAAATGTTCTTCTCGTCTGTCAGAGGGTAAATACCATGAGCAGGTTAGGATTGCTGACAATTCCACTGGTTTCAGTTATGAATCCCTCTTCAAACCATACATCAGAGATGGGGTGACTGAAGTCTGGGTGGAAGACCCCTATGTGCGGCATGTCCATCAGGTAGAGACTACAGCAATGCTTCTGGATTCTTAAATAATTATTTTACCATTTGGAAAAAAAACGGGTAATGTACATTAAAGTTTTGTTTTGCAGTTTTATAATTTTCTTCGCTTCTGTGAAATGGTGTTGAAAGGTCCTTGTAAAGTAAAGACTATCCACCTCCTTACCTCCAAGGATGAGGTAAGATTTAGTGCTGTGCAACATTTTATTTTGTTACCACTATATTTTACATATTTGCTTGCATCAAATAATAGAAGTGTTTGTCTTTCTATTAATCATTCATTTAAATCTTTGTTTTTCCAGGAAAGGTCCTCTCAGCAAGCCAGTGCCCTGGCTGAAATAAAACAGTCACTACAGAGTCAAAATGTTTGTTTGGATATTCAGTTCTCATCTACTATTCATGATAGAGAGATCAGGTACATCTTCTATATTATATACTGTATACTATTCTACAAGCATTGTGGGGGATAATATTAAAAGTTTTACTGGGCCAATATCTGTTCAATGTACATCTTAATGATTGATTGATTGATTGGCAGAACAAAATAACTGGCCATATTATGTTTGAAAGTGATTCAAAATATTAACAAAAAAATACTTTGCTGAATGACCGAAGTGTCACTCTTGCAGTCATGCTGTTGTGCTTAATACCAGTTTACCTGAACTGTATAACCAGCAGATCATCTGTTGTTGTTTGTGCAGATGTGAGTTATGACATATTGACTTGGTCTCCTCAGGTTTAATAATGGCTGGATAATTAAGATCGGCAGAGGTCTTGATTATTTCAAGAAATCGAAGGTACCACTATACACAACATTTTCACATGTTCATTAACACTTTCTGTCTGTGAAATGTTCAAAGAACCTGGGATCTGATATTAAGCTGCATTAAAAACATATAAAAAGATAATGTTTCTCTTTTTTTTTAAGGGTCGATTCTCCATAGGATACTGTGATTATGATTTGAGAGAGTGTCATGAGACTACCGTGGACATTTTTCACACAAAACACACAAAGACGACATAAGGCTGGCTTGAAAAACTGCAGCACTTTCTGACATTATCTTTATGGATGAATCAACACATTCAGCTCTTACATGCTGCATATACCTGGACAACTATAAATGTGCCTTTCTCTCCTATTCCCATATTATTGACAGTTAACAGCAGTGGAACCTGATTTTATGGTCTTTTTTAACTTATTCTGTCTTTCTGTGAAATTTTATGATGCCCTTGCCCAACTGTATAACTCTGATTATGAGTTCACACACCCTGTTTCGAATTTGCAAGATTCTTTTATAGCATGGTGATTGTTTTAAAGATTGTTTTATTTTTGGTACTGTTCAACCACAGTGGTTGGTATTATGTAAGGACTTTGCTTTTCTATTCAGGTGAACTTATTTTGGGCGAAAAAGCAAAACATTTAGATTCTGCAAGTGGTTTGTTAGTTTAAAGGGACGTGTCAAACAAAAATAAAAATTCTGTCATCATTTACCCTCCTTCGACTTGTTCCAAATCTGTATAACTTTTTTGTTCTGATGAACACAGAGAAAGATATGTGGAAGACTCCTTATAACCAAACAGATATCGCGCCCAATTGATTACCATAGTAGGAAAAAATACAATGGTAGTCAAAAGTGCCCCAGAACTGTTTTTTCAAAATGTCTTCTTTTGTGAGGACAGAAAAAATCTATAAAGTAAATTTTAATACAATGAAGGGCAATATCTGTTTGGTTCAAAGCATTCTTCCAAATATTGAAATGTATACACGAAGGTGAGTAAATTATGACAGAATTTTCTTTTTTTGGGTGAACCATACCTTTAATGGCCATTTACTTTTCCTTTAATGTTTATATTTATTAACCTGTTTGCCTCTATTGTTGTGCCAAAACGATTAAACAACCTGCACTTGCAAGCAATTTCGCAATAGGCTTTCTGGTTTATACTGAGCTGAATTCAAGTATAAATTATATATAGCATCAGCGTTATCTTGTGGACGTTTTGTGAATAGCTCTACTATCGTGTGAACACAAATGAACTGCGCACACCTTGTGTTCTACGTCACGATATCTCTTGAAACGATATTCGTGGTGTTTTGCTCCACTGGCTCGTTTAAAGAGCAAGTGTATGACATATATCTCATGAACAGAGAGAATAACTTAACTTTCAACATGTGAGTATGACATATTTCTGTAAATTTAAAAGCCTTCGTAATGTTAATTGTCTTTTATTTTTAGAAATATTTGGGAAGGTTTTTAATGGGAAAATAAAAAATGTTCTTATATATTTTATACGCAATGACTGACACATTTGTATGTCTTTTGGAGTCTTTATTTTTGTATTTACACGGGCAACTGAAAATGGGGCATTCGGACTATGAAACAGCTGGGTGTTTACAAAGAGATAAAGAGTGTTGGAAAGTGAAACATCGATTCTTTTTTTAAACTAGACTATAACACGTGCGTAAAAAACCAACATTTTTTATTTTACTGTATTTTGTACTGTTGCGTGAACATACAGTATTTGTATGAATTGTCTCATTCGCCTTTTTATTATTATTCAACAGTTAGAAACTGGCATGAATTCCCAGCAGGAAGAGAGGATTAAATCTGTCTATAATCGCTCTTAATCTCGATATGCGCTCTTCATCTCGCTACATGAAAAATGCGCGGCTCGGAATATTTTTAATAATCTCTTCAGAAACAGTGAGTAGCTGTGATGATGTTTATTTATTTAAACATCACGATGTTTTGTTCAATGGTTTATTTTATTTTCTTATTTGGAAAAACATTCGATGATGATTAAGTGCATTTCATCCCAAAAATCTACTATTGAACATTTTGAAAATTCTTAAAATGCATTGTAGTAAATTGGTAACACTACACAGCAAGTTTGTAGCCTATTTGTTAACTAATCTAACTAACACAAACTTTACTACTGTTAGTTCATGCGAATCTCAACGTTTAAATGTAAACAATGTTTAAAATAAAATGTTGTTAATGTTTATAGAAAATGTACCATGAACTAACATAAATAATTATATTGACATTAACAAGGATTAATACATGAGGAAAAACTATTCTGTTCATTGTTAGTTCATGTTAGTTAATGCATTCACTACTGTAAAGTGTTACCAGTCCATTTAAGTAGAATTTACTAAAATTTTGTTAGGAAATGCTCTTGTCATCAAAATAGTTTCACAACATACCTGGTTTTATTACAGTTTTTGTTGAATTTAACGAAACAAATATCCACAGACTTTATGTTCTGTTTAAATACCCATCTAAATATAAATATATACTGTAAATTATTCATTGGATTACATTGAAAGGCCAGGCACATAATCTGAAAGTCACCCAGATGTTGAGATGACTCTTGTCCAGTACGGAGAGGGATTTGTGGCATGCACCTCTGGATCCTGACACAGATTTATTCTCTGTATCTGGGACATAGCTGCTCTGTGCTTTGCCGAGTGACGGATACAAAACGTTGTATCCTCGGATATAATGGATAGTTAAATGAATGATTGACTAACATATGTTATTTTATAGGGTCAATGTAGGAGAGATTAAATGGTATCGGTATGTTTACTGTTGTAAGAGAATAGTGGAGAACTTTTGAAATCCAGTTGTCTGTAAGTGGATTTGTACAAACACCTTTCAAATAGGTTGTAGCCTACTTTCACGGTTACTTATAGTAACATGCAAGAGGGAGTTGAAAGCTCCTGTCAGTGTCTGCACGGAAAGAAAGAAAGCATAGCGTCTTTTCCATCATGTTGTTAACCTAGCAAGCAAATATCAACACAGTGAACTACAGAGCAGTTTACTGTACGTCACTGTATGTGCTGTAAATTCATTGAGGCTAACAGACCTTTGAGCGATGTTTGATGTTGTTCCAAAGATTTGCATACAAAAACTGAGTTTCATTGGAGTGCTTTAATGCAAATATGCAGCTCATAGTTATTATGGTGATATTCTAAACAGTGAAATACAAATCCAACACAGAGAAATCCAAATTGAATGTGCGTTTGCTTATATTGTATATGAATGGCTCGAAGAAATGAGTCTGTAAATGTTAATTTTGACTAAGCATAGTTTTTTATGATATCAGTCTGTCTATCATCATATAAAGTGTTGGGTGATACATTGTATTGACTGATGGATACCTTCATCACTTCTACATTCAAGTAGCAGCACACTCCAAAAGCTGTTTAGTGTTTTGTAAGAGTTTAAGCGTGCTGGAAAACGTGTTGGGAATGTAACAGGGTTTGTGAATGTGCATGTCTAACTCCGTTATGCCAAACATCAATCTCATCAGTGTGGTGTTTTTTTTTACCTTCATGAGGGTGAATAAACGATGAAAGGATTTTTATTTTTGGGTGAACTACCTAAAGGTCTTGTTAGCCCTTTGTTGTAAATATATCAATTCATTCATTTTTTTTACGAAATATCAGCAATTCGGGCCTTTATCTGTCGAACTGTAATCTACTGTAACTGTATTTTATCTGTTGTTTGGGGATAAATCCTTTGTAAAATATTGTATACTGTTGCATACTGATTATTCATTTGTTACAGCATATACACTACATCACCTGAATAATGTTTTTTCAAAGAGTCAGGAAGTCTTCAAGAACATGCTTCAGTCATGTGATATAGGCTTCTTTTACATAAAAACTATCGAGGTCTCAGCACAGGGATGGACGTAATGGACTTTGCATTTTTTTCATTCATTCATTCATTCATTTCTCTGTTATCATTCTCAGTGATAAGAAAAGTTTTCTGTCATAATAAAAAACGTGGACGTTCGAAAGGTGGAAAGAATTGTGACACACATTGTCCAATACAGTACAATGCCTCTGCTAGAGCCAGTCAGTATGTAATCATGGTTTTGCATCCTTATGGTTTAATAGCAAAAGGCTGAAAGAACTGAAAGCTAGCTGCTTTTAATATGCCATTTATGCATCATACAACGCACAACTGTTTAATGTTAGAATAATATTTCTATAACATACAAAAAAGATTTTTTACTAAATGCATTTCCTTATACAAAGCTATAAAATAACAAGAGTGAATCACATGTAATATGTTATGACTACAGAAGAAACCTTTGGTCTCTGTTAACTTTAGAAGAGCTCTCTGTTATCAGGACTATAACATGCAAAATTAATTTATTAACCCTGCTGATATAAACGTTGCTGATATACGATTCCTCATTTCATGTCAATACATTTCTCTTCTGTTCCTTGAACCAAAAAAACATTTGTCTGAGCCTAGAAAGCTTTTGTATAAGTCGTATTACTCCACTTATGGCTGAACTTTTTTTCAAACCTCTCTTTGTACTAATTCAGTTTTTGTGATTTTTGCGTAACTGTCCTTATTAAAAGCTGTACTGGTGAAGATGGATGTTCTGGTACCTTCGGGAGACCCAAAAGGGGGAGGCAGTGATGACTTGACAGGTCAGAATTCTTTCCATTAAATATAATTTAGTATGTCAAAAATGTTCCTCTTCAAACCCACTTTCATATGATATGTGAATACGCTGGAATAACTTCACGAGCTAGGTGTGTTTGTGTTTAGGGCAGAAGAAGTATAAGTTAAAGTCCTTAAAGTCACAGCTGTTCGCGATGATAAAGAGAAAAGATGATGATGGCAGCATGAAGCAGACTCAGTCTGAAAGTGACATCACATTGGGTGTTAAAAACTCACATCCTGAGGAGTAAGTGTCGTTCAGTAAACTGTTGTTGTCATTTGGTTATCTTTCGTGTTGCCCTTAATGTTGCAAAATTAAAACAAAATGTATTTTCACATGTTTTGTCACAAAGATGTGATCCAGAAAATGTGTAACAAATTAAAAGTTCCCCAAAACTGAATCTCCTAAATCTCTGAAAGGTCTTTTTTTCTTAGCTCCCAAGGTATGCTGGGATCCCGTGCATTGTCACATGATAGCATTTTCCTGGCAGAAGACCGTCATTCGGACCCTGAGCCACCAAGAGGTCTGTCTCATGAGAACATTCATGGGCAAATTCAAGCACTACAGGTGTGCGCTGTCAAACACACACAAGATACGGTCCTATTTATTAAGTAAAACTGTTTCATGATCAAACATAAACAGAAGTAATTTTATTACATTTAAGATTATTGTTGTATATGGTATTATTCTGAGCTTGCAGTTAAAAGTTTTATTTTGGTTGTTAAGATGAAACTCCAGCAGCAAAAGATGCATTTAGGTCCACAGCCCCTGCAGTTGCCCATTAAACATCATGAACACATAGGTGCAGGTTCAGAAGAGGACGGACTTTATCGACTGTCCGAGAGCATACCGAACAAGGTGCTATGTACTATATAATAGAACAGTGCACTGTATAGATGCATATATTTAATCTGAACCATCTTTATTGTAATGCACGTTGTCGATTGGAGTTAAACACTTGTTTTCGTCATGAGTAGAGCAATTGTCTTTCGCACTAAATTATGTGCATGAGTTTGTGGTTCATTTTGTCATTAATCTATTCAGAATTTTCCTAATATAAATATCCATATTATTATTCTTGCCATTTCCTAGTTGCTTTCCAAGTTTAAAGCCCCGCCCTTTACACGAAGTAGGAGAACTATCACTATTAGTGCATAAGGGGCCGTTATAATATGACAACAACTACAATGTAAACTGTAAAGGTGCACTTGTGTCTGGGATGTAAAGCATTTATTTTGCCAGCTTGCAACTTTTCGACTGATATAGCTTTTAATTAGAACATAAACCTGCATCACATTTGGCAATAGACAAACAATATTCAATGTGTGGTTTCTCTTAAAATGTGTTGATATTATGCCATTCATACAGGAAAAATCGAAATCTATGGACTTAATATGTATGACTTCTTCTATATAAAATAGTTTGTAATCTCCCTTAATAGATGTCTTACTGTTCAACTCTCAGGTTTCCTCCGGGCCACTTTCCCCACGACCCATTAGCCCAGTATCTTCACCCATCTCCCCATTTGCCCCAAGCTCAGGAGTGGACTTAAGCATTCCTCCCCAGTTCTCTTCCCTCCTGGACAACTCTGCTGCCCGTCACCGAATGTCTATTAAACCTAAGAACCAACGAGCAAGTGCCAAGAACAAGAGAATAGTCACCTCAGTGAGTCCTCTTATAAATCTGTTTATGTAGTATTGATTATGGCACGCATTTTCAATTACAGTAGAGTTGATAGTGATCATGTTTTTCCAACCCACCTCTTACGTTTTTTCAAATTCTCTGCTTCTTGTCAGGCTGAAAACAGAGCACGATCTGAGAGTATAAACAACTTGGAACATTCATTGACTGACAGAGAGGAAGGATTGCTTGCTAAAGAGTCTCCCCATATTCACTCATATTCCTCTAAGGTCTCACACACAGGTGACAAGCAAACTGCTACACCTGAGAATGAGAGAAACCTCATGTCCACATCTCCTCAGGGCCCTGGCCTAACGGAACTGATTCCAGCTAAGATGCCAATCTCCACCACAAGACAAGAGGTTACAAAAGAAAGCAGATGCCTTCCAAGATTAGATGAAGCCCAAGCTGCCAAACCTCCAAGCCCAGTGCTGTCTATTGACAGAAAAGGGAAAGGAGATGTGTATAGCTCCAGACTGCCTAACAGCCAAAGCAGCCTTGTGTCAACTTTAGGGACACATGTTGAGGCCACACAAATGACAAGTATTATCCAAGATGAGAGAAAGTCTAATGATGTTGTAATACAAAACAACATGGACACATTAAGCAAATGTAGTGTTCAGAATGCAGGGAATGTAGAAAATCGCCATTTCTCTACTCAAGCTAATGTGAAAAGTGCAGTGAATTTGAGACCATCTTCTTTGAGAGGAAATGCACCTTCTACAGATAAAACATGCGAGTCAAGTACCCATCTGCCAGTCATGACAGTGTCTATTGACAGTCAGGAAGAACACGAGACAGAGTCCACAAAATTGCAGAGACCACTATCTGGATCATTCCACTTCACTGCCTCTTCAGACAAGATTCAAGAGCGTCCAAGGACTGCAAGCTTTACTGGAGTAATTGGACAGACCGGACAGAGAAAAGAACCTCTGTCTCCTTCCAAACCACCTTTAACTTTCAACATAAAGGGCCAACTTAGTTCACAAGCTGAGAAAGGAAAAACAGACCCAAGCTGCAGCGTACTACCAGAGTTGCAAAAGGTAGGCCGTGTACCCAGTCATCAAGTGATACGAACAAAGTTTTCTTATCCAGCAACGAATCACACACAATCCCAGGATATTGAGGGCAATCAGGACCACGGGATGCAGAAGCTTGGGGTAGAGGCTACAGAGGCACAGGTACATGAGGGATTGGAGGAAGCAGAGGAGGCGGGAGAGGATGTGACAAACAATGCTGGGGAAGGTAAAGAGAAAGACGCTTCAAATGCATTTGGAGTAAAACTGCGTTCCACATCTCTTTCACTAAAGTTCCGCCTGGACAAGGCACAGTCAGATATCAAAATAAAACAAAATAGTTCTGAGCTCTCCATGCTGTCTCCGCCCCTGGCCTTGCGGTCTAATTTAAAACCAAAATACCCTCCACTCAAAACCAATGAGTCCTCCACATCCGGTTGCACTGTCAAGAGTGTCTGTCAAGACAAGGAGAGACCTGCCCTACTTAGACAGACCGGTGAGTTTCCTTTTGTAGATTTACAAAGTGTCTGAGAATGTTTAGTTTCCAGTAATTTCCAGCACTTTATTCCAGTAGTCAGAAGCCCATCTATGTGAAACTGATTTGTTAATATGAAACATTATGTATTTCCAGAACCTCCTCCGTCCTCATCATTACCCAGCAAAGCCACTAAGATAGTACCTTCACTTCCTAAAGAAACTGCAGACTTGCCCCTAAAAGAGCCAATTGCAGTCTCCTCTCAGGAGAACGCAACATCTACAACCTCTGAGTTGTCCTGGATGGAGATGGCTAGAGAGAAGACTAGAAGTCTACAACAGCTTTTTACTAGTAGACTACCTGAGTTCCCTGGCTTGTATACAACCACAAGACCAACAACCTTGAACACAACACAGACACAGACACAAACATCCACCTCCCAAGTTAATGCAATAACCACCCAAAACATTACAAGCCAGCAGACGCAGCTTCAATTGTGGCCTACTGACACGACTGCAAGAAATATGCCATCTGCGCAGTCTTCGGGAAGATCCACACAACATATGCAAACCAATAGAACAACAAGCCAACCTTCAGCCACACAAACCTGTACAACCACCAGTCAATCACAAGTTGACAGTACCAGAGAAGTCCTGTTTCAATCGAAACCACAAAATAGTAATCCAACACCAAAACCAACTCACTCTTCAGTAACAAGCACATCAAACACACAACCCAGCACTCAAACCATACATACAGCAAAACCATCACAACCACAGACTCCACCCATCCAACAGGCATCACCACTGCGTTCAGGACCCTTCCAAGCATCACATACCTCTATACAATCTATACCTTTTCCAGCGTACCCTTACCTATCATCAAGCCCCAAAATAACATCAAACCTGATGCCCCAACAATCTGCCAATACTGTCTCAAAGGATCAACCCCAAAATGAGGGCACTGAGTCCTCCACAGCTGCAGGGAAAGCTGATAGAATAGGGGCTCAGGGGAAGGGCACTGGAATTGAGGATGGTAAACCAATGCGGGCAAAAGGATTGGGAAACAAGGCCCCACTGAATCAGCGATGGGAAAACCAATCTACATCGGCAACCAAGGTATTATATACAGTCAGCAAATCTTTACACAGTGAAGTGCAGGGTTGTTGGAGATAATAATACATGTTTTCAACAACAAGAAATACGCATTGCAGCTACATGCCAGAAGTCAAAAACTAACATGAGGCCATAGACTACATCAGGGGGTCTCAAACTTTTCGGCACGCGAACCCCAAAACCAAAGCCAGTGACTCGAGACCCTCAAATATACAAAATTTGTGCGCATATACGCACATGCACCTATTCAACCCAAACGGGCATAATGACAACACAAAAGAGCACAGTTTTACATAATATTATTTTATGGTTATTTACTCATTACTTTGATTTGTTGTTTTACTTAAAATATGAACTAGTACAAAAGATGGTTGATTTTCATCAAACTGATTCGAGTGCTCATGGATGTTCCTCTTTTCATTCCAATGACGATGCCCCCTCTGACTTTTGTCTTTGGTCAATATTAATCACATTTCATTTAAAAAAATAAGAACATCCTAAATTTAAAGCCTGCAAAATAATCTATGTGCAAATGGGACTGTTGAACGTGGTGCTGTAAATGGACTTGCTGCCCCTAACCTAATGCGGTTGCTAATGTTATTAATGTGACGTAATCACCCTAGGTGTCATGATCGAGGGGGAGGAAATTTCTAAGGCTGATGGCTTTTTATTTGCCTGGTTTTATACTTTAACTTAACTAATTAATTAATTTTAAAATAAGATTTCTGGAAATAATATTGCGACCCCGCCCTAGCTGCTTTGCTACCCCCCATTTTGGGAACCCCTGGACTACATCACGGTCGCCCTCATCACCACTAATCCTCTGACAGCTTTTTTTAAAAAGTAACAAAGTTACAGGGTCATGTTACAATATACTGTGTATAATTGTATTGATTCTTGTGATTAAATAGATGATAATTGTGGTGGTTTTGTGATTACCCATTTCTGTAGGCAGTTGAGCAGAAAGACACACCAGAGTCACCATCATCTCCTCTGCAGTTTGTTCGTAACAGTGGCCAGCCTTCGTGGATGGAACTGGCCAAACGGAAGTCACTGGCATGGAGTGATAAGACAACGGACTAAAATAGAACAGTACAACAGTAGAAATATTGAAAAGATGCTGAGTCTGTGTATAAGATTGGAAAGCATTTTCATATTAAACCATCTTATGAAGACCCATGTCAAAACTTTCATCAATATGTTAGTCAAACTGAACTGCGGAGAGAATGATCCAGAGTGATTTGGAAATGAAGCACTATTGATAATGTTGTTAACGACTGCTTATTCATCAGACAGTCTCAAACAGTGTAGGTACCAACATTATGGCACTGAAACATAAATAACATTTTATGGTTAAATGGATATTTCACAGGCAAAACCAAATCCCCCCATGTTTTACTCACCCTCAAGCAATCCTGACTGAATATTACTTTCTTCTTGAAGAATAACGCACAATTATGCATGTGAAGAAAGTCTAATCCAGTCAGGATGCCTTGAGGGGGAGTAGCACATGGGGACATGTTGTTTTGCTTCTGAAATATTCCTTTAAGAGTACCTGGTAGTGCTTGCATGAACCTATTTCACAAACGCACCACAGAGTGGCACAATAGAACACAGTTGTGTGAAAGTAAACCAGAGGAGAAAACGAAGGGGAAGAACCAAATTGAGGTTATGACTCAAATAAAAGCACCTGAAATACAAAAAGTTGTTAAAATGTTATCCACTTACATTTGTGAATTTTCATAATTTCCGATGTTCACCACATTGTGTCATTGCTTTGTTCAAATATGAAGTAATTTTTCAACTATGATTTATTTTCCTTTCCAATTACACATTTTATTTATTCTATCAATGGAATGTTATTGTATTTGACAATAAAGATACATTCAATGGCTTTGAGGTTGTTTTTGGAAATAGAATCTCCATCTTTCAACATCCGTGACCATATTTGTATAACCAAAGCACTTAAATTGGTATTGTTAATTGATTGGTTAACAATACCAATAAATAAACAATATAAATTTAAAATGCAAAATAACTATAAAAATATAATCAAACGTTAAAGATATTTTTTCTAGAGGTAACCTTGTTGCATTTCTCAGGCGGTTCACGTGGTGTCACTGTTACACTTTGCTTTTCCCTACTATTACCAAAGACTAAACATATTAACAAGACGCTGCAGTTTCATTGCTATGGATAGGTGAAAGAGCGACCACACAATACGTCACTCTAGCGAATAAAGCCCCGCCTTTCACCAAAAATAGCCAATCGTAAAAGACGGTTTTCTGAGGGCGCAGCTTTGCACTACGTGACAATTTGTGCGCATGCGCAGTTGCTGGAGAACCTAAAATGAATATTTAAATCCAATCTGAGGTAACGAAACATATGGTATTGTCCCTGTCAGATTTAATTATTTGCCAGAAATGTATTATTTTATTATGACTTTTGTCAGCGATTTACAGATATCTGTTTTCGCCTTTCAAGTAGACATCACTTGGTTTTGAATGGCGAAATCATTTTGGAAATATGGCTGCCGAGTGCGGTGACTTCCCTTAGGGCGACTTTGCTTTTACGTAACGACATTTAATCTTTGGTTGTGAAATCAACATGTTTCCCATGGAATCTGAAAACACAAGGGCCCACCTCGAAATAATCTAAACGCTAAAATGTTTCTTTATTCGCTCGTTGCATTAATGACAGTGTGTTTTAGTCAAGGTTACACCATCAGAAGCTCGGTCTCGTGGGCTGTCACCGATGATGTTGTGGATGAAGAGCTGGAACCGCACTCAGACGAAACGCCCGATGTGCTCGTCGATAATATCGGGATCTGGAAACAAGCCTACCCGTCCTCTGTGTACCGGGACGGTCCAGACAAAAAAACTGAACAGAGGTCAAAAAGCGAGGACTTGTTATCTGCATCTCGTGTGTTTTCATATCGAATAGCGGAGTTGAAAGTGCCGTCCAGTATCCCTACCCCTCCGCCTCATGAGGAGACGGCGAGGATGGCCCGATATATGGCACACTACAGCGACTGGGGTTACCTAGCAACCATCTCCACGCAGGAGAAGGTGATTCTTTATTTATTTGGATGCTTTGATCTGAAGCAGTGTGGCAGGAGTCGGTCGTGAAGCTCTGTTTACTTTGGTTTAAAAAAGTATTTTAAACGTGTTTGAATAAAACTATTGAAACGTAATGTTGTTCCTTAAAATCCACATCTTCAACTGATAATCTGTGTATATAATAAATGAATGCACTTTATAATAATTTCAATCAATTAGTCATTTCATTATTGAACATAATTACATTATGTCTGAGAGTTTAGTTATTCATGCACATTCTAATACAAATACATTGTAACACTTGCTGCATGTGACTAAATTATTTGTTGCATGCGTATTCCTCTTGGAAACTTTCTATGAAAACAATCTCTTCTCTTAATGTTAGATCAGAGGACTCCCATTTGGAAACATCTTCTCGGTCAGTGACGGTCCACTGGACAATAGTACTGGAATTCCTTATTTTTACGTCACACCTATGGACAACACGGTTACGGATCTTCAGAACTTCCCATTTGCCTCCTTAACATTTTCTCAAGCAGAAGGAGATTTTTGCAGGTGGGGCACATATCTTAAATTCTGCCTATTTACTTGAATTTTTTTAAGTTCTCATAGACATATGTATTTATGTCAGTTGTATGTATTAATACAATTAATATTTTAATTAATGCTCTATATTCTGTTTTCATGCTAATGTTTGTATTTTTCTGAGATAGGAAGCAAGTTTATGACCCTGAGGATCCAAGGTGTGCTAGACTTACTTTGACTGGTAAAATGGTGGAGGTAGAGACGGAGGAGCTTGACTTTGCCAGAGAAGCTATGTTTTCAAGGTAATAATGCAAAATATGCAAATGAATATATTGTGCACATATTTCTTTTGAATTAATGTTTAGCTGTATACACTTTCAAGCCAATTAAATGTCATAAGAACTTGACAAGGCAAATTTGGATGAGGTGTTTAAAAAATATATAAAAATCATTCATTTGTTTATTTTCTAGGTTAGAGGGTAAGACTTGGGGACATATGCCACCATTTAATAATGAAGAATATAAACCAGTATATCCTTTTTTCTGCTTCTTATATTTATGTATGGGTCAATGACTTATAAGGATCACTTATCATGTGGTGCGTCCAATAATATCAATAATTGTATTAAAATAAAAAATAACATACATTTATTTTTGATACAGCATGCTTGAAGAATGGTATCATTTTTAATTATATCAGTTGAATGCGATTTTTTTAGGAAAAATACATTTGTTAATTTGTTAAAAACTTAAAGATTTTAAGCATGTAAAGGAAATTAATTAATTTCAAGATAAATAATGGTCGCACCACATTACATTTTTAAGATTATGGCCAGTCAATGTTTGAAAAACAGCAATAGTTATTATTATTTGTATTTTAAAATTGTCAAGTGGAAATTCCTTATTCCTCATTGACCCAGAGAAACTCGAGTAGTTTTAGGGCAATTTGCATAAATTTTGCCTTCTATATATACCACTCCAAATGAACTCGGACCGTCTCAGAGGTCCACGGTATCAGCATGGTGTACTTATACATGATTTGCTTTGTGAATGCAAAATTGATTAACATATATTTGCCTGCACATACACAGGGATACAAAAATGGGGAGGCAAAGAAATCTTCCCCATTTTAGCAAGCACAACTAAAGTCATGTGAAACATAGTTAATACTGTCAACACGGTCAAGGGATAACTGGTGGCAGAAGCAGTCAATTTTAATCGCGGAACCATGCAACTCCTAGTATTTGCAAAAATAAATTTGCATTACTATCGTTTTATTTTCTATAGGCATCCTGTTATGAAAAAGTGGCCTCCAGAACATAAGTGGTTTTTCATGAAGCTGGTTCTGGAGCAAGTTTGGTTGCAGGACTGGGTCGGAGGAGTCTCACTCATTTCACTTGAAGAGTATTTCAAAGCAACACCTTTCTAAGAAGGAAAAACAACAACCACATTATAAAATGAAAACAGTTTAAAAATATTTAAAATTATACGACTTTGAAAATAAGAAAGTGCTTTTGATTAAATGTTTTGCCCTGGCCAGGATGTTCCATGACCATGAATTCTGCTGCTTACATATTCTTAAGGAGTTGTTATATTAATAAAGTTTGGAATTTTAGTTCATGTAGTTTTGTGTTTACATATTTGTACATTAAAATCACTCATATTAAAACATTCTACTATAACCACTTCAGAAAATGTAAACAATGCTGGTTTAGAACACCTTCCATTTTAATTTTGTTTAAACTATACAAACATTTGAATGGAATACAACAGAAAATTTATAACCCAGTTAATATGTTAAATGAATGTCTTTTAATATGTAATTATACACTCACCTAAAGGATAATTAGGAACACCATACTAATACTATGTTTGACCCCCTTCCGCCTTCAGAACTGCCTTAATTCTACGTGGCATTGATTCAACAAGGTGCTGAAAGCATTCTTTAGAAATGTTGGCCCATATTGATAGGATAGCATCTTGCAGTTGATGGAGATTTGTGGAATGCAAGAAACTCCCGTTCCACCACATCCCAAAGATGCTCTATTGGGTTGAGATCTTGTGACTGTGGGGCCTTTTTTGTACAGTGAACTCATTGTCACATTCAAGAAACCAATTTGACATGATTTGAGCTTTGTGACATTGTGCATTATCCTGCTGGAAGACGCCATCAGAGGATGGGTACATGGTGGTCATAAAGGGATGGACATGGTCAGAAGCAATGCTCAGGCAGGCCTTGGAATTTAAACGATGCCCAATTGGCACTAAGGGGCCTAAAGTGTGCCAAGAAAACATCCCCCACACCATTTCACCACCACCATAATTGCATTAATGAGAAATTGAACAGGTGTTCCTAATAATCCTTTAGGTGAGTGTATATGATCAAATTTTAAAGAATTAATGAAAACATGAAACCGAAGTGCTGCTAGACCTTGCAAAGTGGTAAATAGGCTGTATATTTTTATACACAATAAAAGTATATGAAAATGTTTATGTTAAATGGTAACTAGAGATTAGATTGGGATGTTAGGTTTAATATTCATTGTCTGAAGGACAGTTGTTAACAAGACCTACAAGATCGAACAAAAATCATCCTAATGAAAACTTAAAAAATAGTTTGTGCCTTGAAGTTTCACAATGATATACATATGCTGAACAATTGAAATAAAGTATTACTTGTACATATTATTTGCAAAAGTAAAAGTTTACTGTCCTTTTTTTGTTCATTATTTTGTGGATGACATGTTTGTTTTAAATTTGAATGAAGAACAAAAAATGTTTGACAGCAGTATAATAGAGGATCTTAAAATAGATGTAAAAAATAAAAGTAAAATGTAACACTTTCTAGATGTACATGAGGAAAATATCAAGGTACAATCTGTGTTATTTCTGGGACAACACATTTTCTGTTTACTTTTAATTCAATTTTGTTGTCTCTTCTAATTATTTAACACATAATCAACAAAATGACTAGCATAAGATCCTTTTTTGACATTGTTAATAGTGTGAAATGATTGGACTGGATTGACTGAATTACCGGCCTTATTTAACAACAACAAAAGTTCAAACATGACTTTCACATGTACATGTAAAATGGAGATTAGACATGATTTCGGGTAAATCAACAGTTGTTTGCCTAACTGTCTGTGGAAAAAAGATAGGAAACATTGTACTATTATATTAGTATACTGCAAGGGTTCAAGCCCTTAAGCTATCAGTGACAGTGAAGGTCAGATAAGCAAATCAATTATTCATTAAATGTGGATGCCCTCTGGCGCCTACATTCAGACGGCATGCATTACTCACACACACACATCTAAATATAATATACATATACACCAGGCAAAACAGACCAAGCGCCACTCTGATCTACAATTATAGAAACTTCATTTTATGGCTTAAAATATGTCTGGGTATCTTTAACAACTCTGAAATAAAAAGTTATCAAGATATTAATATGTGGTGACAAACTGTATAATGAACAGAATGGTTCATAGATAGTGAGCCGCTATAAACTTAAGAGTTCTTCGTAAAAAAAATGAATTGATGTAATTACTTCAGACTACCGCGTGGCGGCAGACAGGAGCTGTACTGTGACCCTAGCCAATCATCTTCCACGATTTTCGATCCCTACTCTTTGTGGGTTTGGTCTTTCGATTTTACCCAATCATCGTTTATGGTGTGTTGTTGCAACCTTCGGTGGGTGTGGTGTTGAACAAAGGTTGATTGAGAGATCAAATCACCAGTGAAGGTTCAGGCAGCACGGTGCGTCTGAATTATACATTTATCAAATTCGTTTTTGGATCGCAGTTTAAAAACAAGCGTGGAGAGGTAAGAACTGTTAAACTTGAGCTACTTGAAAATGCCTGATGTGTCTGATATATTTGGGTTCCTCCGACAGGTAGTCAACTGTGTTTGTTTTACAGCAACGGTCGGAATATCTGTTTTATAAAACATTTAATGTTGTATTGGCCCAATTTCTGTATCTCCCTATCCACAATATGAATTGTCCTCTGCAATATTTGATAATATTTTTGGTGATCCTTATGGGGGTTGGTGATTTTCCTACAGTCAGCATGCATATAGGCTATTAGTCAAAGCTGTCCGTTGAACTATACAGTGCGGTCCCCCTCAACAAAACCGAAGCCCAGATAATAACGTTAGCATGTCTATTTATATTTCTCTAGGTGCGGGAAACAAGCAAAGGCAGGCATGAGCATTGCGCGTTTTTCCTCTTGAAATGCATCAGTTCCGCTGGGTTGCCTCGTGACTGAGAGGAGGACCGCGCGAAGGGAGACAGCGGATGATTCGGACCCCTGTCACCTCCCCTCCGCTCCTCTGAAGCGCCTATGTACGGCTGGATCAAGAGGACAGTTGCACGGGGAGGCGCTGAAATGAGATGAGGCTCAGACATGGAACTGTTGCCACTGCGATCGTTTTCTTCACCTCGTTTCTCAGTTTATCTTGGTACACGGCTTGGCAAAATGGAAAAGGTACGGAGATCTCTTCGATTCATTCATATCACATGTATAACACCTTCATCTAGCCAAGCAATGTTCAAAGGAAACTTTTGATTGGTGTTAATGTTTGAAATTCCTGCTGGAAATGTTATTTTCAATAGTGGATCATTCGAGTTAATGCATTCATGGACAGTATGTATTAGAGTTGGATAAGTTCGATGCTACACTTTCATATATGTGACTTAGTAACAAGTTATCTCTAGAATTTAGTCAAATGTGATTTTTCAAATGCATTCGTCCACATTTGCATTCCCAAAACCACATTAACAGAAATGCTTAAATAACTTGAATATCCAATGAATTACTTAGTAAATGCTTTCAGGTATTTTAAAAGTTTCACTCTTACGCAATGCTGGAGTTGAATGAGATTTTAGGCATTAACTAAGTTTAGGAGATTTGGTGTACCAGTAACTTTTAATCAGAAGTTCTATACATTTAATTAGTCATGCATAAATATTTTCATATTAACCCTTTTCGGTGTAACTTAAACCTTTGGCGCCATCTGGATACCACAATTTTGTGATTGATTAAGGATCAAGACATTTAAGTGTGGAATTTGTATTTTTCATTACTACATTTTCAATGCCTGTTTATAAATTTGACTTTAAATGGTAGATTTGTCACTGTGGAATCTCTGCACATATCTTGCTGCATAAACTGTGCAGAGCTGTGGCCCTCCAGGAACTGAGTTTGACACCTGTGCTCTAAAACCTGTTGTATTAGCTTGTTGAACCTGCTCGTAGGTAGCCTTGTGGTTTCTGAAGATCCATTTTCTATTCTAACTGACAAGTGTCACACCTGATGGTGAGTCTTTTTAAAGGGTCTTAAATTACCGCTAAATCTATATATGTGTCAACAGATTACTTCATCCAAAAATGAAAATTCTTTCATCATTTACTTGCCTTCCAATTGTTCCAAATGTGTATATATTTCTTTATTCGGATGAACACCGAGAAAGATATTTGAAAGAATGCTTACAACCAAACAGATCTCAACACCCATTGACTTCCGTAGGAGGGAAAATCATTTTAAAATTTTTTGTTCTGTTGAACACAAAAGAAAACATTTTGAAGAATGTAGGACAGCAAACCGTTCTGGGGCACTTTTGACTACCATTGTTTTTTCCTACTATGGTAGTCAATGGGTGTTGAGATATGTTTGGTCAAAAGCTGTATGACTTTCTTTCCTCTGCAGAACATAAATGAAGATATTTTGAAGAATGTTGGTAACCAGTACCAACATTCGTACCAACATTCGATGACCAACATTTAAAAAAGATCTTCTTTTGTGTTCTACAGAAAAAGGAATGTCACACAGGTTTAAAATGACAAGAGTGATCAGGGTTTCAACTTCATTTTGGCGTGAAAAAAAATAAAAAATCCCCCCCACCATGGCTGCAGCTTCTCGATGACGTAGTGTTTCCAATTCATTCCTTATTTGTCTCACCAGTTTTACACCAACTCTTTCACTAGTTTTAGGGATTTTCCAACCCCTTTTGTTCAGTAGAGGCTCATACAGACAAACTTATCGTCTTTTCGGATAAACATTAGCTTTTGGTCAGTGGAAAAATGTCTTGTTTTCCCGGTGCAGGGATCACCTCTCTCAGCGTCTACTCTGTGCAGGGAGAAGCGGCAGCCTACTCGTGAATTATTGAGTACAAAACGGCGTTTCCAAAAACTTGACACTGTTACCAGAGGTTACGTAAGACTTTTTTGTTAATCAAATGATGGACAGGCTTGTAAAAAATCTTTCATGATCGTTTCATGGTCACTATTGTGCAAGGTGGCGTAACATGGTAATTAGCATGTTTTTGACATCTTCACCCTGTTTTATAGTAATTTATATATTTGATGTGGCTGTTGTAACACATAAAATAATAATTACAGACAAATGTTTATGTTCATATGTCTAGTCAATAAAAATGATAGGTGAATGTAAATTGTGTTTTGGACTCACTCACAAGTAAGCTGCGGTTTGGTCATGTGCTGCTTTTGCCAATCACTGAATAGAGAAGACGCCAGGAGATAGAAGGAGATTTTAAGGCATCGTAAGTTAGGTAATGAATGGGAAACAAACATGTCTTCGCGATCGTGTTCAGGGCAGGGGTTGTAACCTACAAATCTGCTCTAATGAAGGGAAATTACAAAAATGGGAGTATTAAATAGCCCTTGTTTGAATCCGTCAAATTGACTGACGATCTTGAGATTTTTTCGTCACTGGAAATCAAAATACGTCATTAAAGTTAAAGTGTTAAAGTGACCTCTGACTGTTTGATATATAAATATGAAACCGGGAATATAAACATGAGAATGGCTTTACTGGGCAATATGCTTTATTAAAATACAGAATGATAGAAAGTAGAAGCAAAACAGTGATTTGTGTTGCAACACAGAAAACTATGCGATGAAGTCACAATTACGTTAATTTTCCTTTGAAATGCTCCATTGCCACAGTTCAACAAAATCCTATTAGAAACAATGATAATAACATAACTTTCTCTTTAATATTGATAGTATTTATTGGAATGAAACCCTTCCACATATGTTTACTCTTATATTAAATTCTCGTGTCTTCAGGGCGTTTAAGCCATATTAGTGACTCATTATTAATTAATTTGATGTCACTCAAATCATTTGATGTTTCTATGTCTTCTGTCTTTCAGGCACAATGTTGAGTAATGTTTTACGTTAAGGTTTAACGAGCAGTCATAGATTTTAGGTGTAATAGCATTGTCACTGCTCTCAAAGGTTTTCTCAAAAACTTTCCTTTTTTTTTTAGAAGCTATATGTCACTTGTTTCACAGACAAGGCTTGGACTAGTCAAGACTGAAATTAAAGTTTGAGCTTTCTTAACTGAAAATAACTTGACCAAATATATCTTAAAACATGTATTTGCCATTGTTTTGGCTGAAGATGCACACCAGTAATGTGTTTATCTAAGGCATTTTAATAAAAGCAATTTAAATATCCTAATTTAACTAAGGGATGGTCCTGGTTTAAGCTGAGCCTCGTCCTTGAAACCGGGACACTATTTTCAAAGACTGGTGTTTGAGGCATATCTTTCCTGCTGGAAAAACAATGAAACCATGCCAATAACACAATAGAAATTTGAATGGATTTACTGGTTATACTGTTAATTGTATTGGTTTTATTGAAAACTAGGATTGGTGTCTAATTTTGGTATTTGGTGGATTCTGTTGGTGGGGTATAAAATCCTAATGGAAAAATGCCTCAATAAAGGAAGTTTGTAGTGAATTTCTTTGATGGTTTTTATGTTTATTCTGTAGGGATGTTTATTCTGTAGGGACTGGCATCATACTATGTTTTACAAATATCTCCTGCTGCAGTTATGATTTTGTGATAAATTCTGATGTTTAGAAATATAGGTTGTGATTATATAAGTTTGAATGATTAAAGATCTGAGCTGTTAACTGAACAGTTGTTGGTTCAAACCCAACAAGCATTGATCTGTTAGCTCCCGAGAAAGGCATGAAACCCTGCTGTATGTTGATCCAAGGTTCACTGTAATATGTTCACAGAAAGCTGCTCTGGATAAAAAACGAGAAATCAAGATGGGATCTCATCTTTCAGCATTCTTTTTTGTTTCTGTTCTAGTACACCAGGGTTAAAATTAACTGCAATATTGGCCTGTTCCTCCTTTTATTCTCAACAGAGGCTTTCCATCCTCAGGGTGTGCGGAAAGCACAATAGGCCGAAAATAGCTGGCCAAGGATGATTATTCTCAGAGAAACTGTAAGGGAGGGGTCAGTTTTCTAATGAACTTTGTGTGGAGAGGACAGTTTGTCGCGCTAATGTTTTTTTGTGCGGGTCTGGATTGTTTCTCTTCGTGAGGATTACGTCTTGATCTAAGTCTTGATCATTTGCTCACGGAAAATAATTTTTGAATGTGTAAATTATTGGAACCAAAGCATATAGTTTAAATCAGACCGCTGTATGAATGCTTTCTGTCTTGAGACCTGTTAGACATGTGGCTATTGAGAACATTTTTCTTAATGAACATCTATAATTTCTTTATTAAATATACCAGAAAAGTTTGAAGGTTAAATAATCGTCAACTAGTGTAAAGTAGGCTTTATTCATGATTTTCAGGGAGGGAAAGAGATCTAATGGTTACCTTGTTTTCTACGGTGAATGTTTTCAAATAAAAGCAGTTTTTTTTTGCCTTTTTTTTCAGTCTTGAGGGATTTTATATTTATATTTATATACTGTACATAGACCAATATATCGGTTATCGGCGTCCTATGTTAAAAAATAATCTGTTATCGGCCAAAAATGTACGTATCGGTGCATCCCTAGTTATATCCCTACTCTTTTGACAGCGAGTGAACATAAGTTAAAACGTCTAAACCTCTTTAACCTCTACAGTGTTCTGCATCATGCTGTTTTATGCCATTCAGCTGGTTTTGAATACAAGAAACCTGTCTGATCTGGGTCCCTTAGACTTGACCCATAACCAGCAGCCTTGTTGACTGATAGTTGAGACCATACACTTTCTTGTCAATTTTAATATAGAATGTTTAAATAGCTGGATGAATTATTGTTTATTTATCATTTGTCGATATAACTCGAGACAGACAGCTCAAACACAGAGCGGGGCGCTTGTGCATCTCTCACTCTCTCTGATTCTTCAAATAAACTGCTTGTAAACTAAGCTTCTTTTGTATTTCTGAATGTGAACCGCTATTTAAAGCTGTTTTTAATGCTGTAAAGCGCTTATTCAACACACGTCTGCATCTACTTGAGGTTAAATCAATGAAGCGAAGCGAGCGTTACGATTTAAATAATATCGCTCTTTATTTTTGACGCGCCGCTTTGACAGGAGCCGATGCAGTAAAGTGTGAGTCTAAATGGACATCTAGAAAGTAAAACGAGACATACAGTACTTTCTTAAAAACTGACCTTATAATCACCACCTATAACACACCTGTCCCATTTATAATCTGATCTCTAGATATCTATTTGTTATAAACAGCTGTTCTCTGCTATATTTGTATATATGTGTATGTGTATATATTTTAGGGCTGTCAATCGATTAAAATATTTAATTGCGATTAATCGCATGATTGTCATGAGTTAACTCATGATTAATCGCACATTTTTATCCGTACTAAATTAACCTTAAATTATTAGTTTTTAAGATTTTAATATTCTATTCAACATGGGCATGGGCAATAATGATGCTTATGCAAATGTATGTTGTTTCTTATTAGTCAAACCATGCTGGACATAAGTATGAAGACATGTTTCAAAGGTCGTAGAAGATAGAAAAACCACAGGTTTCCATTACTTCTTTCTTTGCAGCTATTTAGTTACACAAGCCTGTTTACATTTTCGCACAACAGGGCACTGGGCTATGCTTGAAATGGCCCACTACTTTCCTACATTTTGCCATGGCGCTGTCAAACCGGATATTCTGGAGCAAAATTGTGATTGTTCTGTGGAGGATGTGTGCAATGCATGGCATATGCTCGAACGGGAGCTGCCTGGCCGCTGCAATCATGTTGCGTGTTATATCTGTAGTCAGTGTGCTAATTTTGAGTTCAATATTCCACTGTCTGGCTACCTGCAGATAGTGCTCAGCGCAAACGTTAGCATAGTGCCTCTCGTCGGTCTTCATAACGGTCTAAGCGTGCGACCAAAGTTTCCAGTGTGTCAAAATAATGAGCCGTGACCCCCAGGTAGCTATGGTTACTGAGGGAAGTCCAGTAATCTCTGGTGAACGCAACAGTGTTTGTCTGTCTTTAGGGCTCTTTGATTTTAGCTATCGATGAGGTGAGTCTATTGCTTTTTGAGTTGCTCGTCTTCGCTGAAAACAATGGAGTGTTGCCTGACTTTGGCGCGGGGACGGAGAGCTCTCTGCATCAGTTGTATGCTTCGCCATCAAGTGATATTTTAAACTCGACGTGCTGCGGTGATAACTTAATTCACATCGACAATGAATGCAGATAACTTTTATCTTGTCGACAGAACCATCAGACATCTTTTTATATATGAATTTTTCTCCCTACATTTCTGTTTGCTGCTGCATGGCCATTTGCCAGAAAATGCCCGCTGCCTTACTCGCACGTTAAAAAAAATAGTGCCGTTAAAATGAATTTGCTTGAACGCGTTATTAACGCGGTAATTTTGACAGCCCTAATATATTTATAATGCTCTTCTGTGTTAAATATTCTCTCCACATTGTTTGTCTTTGATATAGGTTTGTAAGTCCCCATAAGGTTAATAAACCCCCCCAATTAGAGTCATTTAGCCTAAAGAGCCCTGTTTCGAGTGCACTATAGATGGTTTCATCTTAACAATATAAACAAATGTTACAGCGCATGCACACTTTTGTGACCCCAACTGATCTTCCGGTACACATTAAGAGACTATAGATTGCCTATATATTGTTTCTGATAACAATCAAAAGAAACCGGGAACGACCGTTACTTCGCTAAATTTGTCTCTCCAATATTTTGAATTTAGACTCCGATAACAAGCTAAACCACTAGACATCAGTGTACCATTTAGTTTTTTTAAATCCGACAGAACTGCAGGACCCATTCAACAAACAGTTTCATTTCAAATAAAATTAAAATACTACAAACTCCTTTTTTTTCTCTTTTATACAGTTATTATACAGTAAAATGTATAATATAAATGAATATAAATAAAATAAAATATACATAGTTATTATTAGACACAAGCCAAACACAAACCGGAGGTTAACTGGGGGTCATGCGCGAGCACATCCGATAAAACGGTCGGTGTGTAGGAAAGTGTTTTGTATCCACTATTACTGCTGACTAACTTGGGGGGAAAAAAAGTGTATTTTTAATAAAAGAGAATGTGAAGCATACGTTTCGCCCTATGTTGCATGTTGCTGTGGCGCCGCCACTTGGGAGGATAATACTCCACTGCTATTATTTATCGATTAACAAGTTCTATACATTAGAATTGGAGGACGAGGTGCATCTAATCATGAGGCATGTAAAGATTTACAGCTCTACTATTAATTTGAGTGTTTATTTATCTGATTTCTATGGTGTTCATTAGTTTACTTAGAACAATTAATTTTATTAAAGGTGGTTCTTGATCTGAAAAGTTTGAGACCCACTGTTCTAGATCATTCCAGACACAAGAACAGTGTCGGTGTTCCAGACAACTTCTCATTGAATCACCATTATACTTTACTGTGGCATCCCTCCGCTATCCTACCTCCATATAAGGTTGAAGAACGCAGCCATTGTCATTGAGTCCAAATAGGTTTTTGGCTCTTGCTGTTGACGTTATTCAGTTTTACCACCTCTCATCTCCAGTGCCAAAGGCTGCAGTTTTCAAGAGCTGTCACATGAAGTCAATTCTGGCTGTTACTCCTGGCAGGTGTTATTCGCCTCTGTGACTTTGGTCTCTCTTTCTCTCTTGATTCTCTCAGGAGGTATGCAGTTTGTAAATGGTGCGAGGAACATTACTTCTGTTTAGGTTGGGAAAATGGGAATTGAGAAAAGGTTCTTCTGGAAGCAAATGTTTTTTTCCTGAATTACATGTGTCGAATGTGCTTCATCCAGCACATGCTAAAATATTTGGACCACTGCTGTTGAATCAAAATAAATTGTTATTGTTTACATACTGAATTAAACGCGAAGAGTGAATTCCTTGTGACACATTGTGATGTATAACATATGAGCAATACAACCACATTCATGATAAAATTTTCCTATGAGCTACTGTTTTTTATCAGTCGACCTGTAGTCTCATGTCAGTTTTATCTCGTACTAACTGAATTTTCACTGAAAAATGGCGTTTGATTTGCTGATCCGTCATTACTTTTGTCCTGTACAATTCAAAATGAAAAGAGATTTGGTGTTCAGTGAGATTAAAGGCTTAAATCACAGTTAATAGATTCATTTGAATGCAGGCTGGCTTATTTAAGGAAATATATTTGAAACTATAAACTTTAGATTTCAGTTAATAGACTCTCTTGTGACGTAAACGGATCGTAAGCTTCCTGTTTGTCCACATTTGAAGACAGTCATAAGTCATTCAACCCCTGTAATGGCATGAGGGGGAGTTAAGGATGATAGAATTTTTTGGTTGAACTATTCCTTAAAAACAGTTATGAGTTGTGTTTTTGCAACCAGATTTGTTGAATTCCTAATGATTCTATTTCATGTTGTGCTTTATACATTTTTTGTGGATTTCTTTTTCATCTCCTACATAATGCTAATGGTTCACAGAGAGATAGTTAATCCAATCGGGATGGAGCCCATGCGCTATTTTTGGCAGTCCAGCAACCAAAATGGAAACAAAATAGAGCAGCAGCTATATAAGCAGAACCAGAAGAAGCTTACAGCTTCAACACTTGACAACTCTCTGTGTTTCACCTGAGGGACACAGTCACAAACAGGGGGCTGAGGAATAAGAGCTGGACAGAGAGATATGTGCAAAGAATCTCGACGAAGGGCTCATTTACATCCCAAAAGGGCAGTTACGTTGGCATAAAGACTACAGGTTTAGGGAGGGAATTAAAGCACATTCCCAAGTTTACTATTTAGGGTCAGAACCGGATAAGGATCTGGATTTATATTAAAGGGGTGGTTCAACAGTGTTTCATGAATTTTGACTTCTTTACAATGTTATACGTGCTGGCTTCTCATGCCTGACATTGTCAACTTGTCAAACAAATGATGCAGTATTTCTGTTCACGATCCACTCCCCCAAGGTTTGTATAAGTTTTGGAAAATCTTTGGATATGAAATTCTGTTGAGTAACAACTTTCCTACACCCTTATTGGACAATTCTTTTAGAAAAGCACGACCACGCAAAGAGCAGTGCTGTACAGAAAAAATCTGTCTGTGCTTAAAATAAATTAGCCAGTGTAGCACACGTGTGATACTATTTGGCAGGTGCATTAACACAGAGCTGCGTGTTTGTGTGAAGTGTGTTTGTCGCTGCGCTTGTTTGTGTGTGACATTAATCAAAGGCATTAAGTCCATATAACTAGATGCATACTCGCAGACGTGGAATCCTTTGATTTAAGTATGTCATCTGGCTGTTCTGCATGTCTGCGTGAATGAACTACACAGTTCAATCTGCTTTACGCGTGACACTCATGGATTTGTCTGCGTCTGCACTGTATAAGGTTATTAACACATTCACTTCATCTCCAGTGTTCAGTGTTTTTCTTGGGTCAGAATTGCTCTTTGGTGGTGGCTGACGAACACTGTCATCCACATACAGCTTAACATACTCTACTCTTGAACTGCGAGTCCTGACAATTAATCCAATATAAAAGGGGAAAAAAACATTTGATTGGTCATTCTATTCATTATTTCGTTTAACAACCTTTTCCAAGTTAAGTAATTGTTATGAATTAATGAATTAACTCAGAAATTACCTGGCACTCTCACAGCCTCCTTTCTTGGCCTATGGCCTTTACTGATTGTTATTTGCCAGACTTCATAAATATATTGATATATAATTATATAATTATATCAGTATCATAGGACATTAAAAAGTAAATTATTACTCATCTCGTACTTAAAACAACAGTTCTTATTTTCACCACATACAATTAAACGTATGATTTGTTCTCTCCTGTCTAAACGAAATTATTTTATAGCTACTAGACATTGTCAATAAATAAACTGTAAATACTGTCCATATTTTTAGACTAAATCTTGCTAACCACTCATGCTAGACGGCCTAAGCACACTTGCTTTCTGAGGTGTTTTGCGTGATGGATTCAGACAGCGAGTTCTTTGTTTGACACATCAGTTGCTTCAACTGTTCATTAAAAGGAAAGGAAACATTTTTGTACCCTAAACTTGTAGTAAATTGATAACCTGAAGTAAAAACTGTAGTATACAATAGTAAGGTTCAAAAGCACTATAGTATCTAGCAATTTTACTGCAGTTTACCTTAGTAAATACTATAGTATAATACAGTAATTTAAGTGTACAAATAAACCACTATTGTATTGTAAAAAATGAAAACGGGTTGTTTAAAAATGATATGGCCCTAATTTATCCATATTTATGTTACATTCATCACATTCATTTATTAACATTTATTTATGAATTGGATATTATTTATTAGAATGACCTTGCTTGTGCTATAAACACCATGCAAAGTGCTGTTTTTTGCCAATGTGTTTTTCTGTTTTTCCTGTTTGCCCCTGTAAAGCTGCTTTGGAACAATGCACATTGTGAAATGTGCTACCTAAATAAACTTGAATTGAATTGACTTTTTCAGTTACCTGCCTATTTGTGGGATGAATCCGCATATTTTTTAAATGTTGACATCAGTCGTTTTATACTTGTGCTATAACTGTTTGGCCTGTGCTACAAAACTATAAACCTCTGTAGCACCAGTGCTATGTGCAAAAAATGTTAATGTACAGCTCTGAAGAGCATAGGAAGTGTGGATGTTGAAAGATATGATGACATAGTTGTTTTGAGCCGGCTCCAGATAACGCATGATTAAAAACTTTAGAAACACTGCTATGGACAACATACAGTACAGTCCTGACAACATTGGATAAAAGCGTCATCCCAAATGCACGAATCTAAACGTAAGCATATACAAAGTGACTTACAATGCATTTAATCTATACATATCTTGTTAGTATGTATGTTTCCTGATTGATCCAATGATCTTTGTGTTGCTAATCCTATAAGCTACATGAACACACTCGGCTTGTATGTGCCAGTAAATTTAAGACACACAGCACTTGTGGTGTGAGTTTAATGTTCTTACTAATCAAATTTAAAGCTTTTTGGAGATCATTTGTTAGAATTTCGCATCATATATCATTATTGATCTATTTACAAATTTGTTTAGGTATACAGCTCTGCTCATAGGGTTACATATATTTATTTTACAAACAAATCTACATTTACACATTTCTCATGTTTTTTAATGACCTTTTCTGCTCCAATGGCTGTATAATCGTTTTTATTAGTTGGGTTTGTCGCAATAAATCGCGCTGTTCTTGTCTTGCCTGGCATTCTTCAGGTCGTGTAGGTTCTCTGGTTTCCTTGGATTCGCTGCAGGTTTGAGTTTTTACCACAACAGCTCAACAATGTCCAAACAGCTTTGCCACTCGAGACATTGGGACAGTTGAAGAACTCATGCACAACTATAACAAAAGACTGCCAGTCATTATAGCTCAAGGAGCAAACGTGTGATAGTAAGAACTAAAGATAAATTTAAACAGGATAATCTTTAATTTACTTTATTTCTTTAGGACATTAGAAAATAAAAACATGCATATTTTCAACTGCTAAATATCTTTAGGCAAGAGCTGTTTTAAATATAAGAAAATGGGTATATTAACCAATGAGTGATTTATTTAGGGGCGGTCTGGCTTCCCTTCGAGATACAGAATTTTGCTTGCCCTGCATTTTCGGTCTTTCACTGCGAATGGTGAAGGAAAAGCGACCGAGAACTTGGATGGTATCCATGCCTCTCCAAACGGCTTCCTTTCCCTATTTGTTCGCATTATTCATACCATACTCTCCCAAAACCATTCACCCACGTGCCACATGACCAGCACAGTGATTGTGTCACATGAATATTCCCCTTGTGTCTGCATTCCTTATTCCCATAGTCATACTTTGTTTCAGTTTGACTTCAGTCTCTATCTCAGTTCTTGACTTGTGTGAATTAATTCAAACATTATTAAGATGGCACTGGTCTAATGTGACCAAAATTCTCTCAGATTTTTGGTAATATCTATGTATTTGTATTTTAACAATATACAAATAATATTCAATAGGTTGTTCTTTTGTAAAACATTGACTGACAGTCACGTATTGATTTGACTTATAATTGACGCTTCTCACTTTCCCATAGCAGGTTTTTTGTTAGGGGTATTCAACTCTGGAACCCTTTTAAGTATGACTTGAAGTTAAAAGAGGGAGAAGGAGAAGAGATTAAGAGGGTGGGACTGTTTCCTTAGAAGAGCTGATAAACTGCTGTAGTCAGCTGCAACTCTTGCCCTGTTGCTTGTTTATTGTGCGAGTCAGAAAGGAACATGTTGTGATCCCAACTCTCTCCGTGTCCCATGGTTCTTGACCTCTACACAAGACCATGTGTTAAAAGCATGTGTTTGTGTCTTTTAAAGTCACGCACAGACATGGATTGATGACCTTATGTTGCCATAAAATTATTTCTATTCATTTTCAAGTGAGTTGTTTGTGGTTTTGTAGATTTTGTTTTAAAAACTAAACATCCTGTTCCTTTCTATCCAAAATCCAGTGCTTGTGGTATAAAAAACATCAAAATCATAGAGGATCTGATCTTAGGTGACATGATCTTACGATTAATTGTTGGTTGAACTTAAACCCTTTGCTGACATCATCGTTTTTTTTCAGTCTTTCTCTTTCAACCACCAAGCTCTATTCTTCTGTTATTATAGTTTGCTATTATGAGAAATTATTAAAGATTTCTGTTTACTAAAATAAAATAAAATATTTACATAAATGTTTTAAGTGAAACTTAAACTACATTAAAATTAGAAATAAAATTATTGCTAATTAAAGCTAAACTAAATTTAGCAACATGAATAGTCATCATATGAAAAGTAAAATAAATAAAACCTAATAAAACTAAAACTAACAAAAGAAATCTAACACAAAAAAACATAAAATAAAAAATGCATGTAAAAACAGCAATATTTTGGCTGGGCCCCAGAATCCCAGAATATATGTTTTATCCAAGACCTTGTTCTGGTGAGCTAAGAAACATTTCTGGGCGGTTCTGTGTAGTCTCGATGACCCCTGAATGATATCATACAGTAGCTCAGGTTCCTGTGGTAGAGATATGCTACATTTTGGAGCTTTGATTCATATTTTATGACATTTTTTTTTGAAAGTCTGCTTCTTTTCACCTTGTTTCAGGGGCTCATACAGTATTGTTTTGCTATATAAGCCCCTCCTTTGTTTTATGTGGTTGCCTGTGGGGTTTCATCTTCAGAGATTTGTAGTGCTGCTCTCTGTGCCTAGGCCTGACAGATTTCAACTCTCACCTTGAATTTTTTCCTTGAGGGTCGAAGAAAATTTCAAAGTTAGTTTTGCGGAAGTTTGGATATTTAGATGTATGGTATACCTGGTAAATGCAGTGCAACCATGGTATTTTATATAGTTTTTAGCTTTTTCCTGTTAATTAAACCTGTTACCTTGGCGTGACTAGCACCAAAGACAGGTTAAGGAACTGGAACCCTGTGGGAAATGAAGAATAGCTACCTCTTTTCACAGCACATTCAATAACGCAGAGTAACAAAGAGCACGTTACACAAAGAGCATCATTATGCTGTCATCTCCCAACGGAAAACCACTTTGTCAGCAATCAAACATTCAAAGAACGTTCAAATCAAACATGCAATTATGGCATCCAGGTTGAATGTGTAAAAATATTTGGATGTTTAGTGCTATAAGTGCCATGGTCACTTTAAAATGAATGCGAAATCAAAAACTTGACTCTTTACTTTCACACCGTGTTGCTCATGACTCATCAGGGCAAATCTGAAAAAAGTTTTAATCCTTATAATAGTATACTTACTGTTTTAACATGTTTTTAATGTCTCTACTTAACTCCGCTGATTATAAGGATTACATCCCATGCCTGTGTATTATCTTGCAAAGAATAACATATTAACACAAAATTGTGCTCTTCCGTGTAGAGTAATACTGATGGTTTACAAATTTCAGCAGCACCCTTTTATTCCTTACAATATTATTACAGCGCCAGAATTGTATTCAACAATATTCAAAGGCCCTTCTTTGGCAAAAAAACTTTAAAGCTTGACATTAAAGTGATAATTCACCCAAAAAATGACTTTTTTGTCATCAGCAGAAGAAGAATGTCAGTAACCGAGCAGATCGGTTACTGACATTCTTCCAAATATATCCCTTTGTGTTTAGCAGAACAAAGACATTTAAACAGGTTTCGAACAATCTGTGGGTGAGTAAATGATGACAGAATAAAACAATTTGGATTGAACTATCCCTTTAACTTGAAAAACATATAACCGTAAAAAAATGACACCCTTTTGAGAACCAATGTCTTACACATACTTAACATTCCAATAAATAAACCCTACTCGAGTCGTTCTCAAACGTTTTCTTTGTAAGCCCCCCAAATAAAAGTGTATAATCTTAAACTTAGAATTTTAATTCAACAGAAAGTACAAATTCTTTCATACAATGCAGGATATCAATAGTTCTGGTTGGTGGTTTTATTTTTCTGATGTTTGATTGTGTAAGATGTATGATTTCTATATAAAAGGTGCTGTAACATTGACCCAATGCTTACATTTTTTTCTGAAAGCAGGTTGCTAGCCATAGAGATATTTATATTTATGCACTGTAAGTCGCTTTGTATAAAAGCATCAGGCATATATATATAATTCACAAATTCCTAAACTCATTTTGTTTTATGCATGTGTGTTCACTGGGAATCAATCCATGACCTTTGCCTTGCAGAAATAGATTACTGCTTACATCTCTGTTTAGTCCACGGAGCAGGTAGGAGCTGTGGATTAGTCCTAAAGTTTTAATTTTACACAAATGTACAACTTTCTAAAAGTGTGGGGGAAATGTCACCTGAACTTTTGCCTGAATAACCATAGCGTTTCTCGACATTCCTTGCATTGCGGTGATCCAATACATTTTGCATTTATGCATGTAAACCTTGTTTGTTTGAATGTTGAAGAAATGCTGAGAAGCAACACAATTTTAAAATGTCTTCAGTGTTGTTTTTCTTGTAGCTGTACATTTCCATGTCATGACAATGGGATCGGACAGTAGAGTTGGGTATCGTTTTAATTTTAGCGATTCTGATTATCGAATCCGGTTCTTATCGATTCTCTTTTCCTATTCCAATATTTTTTGGGGAGAGAAAAATTATAGCAAATAGTTTTTACGTTTTTATTTTTGCCACATTTAAGCTATAACCTAACCAGTAGGCTAACTGTTAACTGTGTCAATTCGTCAAGTAATAACACTTTCTTTAAGGAATATTAAGAAGCAATTAACAACCAAAACTATTTAAGTATAACAGAAAAATACAACATTAAAAATGTTTACATTGACTTTTAATTGAGTCATTCATTCAAGACTCGTTAAAAACGGTAGATGGTCCATTTTAGCTGAACAATTATTTGTGAATAAAACACAGAATTAATTCATTTTTAAAAAGTGATTAATTATCATTGATTAATTAATATCATTGAAATAAACTAAACATTTTTATTGAATTGTGATCACTATTTAAAAAAATAAAATAACTTAAATAAAATTTATTGTCTTTCCATCTCTATCTGTATTTTGTACTCGAGTGTGAGACACTGCTAATATTAGCTGTTATTGGTGCATTTTAAACACGGTGCATTCCTTCAAATTGTTGCTGTATTGAAGCAAATGTTTCATCATAGAGGAGGTAATTCCTCTTCCCTTGCACAAAATATCTTTACCAAATGTTTTGCATGTGGCAATGCTATCACCTTTTTTGACAAAATTTAACCAAACTTTTGAACGTTTTCTGCAGTCAGTTATAGTGCCGATTGTAATGAACTGTGCCCATGTGCGTAATGACATAGGGTACTTGTCGCAGGTCCTCCTGCCAGACAGATACAACTGTACAACTGTGACTTTAAGTGACTGAAAAAGTCAGGAATCCATAAAAAGAAAGGAAATGCGCGCATCCTAATCTAAAACAGGAACGTTTTTACTTACCCAATGCTATCGGACTGTGTGTCAATTTTTGGTCACATTTTTTTTAATCCAGGAAAAAATAAAACAAATTTGACGGAGATTGTACTTTTGGATGATTCCTTTTTTTTTTTACATAGATATGACCCTCCTTGAAACACAATGTCTTGAGTAATGCAGGGAGTGTCTACAAATCCATTTGATGCACTTCCTGTTTTTATGTGTGCAGTACGTTTGGCTGGAGCCTTGAGAGAAACGAACAAAACAGAAAAAGGGCAGGGACGGAGGGGTAGGGAAGAATATAACAAGATTACGGGATGTGCAACAGTTTATGTACTAATCCATTTAAAGGCTGCAGTCTGTCAGGATATTAGATGGACTTTCTGTGGTTGAGACAAACACTGGACTAATGGTGATTTAAGGGCTGACTGTCCTTCATGGCTGGTTAATTGATCATTGCAAATTTGCCTGAAGAATGACGCTGGCATGAAATTATGGATAATTAAACAGAAGCCATGAAAAGTTCCCTTTCATTTGTTTCATCAGCAGGGCAGTGTTGGCTTGCTCACCGGGAAACTGCATTTATTTATTTATTTATTTATTTATTAGTTATTATTTACTAGAATGATCTTGCTTGTTCTATAAACACCATGCACTGTGCTGTGTTTTACCTTTCTGTGTTTTTCTGTTTTCTTATTTACTCCTGTAAAGCTGCATTGGAGCAAAATCGCTATATAAATAAACTTGAATTGAATTTGTTGTGGGCCTGGGAGCATCTTAAAGGAGTCTTCCAGGCCGTTCTAACCTTAAATGAACTTCTGTCTTTTCCAGAACCCAAAATATATTTTTGAAGAAAGCCCAAGTTGATTTTGCACGCAGTGGAATTGTACAGTGGTCAAGTGTCAGAAAAGAGGCATGTAATCCACATGACTTAAAGTATTTTAGAGCTGTACAGTTACTTTGTATGATGAACAGATTCAAAGTTCAAATCAATTGAAATAGATTTTTGTGGCATAAGGTTTGGTCACAAGATTCGCAAGAAACGATACGGTTTGATGTTTGTGCTGTGACTTCAATGATTTGTGATTTTAATAAAGGGTGGATAGTGATCTATGTATGACTACTGTTGTGTACGCTAACCTTATAGGTTGTTCGAGACAGGCCAAGTTGTCGAATGCTGCGTTGCTATTGATATTTTGATATCAGTGGATGCAAAGTTTAGTTATATTTTTTGAAGGTATTTTTTAAAGACATATATTGAAGGGAAGGTCCAATGCTATTGCATACATTCTGGCTTATTTACGCTGTTAAAAAAAGATTTGGATTTTCATGCTAAACAGCGCACAAGATAGACATGGACAGAGCAGGGGTCAACAATAAGGACTGCCCGATGGCCCAAGGCCAGCATGGGAGACCCTCGGCCCAGTTGAAAGAACTGTAATGCCAAGTTTACAATACATGATTTTAAGCTCGATTTCCAAGTCGTTGAGCTCGGCGACAGATCGGGGCAAAACACCGCTCGCCAATCATTATGTCTGAACTAGTAACCGACTCATCGAAGAGGCTCCCTGACGCATCGCTGATGCCTTGCAGACGGCAGTCAAATATCAAGAATGATCAATATCTGGAGCTGTCGTCCGACTTGATATCACGTGATGTCAAGTGACGCGACGAGCAACAGCCAATGACAGCAAGCCACGGGTTGAGGTCACCAGAACTGCCCCCGTACGCTGATCCACTCTTTCACACATATCCTTCTATTTTTAGGTTTTCCGAGCAGATCATCAAGGTTGAAGCGAAAAAAAATCCCGACATCCATTTTTATATAAACGATTTTTCTTTTTTCATGACAAAACGTGGTTTGGGGACCGGATTGAGTCGCTGGGTGACAGAATTGTCCACAGCTGGTGCAGTGCGTCACCTCCTGTTGCTGATTATTTACGTAGTGTGAACACATTTACAACTTAAAGACTGAACTGAATGGCGTGGTTGGAAATACACATCTCAGACAATGCGAAAAATACTGAATTGAGTTATCTTTCACGTCTTCTTACTCTGAAAAAGACATCCACTAGGGGTGTCAAGATCTTGTGCCACACGATCTCACAAGATTAAAATATGATACGATTTCTTGTCAAGGTCTTGTGATATCAGCTTGATGGAGTTTGTTGGTGAAATTAGTATTGAATATGCCCTGCAACTTTTAAATCATATGTGACCCTGGATCACAAAACCAGTCTCAAGTATCACGGGAACATTTTTAGTAAAAGCCAAAAGTACATTGTATGGGTCAAAATGATAGATTTTTCTTTTATGCCAAAAATCATTTACTATATTAAGTAAAGATCATGTTCATGAAAATATTTTGTAAATTTCCAATCCTTAAATATATAAAAAAAAACTTTATTTTAGTGAGTGGGTGGCCTGTCACCGTGGCCCTGATTAACAACTTCAAAGGCAATTTTCTCAATATTTAGATTTGTTTAGAGTATTAAACGGGTGTATCTCCGCCAGATATTGGCCTATTCTAACATATCATACATGAATAGAAATCTTTATCTAAATCTCTGTTTATTCAGCTTTCTGATTATGTAAAAATCTCAAATAGATGTGAAATTACCTTCATTTAAGCAAAGAATTAAGAATTTTTTATTTTGTGATTTTCAGTTGAATTACATTTCGTCATTGAGGATTACTTAAAGATTGTAATTATCTTGTCTTGTTCTCGTGAACCCAATCTTGTGTATAGTCTCATCTTGTGGTATAAGTGTCGTGTCACACGTCTAATATCCACACAAAATGATTTCAAAATGCAATACTACTCTATAGGTACTTGAGATTAACATGAGATACTCTGTGTGTCATGTCTGCTGTTAAAAGATGGTCCAGTGGTAGTTAATGGAAAGCACAAAAATCCGATTGACGGTGTTTTCACACTGGTCTGAACTAGGGGTCCAACGGATCGCAAAAATTAACGATTCAGATCGTTTTTTCCGGATCAGCTCAATGCTATGTAAATGCTCTCTACATAAAAGGAAAAGCACATCCACATTGTACTCGTCGAGATAGTGAAGCGAGAGCGTGTGCGATGGGTTGGCATTGTGGGCAAAAGAACTATCGGCTGTTCGTTGCATGAAGCATGTGGCTTTTACCCAAAGTGACACAGTACATTTAAAAAACATTTTCTCTAGTTTGTGGGTTTTTGTTTGTGTTCCATGGAAATTAACGTTATGATCTGTGGTTTGTGCATAAATCAATGACCATGTTGAGCTCCAGGAAGTTCAACTCAAGCTTTCACATCAACCTACTTACGTCAATCTGATCTTGAAAAAACCCTTTAACTAACACATGTACTGTGCTGTACTCTGTATGTGTGTGTTTGTGTGTTGTTTGAGGTAAAACATCTGTACGATAGCCTTAACAGTTTAAGCAACTTTCTTCCTTGTAGGGATGCACCGATACCAGTATCCGATACCTTATTTTGTGATTTTCAGTTGAATTACATTTCGTCATTGAGGATTACTTAAAGATTGTAATTATCTTGTCTTGTTCTCGTGAACCCAATCTTGTGTATAGTCTCATCTTGTGGTATAAGTGTCGTGTCACAAGCCTAATATCCACACAAAATGATTTCAAAATCCCCATAGAAGCAAGTATCCTTAAAAGTAATTCATTATGTCTTAAATGAACGTGAAAGTTTGGAAACTCGTGTGTTACAGTATAATAGATCCGTGCATCTCTTAAAGGGGCATAAGCATAATAAACATCTCAGTTTTGAGTGTGGCCATGATGTCAATAGGGGGGATTTCTTTCTAGAGCATGGCGTTAGCAGCGCCAAGGTCATGGGTTCCATCCCAGGGATTGCAAATACTCTCATACAAATGTACAGTATAATGCAATACAAGTCTCTTTGGATAAAATCATCTGACAAATCCATAACTGTAAATATTAGAGTGGGCACCTTTCGTTTCCGGTTACAGAAGTATTCTGCAGCGTTGCACTGAAGACCTAGTTCAACATTTCATTTACTGATCGTTTAAAACGCAAAAAAGTAAAAACCGCAAATGTATAGTGAATTGAAAGTTGTCTATTGATAATGTGATGATGTATTGTTTGCTTGTGACACTTTTTCGCTCTGCCCATCGTACAGCTCCAGGAGCTCAACTGTTTTCAGAAAGAAGTAGTATTAATCTGATAAACTTGATTTTTTGGAGGATGCAATACTTCTCTATAGATACTCGAGATTAACATGAGATACTCTGTGTGTCATGTCTGCTGTTAAAAGATGGTCCAGTGGTATTTAATGGAAAGCACAAAATCCGATTGACGGTGTTTTCACACTGGTCTGAACTAGGGGTCCAACGGATCGCAAAAATTAACGATTCAGATCGTTTTTTCCGGATCAGCTCAATGCTATGTAAATGCTCTCTACATAAAAGGAAAAGCACATCCACATTGTACTCGTCGAGATAGTGAAGCGAGAGCGCGTGCGATGGGTTGGCATTGTGGGCAAAAGCACTATCGGCTGTTCGTTGCATGAAGCATGTGGCTTTTACCCAAAGTGAAACACTACATTTAAAAAACATTTTCTCTAGTTTGTGGGGGTTTTTTTGTGTTCCCTGGAAATCAACGTTATGATCTGTGGTTTGTGCATGAATCAATGACCATGTTGAGCTCCAGGAAGTTCAACTCAAGCTTTCACATCAACCTACTTACGTCAATCTGATCTTGAAAAAACCCTTTAACTAACACATGTACTGTGCTGTACTCTGTATGTGTGTGTTTGTGTGTTGTTTGAGGTAAAACATCTGTACGATAGCCTTAACAGTTTAAGCAACTTTCTTCCTTGTAGGGATGCACCGATACCAGTATCGGGTATCTCCCTGATCCCAAGCTTATGTGCTCGTACACGTACTGACACACCGATACCAATGACCGATGCCTCATGTGACATACATAGAGCCCTATGATTTCTGCAATGCGGGAAACGCGGACTGAATCGAGGAATCCAGGCATAAAAACAGAATTTGATGTACAACACGGAATGGCACAGAATCTGGCAAACGTATTATTTCCTATCAAGAAATTAGCTCTGAACCGCCAACAGCTAACAAAGTATTCAGATACTGTTCAAATATGTATTTAGCTTGCTTTGCGTGACTGTTTGTGAAAGAGTGGTGCGGTTGCGTGTACTGAACCTGAACGCATTGTGCTTGTGAAGCTTTCAGAGCCAGTGCTTCACTGCACGAGGACACGAAAATATAAACAAACACCATTTCCGGCGATCCGTCAAAATAAGTCTTTTAGCTTAAACAAACGTTCTTTGCGGCGTCCCATCAAAATTAAGTCTGGTTGACTTTAACAAGTTATAATACACTCACATTTTACCACACCACCCCCTTGAATTGTTTATAATTCGTGTATAGTTTACTTTAGCAAACTGAAGTAAATGTGCTAGTTAAATTCTGCTACTTATCATCATTTTTTTTAACTTAATTTAAGTAGACCTAAAAACAAAAGAAATAAAATTACAAGTAAGCTACTGGTTTATTAACATAATTGTACATTAAACAGGCATCGGTTGTAGGTATCGGAATCAGCGAGTACCAGAAAAAAATATCGGCAATCGTACTCTGTCTTTAAAAAAAGGTATCGGTGCATCCCTACTGTTAAAAACATCACTCAGTCTTCGACCAGCTCTGTGTTCAGGGCGGCAGCAACATGCTGTATCTTCATTTATATGCATTTGTCAGATGCAGACTAAGATAACTTAAGCCTGCTACTCTTTATAGTGTGTTTGTATGTTTCAATGTGAATTTTAGTCTGAAAGCGTGAACGCCTTGTGCCCTTTCTCACATTGTTATTTTCTTTATAGCAAACACAAGTTTAACATTTTAATTTTTGTTTCCTAATGTTTCAAGTGTGTTAAGAAAATGCACTAAGCTGCAAACAAACAAGCCACTTGATCCGCATGTTATTGTAGGGATGGAGTGGTTTAACTCGCCTGCAGATGATGTTTGTCCCTTTGGGAATATGAATTTCCCCTTAGTGCTGTGTGATTGTCTGGCCAAACCACTGAGGAATTTGGTAACGCTGCTGATTACGACATTTCTGTTCATGCTGAAAAGATGTTGTGATAGTAGTTGTATTTAGGATAGAGACATCTATTTATATATATATTTCTATACATGTACAAATATATGTATATATAAATTTGTGTGAGTGCCCATGAGAGATGCTTGCAAAAAGCATTTTGCAAATCTCGCAAAACCCCTATAAGAAACGTCAGGGTCTGGTCAGGGATGACATGAGTCGTAAAAACATCCGGTAAAACATCTTATAGCAAAAGTTCAAAGCAATCATGCGCCTGTGTGTACAAAGACAGCTGACATTTAAATAGACATTTTAGACACTCAATGATGTTCTTGTTTAAACTCTGTGTGAAATGTTTATGTGTTCAACTGCAGAATTTGAACCTTGAGTTTTAAAGGAACGGAAGTTGATTGACCGTAGAAGAGGTTTTGTCTCCAAACACCAACACAGTTCTCCATTATACTGTATGTAAAGTGAACACATTAAGCTTCATGCATCTTTAAAACCTTCTCAGATGCTCTAAACAGACCAGAATCTTTTTTGACGCTGAACAACCCTAATTGAACTTTACTAGGACCAAGTATTTTTTTAAATGTGATGTTATCAGGAAGAGGTGGGCAGGTCTGGTTCCTTACCACAACGGTTTTGTTGATGTAAGAGATGTTTAATAGTTGTAGTTTTTTTGTTGCTTAGAAAGTTATTTTTGTTCAAGCCTCAACTAACAGCAGTTGTTTATCTTTTTTGCCGCTAGTTCATTAGTTTCTTAGCAGATGACTGTTCATGCACACCTTGATGTGTGCTTAATAAACTGTCTTAAATTGTAACTGTTTCTTATTTCTATGTACTTATCTTTCTCAGTTTAATATGCAGAGGCAATTTATAAGACCTACACCCTTTAAAGGTCTAGTGTATACAATTTTGCGGCATCTAGAGGTGAGGTTGTGAATTGCAACAAACTGCTCACTCCACTCTCCCTTGTGAAGCGCTACGATCGTTGACACAGGACTAAGATGATGTCAAGTTTTCACTTTCTTTGCCGAAGGAGATAACGTATTTACTTAACGCACACTGTAGGGCAGTATGTCCAATCAGGGCTACTGTAGAAGCAACATGGCGATTCCATTCAAGGGGACCCTTAACTCCCAGAAACTCTCGATGTGATCCACACAGATATACATCAATTTAAAAAACATCAAAACACAATTATTGACAACTTTTGTTTGGGGAAGAATGTGTTGTTGTCATGTTGAAAGTTTTGCTAGAGCACAGTCACACCTAACATTCTGTCTCATCTCATCTCTGTAGAAAAGTTGGTAGCTTACCAGAGGGAGTTTCATGCCCTGAGGGAGCGACTCCGTGTGGCTGAACACCGAACCCTCCAGCGCTCATCTGAGCTCAACAACATCCTTGAACAGTTTAGACGTGCCATCGCAGAGACCAACGGCAGCAAAGATGCTCTCTCCAACTTCTCAGGTTATTGGATGCTTCTTTATACATTAAAACTGGTGTGACATGTTTTCTTTTGTTGTACCAAAATCAGTGGGCGTATGTGAATTCTTTGATTAGTGACTTAATGTTTTTTTTATTACAAAATCTGTGCTTACAGAATTGAACGAAGAGTTTTTTCTTATTTAAAGGGAATACTCCTACCAATTTAGTCATGAATTACTCCCTCCCGGTTGTTCCTAGCCTGTATAAAAGTCTTGTTCTGTTGAACCAAAGAAAGATATTTCCATACTGTTTGTTTTTCTAAATTCTTCAAATTATCTAATTTCATGTTCAACTGAGAAAAAAATCGTACTATGGTAATTTATACAGGAACAGGACAACTTGAGGGTGAGTAAATGAAGACAGGATCACTTTAAAAACACAGTTTAAAATCCATTATCACAGAATTATGCAGATTCCCCCCTCGTCAGAACAGAACATGTCACACCTTGACTATTTCAACCACTTTGTGTTGAGGATCTCAGCATTGCCGATAACATATCTCTTTATTAAACATGCGGCTGCTGTCCGTCTGCAAAATTGGTTCTTCATTTATTAGAAGGCAAAATTATTCACCGATATGTTGTTCTGTGACATTATTCATTAACACAAAAGAAATCGGAAAGGAACTGCTGACTGCCCTCATACTATAAAGATGTCATGAAAATATTTTTGTTTTCATAGTTAAAATCCAAGTGACTTGCAAACTAACAAAAATATCTCACGATAAAAACACATTGACACCCATGCCAAGCAGCAAGTACTTGCTAATTAAAACGCAGCAGTCTTAGACTTAATGCAGTCGTTCTTTTTTTAGACATCATACAGAATTTATAACACCTCTGTTTGCTTCCAAGTACTGCGGATCAATAAGTACAGTTTTGTATTCTACTGATTGTTTATATGAATATTATTAGAATTGGAAAATGATCTTTATGTGGCACAAAATAATACTTTTATTGAACGTGTTGGCTTTTACATCAGTCATTACGTCACACAAAATATCAATGATCTGGGACCAGTGATAATGCTTAGTTTCTGTGCTTTCTTACAGATGAGACACAGAAGTTATTGAAGGAGTTGGCTCATAGGAAGCCCCTCCAGGTGCCAAATATTTTCCACCATCTGCCTCACCTGCTCAACAATGAAGGAAGCCTGCATCCCGCTGTACAGGCGGGCCAGGGGCGCACTGGAGGTGAGCGAAACACCCTGTAAATCATTTGCATTGCAAATTATGCAAAGAAAAGATTCATTTGTATTTCTACGTTTCCCTATAATTATCACTGTAATAATTGTAGCAGGAAATTTTCTTTGAATATGGCTGATTTTTGGATAATCCAGTGATTCAAATGAAAGCAGCAAATGAAAGGTTATTTATCCCTTTTGGTTATATTGTCTTTTCTTGATAAACTGGCCACCTCTCTGGGTGGCTTAAGGTGTGCAGTATAAGCTTTGTAAGGCGGGATATTTTTATAATCACAACTCTGATAAACCAGCATTATTCTACATAAATCATTGCTGTGGATTGGACGCCCTTTGAAACTGATCAAACCATCAGTGATGAATTATTAAAATATAACTGTGCGGCAGCTGGGGCCTTGTGAAGCATAATATTACTCATGTAATGTTTGTTTTTCACCCTCCATGTACTGCCATTTTCACCCAAACAGTGGGGGTGACCCGTCTACTATGTCCTTGTCTGTCGTTTTGTGTTACACGTGGGCTGCCCCAGGCCTGGTCAGTTAGTCAGAGCTAAAGCTTTTGCCAGTGGCCCTGAGTTTAGCTCTGGGGAACTTTTGTCCTCCATCACACCCACAGCAAGCCTATCATATTCTCATTAGAGGAATGAAGCCCTCCTAAGTTCAGACAGGGTTACAGAAAGGACACTTTTTTGTGTTTTGAAACTTGATTTATTCTGCAGGCTTGGCTTACATTGGGTGGTTCTCAACTGTTTATGCTTCCCATAGTTCTATGCATTTATAGCGTTGCTCCGTTGGTATACTGTATGCGTATGTACGATGAGGGTTATGAGACAGAGAGAGAAAAGGAAGAAACTTAATATATAATTTAATTTAAACTGATTTGGCTAAATATGGTGTTTTCGATATAACCAAATATTTAAGATAAGGGTGCACAAAAAACGTGACATTTTGGTAGCCGGTAGTGGTTTTAGTGGTTAAACATTCACCGTTCCAGTGATATTGCTTGTTGACACCCTGGAGGTGTCGTGCTCTTTTGTGGTGAGCTGTGTTTTGTTCTCATTTGTACCACACTATTCTGTATGTGGGTTAACGACAGTTGAGTTAACAACCAAACGGCTTCATTACAAGCGACATCCTATGCCAGGACAGTCTGCGGTTTATAAACAATATTCTTAGATGACAATAATGACGTTAGAGAATGTAAAAAAAAACTCATGTGACTGACCCCGGACACATAAGGAGGTTGTTTTTTTGAGTATATGGGAAAAACATAGAGAGCGTGTTGTTTTGGGAACACCACAGGCCACCCGAGCTCTACGCCCGCCCCCTCCCTGACTCCTAGATGGAGCTCCCCCGCTGGCTTACAGAAACGTCAGCATGCTCTTTCAAAGACTGCCGTTGACTCTGGCTCGTGACCGTGCATGCGGTCCCTCTCTCAATGAGATAGTGGCTAAGAAGAGGCTATTTTTAGATCTGTAAATGGGACATCTTCTTCTGTCCAGACCCTAGAGACTGTGCACCATATCCCACGCTCACCAGTTGGAGAGAAATATTAAAATAAAGCTGAAATTAGAAAATGAAAATATTCTGCAGTACAGGGATGAATGTGAGAGCCCCTACTGACCCCCTAGGAATATAAAGTAAGCAATATTGTAATGATTGTAATTAGGGATGGGAATCGAGAACCGGTTCTTCTTTAGAACCGGTTCCCAGTGAATCGATTCCTTGGAATCGTTAGCGTACTTGCTTATCGATTCCGCTTATCGGTTCCGCTCGTTGCAAATGTGTCATCATCAAAATCACACACACGCGCTGTGTTGTTTTGGTTGTGCAGCAAACATGTCATCGAGGTAGAAGCGATCTAAAGCGTGATTATATTTCACTAGAAAAGACGCCAATGCGGTCATTTGCAACAACTGTAAAAGTTTAATTTCGGCAAAGAGAGGAACTACCTCCAATATGCAGAAACATTTGGCCACACGGCACGCAATTCATTTGCAGGACTGTCGCGTGTTTGATACGCTACTACTTAGCGACACAGCAACAACAAGTGAGTCAAGCAGCAGCGGAGCTAACGAGACGTCATCTGCTATTAATGCCGAAGGTAACTTCTCTATTTAGTTAATGTGAGCGCTAGAGATGCCCGGATAAGCTAATGTCACCCGCATCCGCTGCTTCAAATAAATGATCCACCCGCCCGCACGTATAATTTTCTCCGATATAGATATCCGCACCCGATCGTCACTTTAAATACTCGGGAAATGTTACTGATTTTTACGGTTTACTGTCTTTGTAAATGCTTGCATCTAATCTTTCGATGTAGCACACACACGATGTAGCATATAAGATGTAGCAGTCTTATGGCTTTCATAAACATTGCCTCACAGTCGCTGCATATTACATGCTCAGCACTTGATTCATCCTAAACGCTACCACACGGTACTTTTCTTTCTTTACTATTTTTTGTTTTGTTTGTAATTCTCCCTTTGTTAAATTTCTCTCGGATCCGTTTTGACTCCATTTCGGCTTTAAGAAATAGACCCTCCCTACGCCACGCGCGCATTTCTTTTACATTACTGCAAATTAGCGCCTGATTAAAAATGCATTTTAAACGTATTCGTATTTTTTGAGAAAATTTGTTAATATTGTATATGATATCATCCACCCGCAATTAATCAGAATGTATTTTTTTATTACCCGAGCGGATCATCCGCAGCGCCCGCGGATTTAACCGCCATCCGCGCATCACTAGTGAGCGCCGTTTCATTGTGTATGTCAGTTGAGTTGAATTTTGTTTCTTCCTTGACTGTTTAGTCGGTGTTTTTAGTTTTTATGGCACTTAAAGGCACTTAAATGGTAGTTTTATTTTATTTTTTTGTCTGGACCAATGATGAATTTGAAAAATTCTATAGGTCCCTGGACTTTACTTTGTAGCCTACTTTTAGAATTGTTCTGAGGTTGCTACACATAATTTGTGTATACTCGGAGTATGTGCTGTGTTCTTATCAGATATTAAAGCGAGTTAATACAAACAAATTTATACTTATTCCCTCACCCAATGAGAATCGATAAGAGAATCGATAAGGAATCGGATCGATAAGCAATATCGATAATGGAATCGGAATCGTTAAATTCTTATCAATTCCCATCCCTAATTGTAATGTGCGTGTGTGTAGTTTAATTAAACGTTCATATCAAATATTTTTGTTTCATTTGCGAGTTAATAAAAAAGATAACTACATTTTTAAACTAGTCAAGTAATTAAAAAATGTCTATTGAATTAATCTGATCAAATCGAATCGCAAACATTTCCGAGCTATAGGGAAGCATCGAATCGCTGTCGGAGAATAACGATTTGGCATCGTATCTGTCCATGAGCTGTCCAATTTACACCCCTACTAATTATGCCAGTGTAGAATCGATTCTGAATCGCAAAGGCCTCGATTCTGTGCTTCATGCACAGCTCTTCCATGAACTACAGCTTTTTGATCAGAAGGAAGTACTGCTCGATCTAAAATCACTATGTAATTGAACATTTTTACGTCTATTTGAAAAAAAAACATACTCATCAAATCCTTGAACTATGGCTGTCTCCGAAATAGATCCCTATACCCTAATATAGTGCACTATTTGAGGGGACATCGATTTTAGTGGTGTCCGAATTCATGGTGGATATTAGAGATGCACGGATCAGATGAACTGTCACCCAAATCCACTGCTTTAAACAAATCATCCACCCGCCACCCATCCGTACCTATAATTTTCTCCGATCTAGATATCCGCTCCCAATCGTCACATTATTCATTCATTATAGGTAATTTGCGCATCTCTGAAAAATTGTATGCTGATTTTAGGCTACTTTTAAATAGACACTTTTATTTCTTAAATTTTAAAGATTTGCCTACTTTTTTAATAAAATAAACACTTTATTACTCCCTTCAGACTATAATGTTCAGCCCAAGCAATGACTGTATAAACTAATAATTATCGGAGCCAAGTACGGTGCAGTTGACGCTGATTTTATTTAACTCTCCCGGATCTGTTTTGCCTCCATTTCTTTAAGAATTGACCCCTGTTCCATCCTTGCGACGCACGTTTTTTTAAACTGAGACTTATTTAGTGCCTGTCGGCATGATGAAAATGCATTTAAAACAATTTTAGAGAATGCAGTTAATATTTGCATAATTAATGACTGATCTTATTTACCCGCAATTAATCAGAATGTACTTTTTCATTACCTCACCCGCCCGACCTCCGGATTATTCGCTGCGCCCGCGAATATAACTGCAATCCGTGCATCACTATTGGACATTATTGAGGACACTCATTCAATCCCATGATGCATCATAATAACAAGTGTAAAACCGATGTACACTATCGGGCTGGATCCAAAATCACCTGATTCCATACTATATAGTATGTCGGAAACCTCAGTATGCAAAAAACAGTAGGCGAGAAATATCCCTATGGTTTACTGCTTCCACCAAGATTCGTGAGTGTGGATCTTATGGACATAGATCTAGTTGATCTAATGGGCAAAATTCTAAGGTAAGTCAAATAAATATAGCGGAAAACTTAAAGGTGGACATCCGTTTTTATTGTTAGTGCCAATAAACAAATTTCTCGTGACTAAATTATGTTTTTATCAACGCTCACGTATAGATTCTTGTTAATACGTCATAGGTCAAAGACCATATCGGTCACATGACAATAAAACATGGCGGACACAGTATGTCCTAATCGTATTCATTACCTAATCTCGTATCACGTAGGAGATTGGGAGCATATAAGAGAACGAGCAACCGGACCATTGATGAGAGAGGACCGGGCCCGAACATGTTTTACGCTTGTATTTGTGTTATTTCGCCGTCATGTCGTCCGTGAGGGGCTGCCGGCATTTTACTTCCGTGTTTTTGTTTGTTTATTTTATTAAAAACTTTATTTAAATGTCTGCCGGTTCCCGCCTCCTTCCTTCCTTTTAATGAGCTTTGTTACAATTACCTACATACTATATATAACGTATTGTTTTAACAGCCGAAAGTTAGGTACTTAATTTACTCACTTGTTTTCTCCCGCTCCTCAAAGTGGACTATATTAGTGAACAATTGTAGGGAATAGTGAATGAAGTCTACGTTTGTAAGTCCTTCTTCTTCTGTGTCCCATATTCAGAGTTTCTTCGCAAAAGCGCCCTCTGGCTTTCGGATGTATCGGCATTTGTTTGAAACTGAGCATAAAAAATACACCATAAATCTCCCTGGCCCAACAAATGGACTATTTTTAAGAGGAAAATATTCATATTTTGAGCTTATTTTACCAAGTTAAATGGTAATTCAAGTTTAATAAATATATGATGGCTTGTGAAGTTGATATCTTGTTATACTGGTTTGCTGGTTCTTCCACACAATGTTTTAAGACATCTACCCTTCGTCCAATTCGCCTACTTATACTAGCCCCAATAGTAGGTACTGGTTTTGTGTTGGAATAGTTGGTACTTTTGAGTGCATGGCAAAGAGTTTGCACACACTCGGACATAGGAAGTGAAAGTGGCCGTTTTGCCTAGACAACAGTTGCCAGTAACTGCCACGCACATCAAAATACATCTCTGCTTTCCATTATGGAATTTATTTATTCATTATTTCGTATTTTATGTTTACTGTATACTTTCATTTGACACATCAGTTATATAAGTTATTAATGGAGTGGAGCATCACTAAACTCCGCCTACTCGCAGTGAGTTGTGGGTAGTATCATCCATTAGAGTATGCATCATTCTGCACTTCGAATTTCTACCGGAAGTAGTAGACCATCCGGGAACCTTTGGTTTTCCATTTATTACGATATGGGACACACTAATTCTACTTTAGAATACTATTAGGATGGATAGTATGCTGATTGGAATGCAGGGCTAGTAGGGATGGGAATTGATAAGAACTTAACGATTCCGATTCCATTCTCGATATTGCTTATCGATCCGATTCCTTATCGATTCTCTTATCGATTCTCATTGGGTGAGGGAATAAGTACAAATTTGTTTGTTTGTATTAACTCGCTTTAATATCTGATAACAAGGCACATACTCAGAGTATACACAAATTATGTGTAGCAAAATAATAAAATAAGACAAAAAAATTAAATAAAACCATTTAAGTGCCATAAAAACTAAAAACACAGACTAAACAGTCAAGGAAGAGCTTGTGCCTTTGGGAATATTCTACCTGAAACAAAATTCAACTCAACTGACATACAAAATAAAAAGAAGTCTTCTGTAAAGACCACAACTACCCACTTCGGCAAATTAAGAATTTTTGTGCTGAAAAATTGTCATGTTTGCCCTCTCAGGAAGGATACGAGATCTTTCTGGACTTAGGTTGTCTTCAGCAGTGGAGAACACCCTTTCAGAAGGGGTGGAGGAAGCTTGGACACAGAGATACTTCTCAACAGACAACACTGGCAATGTGTCACTCTGGAGATTATTATTCATATAGTAAAAGTTAACACAATGAAATGGCGCTCACATAAACTAAATAGAGAAGTTACCTTCGGCATTAATAGCAGATGACGTCTCGTTTGCTCCGCTGCTGCTTGACTCACTTGTTGTTGCTGTGTCGCTAAGTAGTAGCCTATCAAACACTCGACAGTCCTGCAAATGAATTGCGTGCTGTGTGGCCAAATTTTTCTGCATATTGGAGGTTGTTCCTAGACTTCATGATGATGACACATTTGCAACGAGCGGAACCGATAAGCGGAATCGTTAAGCAGGTAGGCTAACGGTTCCAAGGAATCGATTCACTGGGCACCGGTTCTAAAGAAGAACCGGTTCTCGATTCCCATCCCTAATGGCTAGTCATGGAACCTGCAAAGAACCAATGAGATTTATCAATGGGCCACCATGTTTAATTAAGTGCTCTGATCTGCTATTTTAATTTTTAGATGAATTATTGGATGCAAAAAGTGTTTTTACATCAGCTAGACCTAATGTAAACACCTTCATCAGTGAGCCACTGTAATGTTTCATAAGACTGTCTATATTAATCTACCATAGTTTATTCTAAAGGCATGTTAGGTCGCTCCATCTCAAACTCAAAGTACACCAGAAGAGCATACAGGCATCATGCTGCAGCTGGGGAGAGTCTTCTTGATGTTTTTATGTAACCAAGCGCCTGAAGGCCAAATGTTACTTCTGTGAAAGAGAAGAGGTGGCGTAGGAGAAAGATGACTTGTGTTGAATGCACATTAACTGGCTTTTTAATGTGCCTCTATTAGTTTTTTCATCTGGGTCTCTCCGGTGCTTTATCTCTTTCTGCTAGACTTTCCCATAGGCTATTTCTCTCTTTCGTGTCATTGTTTCCAAACCCCTCCATTTTCCTCATCCACACTACAATGCAAGAATGCTGTTTTCAAATGTTTCCACTTTCGAGTGCATTTGCAAAAAGCTCCGTTTTTTTGACAAACGCCGTTTGGCCTTCCGTCCACACGGAGAGAAAAGGAGATGGTGGTCTAGTGGGTTAAACCACTGAACTGGTAAATCAAAAGGTTGCTGGTTCGATCCCAGCAGCCACCACCAGTGTGTCCTTGAGCAAGACATTTACTCCATGTTGCTCCAGGGGGATTGTCCCTGTAAGTCCACTGTAAATCGCTTTGGATAAAAGCGTCTGCCAAATGACTAAATGTAAATGTAAAAGGGTGCGTTTTCAATCGAAAACACGTAAGTGTGGGTAGGGTCTTAATCCTCTCTCAGCCTCTGTAGTGCCTAGAAGGGAGGGGTGTAGTGAGAGGGTGGTTGCAATTCGCAACCTCCCTGCTAGATCCCGCTAAAAAATGACACACAGCACCTTTAAAAATGTTTTGACTAGAAGCACTCTCTGAATACAGTGATCTTCGACAAGGTTTGTTGACTTGGGTGCAAGAACCACAGGATCTCTGTCAACACATGGGACACACATTTGTCTCCTCGGGCTGAATCCAAATCAACTTATTTCACATTATTTAGAATAATTTGTCATCTTCAGAGCAATATGTGTATGAAGTGTTGGCAAATTGAGTTTACGAGGTAAAAATTGAGTTTTTGTTTCATGTCCTACACAGTTTCCATGGTGATGGGCATTCCAACAGTGAAGCGGAAAGTGAAGTCGTACCTGTCAGAAACTCTTCATTCGCTCATCGATAAACTCTCAGCTGAAGAGAAACTTGACTGCGTCATCATAGTGTTTGTTGGAGAGGTGAGTATTCTCTTAAGGTGTGTGTTGCATGCGTGCAAAGAAATAGACACCGTAGTTGAGGTTTTGTCTTCCTGTCTGAAGATTTCAAATAAACTTTTATAAGTTTGTTGCTGAGCCATGTTCACATGAATAGGTAGGCTACTTAACCTTAGTGGTTATGGTTATTGCTGTTTGAGCGTTGCTCATCATGTATGTTCTTTTGAATGACTGTCCTGTGTGCAAGTCTGATTTCAGATGTAGAGGGTTTCTAGGATGTTAGATATTGGAGGGATGTGGGTGGTACCGGGGTCTTGGAGACACAGACATCTTTCACTGCGTCTCTGCGGTCACGCTGCTTTACTTATTTTTTCCAACATAGAGTGGGAGGTAATAAGTTTTGTCTCTATGTCATATAATAAGTTACAAAAATTCTGAAACTTGTTTGAGGAAAATGTTTTGTACATTTGCAGAAGATCTCGATTGGTTTTGAAAGCCTGGAAAAATATAAGGAAATCCTGAAAAATATATTAAACTTAGGGGTGGGATCTCGTGGCACACATCGCGAGAACACAATATTCTCAGGAAATTGGCAAGATGGAGTGCTGGGCTCAAAATATGTTTGGGAGCATTTGTGTGAGTGCTCATTTTGTTGTGGTGCGACCTGTTTTCATTACTGTATAGAACACGCTAATAACTGCACAAAGCATCTTGAGAGCACAGAGCTGAACAGCAGCGGACTTTACCACAAGTTCAGTATAGCAATTGCAAGCTCACATTACGTTATTTAAAATACATTTACATGCTAACCTCTTCAAAAACAGATAATCTGTCTCTGACATATTTGCAGTGTAAGCATAAAACATGATGTGTTAATGTAGTTTTAACTATTTCTCCAAAGGCTAAGAGGGTTCAGTCAGTGGAGGAAGGAGGATTGAGAGTGTTATACGATCGCTGCCTCTGCCAAAACAAGCACTTAAAATTTTGTGCAATAACTGCAAATAGTTTGTGTCAAAACATTAAGCATTGTTTACATATTGTTTATTACTGCATAATATAATTCATTCAAATATAAATTGAATTTGTTTCCTTAAGTTCAAGTTGATTTTCTAATGCCTAATGTTTTGCATTTTGTGGATTTAAGTTGAATAAAAGACCGTTTTTCCCTATATATTTCATCATTGAGGATTTCTTTAAAAAAGTCTAAAAATCTTGTATCGTCTAGTTCTAGATTAAAACTCTTAAGAAACAATACAGTGGCTCACTGGTGAGAGTGTTTACATTAGGGCTGGTCCATGTAAAGGGCTGGTTAAAAGGAATAATTCACCTAAAAATAAAAAAGCAGTTGTGAGCACTTAATTAAACATTGTGGATCATTGATAAATCTCATTGATTCTTTCCAGGTCTCATGACCAGATTTCATTTTGTGGAAGAACCAGTAAAAATCAGATTTAAAGTTATCAAATTCATATGCCAGCCTATATTTATTAAGCTTGAATTGCATGTCCGAAATCGCATACTATTACTGTACTTACTGATTTAAATGTATCTACTTATCGACTGGTTAAACAGTATGTTCTATATAGTATGAGTGGGGTAGTATGAATAGATTTCGGACGTAATTCATCCGCTATGTTCCATCTCGTGGGATAAGCGTCTCGTCCCCTAATCATGGTATATAGTGATTAAAGTATTACTGAGGGTTGTATTTCTAAACGGTAGCTCTCATAGTAAAATGTATTCAGTTATTCTTATTTGGCATGTCCAGAGCTCATCTGTAATTTCTGTTAGCCGTCTGTTTGCTCTATTTGTTGATGTTCTCCAGTCTGATCTGTCATCATGTGTTGTGGTTTTCTGGAACAATTGCAGCCATTAGTGTTTACTGCTTTAGTTCAGTGAACACACCCTGTGACTGTGCAGCTAAAGAACCTTTAATGACAGCCTTGTGTTGCTCTAGTTTGTGTTTGTGTGAGAGAGGATATCCCTTTCTTTCTACATCGTCAGCTGTAGTTTTGCCTGGTCTCACAATTGGCCTATGGTTAAAAAAAGACAACAAAAAGGCCAGGCTCTCGGGTATTGCCTTTTATTTACTTCCTTGTAACTGCACCTACTGCACTGTCAATAGTGTGTGTTTGTGTGTACTGACCAGTTATTTTTCATGTTTGTTTTCTCACAGACGGATATTGAGTACGTAAACAGTGTGGTTGCAGCCCTTGAGAAAGAGTAAGTGATGTCCTTTATTTAGTATTAAAGTATTTTAAATATAGCTGCAAGCAGCTGATAGGAGGTCAAGCCGACTAAATTCGCTAGCAAAATATTTGCGGCATCTCTGGTTAGGAGTTAAAAAAAACAAAGCTCAATGCATGACATGAGCCAAGCAATCAAAAATAGATTTGAAGATCAATGTATGAACATGCATAAATATGTGAAGTTTGAACTGCTCATTTAAGCTTTTGTTTTCTTTTGTTTTTGTTAGGTTTTACACAGAACTGAATTCTGGGCTGTTGGAGGTTATATCTCCCCCTGTCAGCTACTATCCAGACCTCAACAACTTGAAAGAGACTTTTGGTGACTCAAAGGAGAGAGTAAAGTAAGTATGCAAAAAAGTAAATTCTCCTTGTTCTAGGACTGCATACTTCTACATAGGGCTGGGCAAAATATTGTGCGATTATGACTTACAATTAAATGGCGCCACATTCGATAGCCACAGGGCGCTCTTGCCCAGAAACTCCGAGAATGGGAAACAGAAGAAAAACAATTAGTTCCAGGAAATGCCAGTGGTCATATTCTACCGCTCTTCTTCAATCCTTTTCAGGTATTTTCATGATAATAAAGTATTTGTAGTGATGATGTTTGATGAGTGTTGCTTTTTCAAATGTACGTTATAAACAACTCAATCTCGTAGTGATTTTAGATCGAGCAGTACATCCTACTGATCGAAGAGCCGTAGTTCACGGAATTCAAGTTCATAAAACATCGAATCGATTTCAGAATCGATTTAGCCATGTATAATTTGCGTGAATCGTGATGTATATCGCCCAATCCTACTTCTACAGTGCATTAAATGTAATGGGAAAGTGGCACACTTTGATTTTAAGCATCTACCAAAAAAAGATCTAACTTTGGAGTACATTTAAAATTTGCCTTAGAAGGTATACGCTGCGTAAACACCATAGTCACACTTTGCAAAACTCATTTCATAAGGTATACTTCATAAGGTTTTGCAAATTATGTGAGAAAAATGTAGCAGTCATTAATATGCTGTCAGTTTATATAAACATGTATATTTGGGCGTGTCCCAGTATTGTTTTAGATTAGATTGATGTAGTGGCGGTTACATGTGATATTTATATGTCAATAGTACAGTTTCTGATGTGAGGGTGAAGTTTTTTTATTAGCTCAGATCTCATATTTCAGTGGCAGAGGCAAAGCTGATTTACTGCCTATAATATGATTAGACAGAGAGAGAAAAACAGCTAGAGGAGGGGTAGTGATAGACAGGAAGTGGCTTGAGCAAAAGACAGCAGTGACCTTATTCCTTACTTCTCAGCTAGCTCAAAGTCAAACAGAGACAACTACTCTTACTCCACACTCCCTTCATCTCTCTCTCTCTCTCTCTCTCTTTCTCTCTTGTGCATGCTCGATGATGATGATTCATGTCGTCTGCCCTAAAAAGACTCCTCTTCTCATCTCCGGCTCCCTCTAAATCTTTCATCCACAGCTGTCTCAATTTAATCTCAATCACTCTGGGTAGCTCTTTCTTTCCCTCTTTTACATATTTTCAGTCTCTTTCATTATCAGAAGCGGGATTCTGTCAGAGACATTATAAGATGGAGGAAGCAGCCCCCTGATTAAAAAATGAATGAATGCTTGAAGTCACAGTTACTCATTACGGCTTGTAGGAAAGGGAGTTTTATCTTAAATTTAACCATGAAATGTGATTTTCTGTTGTTGTTTTTTACTTTAAAATAGCATATGCATTTTTAAATACATTGATTAATTTTTTTCCTGATATTGTGTTTTTCCACAGTTTTGACATATATAGTACAGTTAAGTGCATGCCTGTTGCCTAGATAGAAAAAAGCTGACACCTTCCAATCCCAAGTACAAATAAAAATATATTTTTACGTATGAAAATACATATATATACATAGTTTAATGCAGGTAATATCCCATCACCTTGCAATATCTTATATGATGAGGTCATCGCTCTTTAAAACAGCAACTGTCAAAGAAAGGATGTGCTTGATTGTTCATCTTAATTTCATTTGTGGATTTTAATGTTAGGTGTGTCTCAAATCATTTTTCAGTGAGGTAAAAGATGCCCCAACCTTGGCTGGTGTTTTCTGTGGGTCTTTTATTTTTATTTAATCTGAAATGTGCACTTACCTCTGTGAGGTAGGGGTAATATTCCTGTATTTTGATTTAAACGATGTATGTTGACGTTCTCAATGTATCTGGGCACGGAAGAGCTATTCGGTTTCGAATTTTAATTTCTTAATTTCGAATTCTAATTTTACTCTCATTGGCACTAGGTGAGTATTCATTTAAGACTCGGTCAGGGGCTTTTTCCAATATTGTTTGTCTAAAAGGGACTCTAATTCTGCACAGCGAAATTTTCTCACCATCCGCATGCGCCAGCTTAGATGTGTAAGGTGTAACTAACCGCATGTGGGATTTTAGTATGCATTGTCAAACCTGTGCTTCTTCTTCATCCAAGTCTGTTTGATCAAAGAAAACAAGCAGCTTTGATGCTCCTCCCAGTTAAAGTTCTTGTCCTTTTTGAATACTTAAATCTCTGTTCTGTGGACCCCTCGCTGCAGAGGTCGAATGAATAACAAGACTTTTATTGGCTGTGTGTGTTGATAGAGATAAATGCAGCTAATTGTCTGCTGAGGTCAGGAATGGTTTACCGTATTTGCCTCCCACTTATAACCCAGTTTTGTGTGTATGTGATGAATCTTTGTTTGCATTAACACTCATCCCTTATTTTGGCATTAGAGTTCTGTATAAGGTTTTAGTTTCTCTCAGTCACTCCCAACATGCACACCTGTCCTTTAGATAAGTCGTTTTCAACATTTTGTCCTTGAATCCTTCCCTCCATACATATAAGAAAACCTTATTGAAAGACCGGGTCTCTTTTTAGTGAAATGTGGCAAGCCCTCAGCTGAAAGTTTTTAAAAGAGAACAGCACATGGATTAAAACATGCAAATGGAGATTGTGTGAGTTTTTTAATTGAGTACTTCGAAATATTCACACATTTTCACTGCGATATTATTGTACTCAAGCTCAGTCGGGTCTGAGATGACACCACTGCTCTTTATATTCTCTTGGGTAATAAAATTTACCAAGCTGAAAAACCACATATCTAATTAAAAAGGAAGTATCGACTGGTCCCAAACAGTGATGGACCTTTTGGGATTTTCCAAGTAGTACCTATGACAAATGTTTTTTGATTCATTTTTGACCTCAAAGCATGTAAGCTCCTGGCAGTTCTAGAGTCACCAACAGATGAACTTCAACATTCATGTTTTTTATTTTCCAAATTTTGTGATGTCATTTTTTATTATTATTTGTTTTACAGATGGCGTACCAAGCAGAACTTGGACTACTCCTTTCTAATGATGTATGCCGTCAACAAGGGGATCTTTTATGTCCAGGTAACCACATTCACAAATGTTTTGTTGAAAATGTGTCATTTGTGCGACGCCTGATTGGAATTGCAGAAAAACAACCTTTTTAAGCAGTCCTCTGCCAGTCTCCATTGGTTAACAAATATACTGTCCCACCTCAAAATCTTGCCACCGACAGGCGTACCCAGATTAATGTTTTTTTAGAAACCGAGTTGGTGGTTACACTTTTTGAAAAATCCAACTCTCGTCACATATACATATAGTTTGCCCTCTTTAAAAAAACATCCTGGCTTATTTTGAACCATATGTCTATTGACAGCTTGTGTGCCACTGTTGTTTACTGAGAAAAAACATTCAGCCCATCCTTCAGTTTACTTTAATCAGTGGAATTAATCAGCAGCCCAGAGGGGTTTAAAAGGAAGAAATGTTAAAAATGCTGTAAATGATCTATCTTCCAAGAGGGTTTCTTCAGTCAAGAGAGATCGTAAACGGTCACAGCAGATTATAACACTTAACATAACACTGTGTATTTTCTCCTCTGGTGGACAAGCTAACATAAAATTAAGGGTCGCACAGATCTGTTCAACTTGTTTCATGTTGTTATAATACTCAACATAACACTGCGTATATTCCCCTCCGGTGAAAAAGCTATCAGGAAATGCTGGGGGGCACAGACCTGTTTCATATTTGGAACAAGTTTGTGTTCCCCCCACACAGAAACTGGCTACCACCTTAGTTTTGGCGTAATGTTGGTACCGACATTTTTGAGCTTTGACTTCCGGTGAGCCACTATAGCTAATGGCAGTCGTTTTGCAAGTGAGACGAGTGTGCTGTTTTTACTGGCTATTTGATATTATTATGGAACCCAAAGGTACAAGCATAATGTGTGCAGTTAGTGGTTGCCATAATAGCAGGTACAAACGCAAAAAATGTCTACAAAACACCCTGACCATGATACACACACCGAATCTGGATAGCAGGCACCCTATGATCTACTTCCAATATTCATTATTTTAGCCTACTGGATGCCCTTTCTCCTGGACAATTGACCTACTTGACGACAATAACTAATAAACCATTACTAATGTTTATTAATACACGATCAAAGGCAGGAGAGTGACACTTACTGTAAAATATCAGATTACATATAACATATTAAGCACAACAAAAACGGTATGCAAATAGTGGTATAATAATATTAGCAGCAGTTAAAATTTAGCTGTTAGCATTTTTATATGTATTGAGCCATTTGGCAGCTACCTACCTGCCAGAGGATCGCAGCTGCATGCCTAACAGTTACAGAACTTGCCCGGTCATTACATAACATTTTCCTTTACTAGGCCATGTTACTAGGATGATTAATGCTGAAGCAAGCAACAAGGAGAATGAACAACACAAAATACAGTCTTAATTTAATAGACATACGAAAAGATAGTAATTGGTTAGGATGTTTGAAGTTGTTTTTAGAAAGTATTGATGGATGCTGCAGCTCTGTGGATACCTGCGATACAAGAGCATCCAGCCATCTCCATTTTCAGTTATTAGTTATAAGGATCCAGGAATGTTTGCTCCACTTTGACTGGTATTCACATCTGCTTTTAAAAACACGAATTTGTGGTCTGTCATCTATACATTTCGACTGACTTTCCCACTGTGCATGTAATGTTACTGGTACGTCTTTGCTTTTATGGTTGCGCACCAAAGACCCGTCAACTCAAAGAGAAAATACGAGGAAATTAAATAAATCCTCATATGATATATCGGGCCACTTCATCCTCTCAGTGTGTAATACATTGCGGGTGTGAAAAATATGAATCCCGCGGCGACACACTTCTATTGTTTTTCACCAGCCGGTGTTCTGACAATTTATAATTCCCATAAAAATTTGCTACCCTGATATTGTTTATGTGTTGTGATTGGATGGGGGAGGTGTAACTTGGGTGTAAGGGTTGGGCCGGGGGAGGGGGTCAGTCCTGTTTTGTATGGAGGTAGCAAAATTTAAAAGGGAGCAAAAATTGGTATAACACAGGCTAATAATACGGAAGACTTAACACAAAAAGGAAGTACGTCACATTGTTTACACATTAGACCAAATCCCTGCAATTTAATAACATTTTCGACCAACAATCAAACCATGACAAGCACGCACCTCACAAGACGCTGTATAGAGCCCCAACCTTTATCCATTGGCGATTGGCTCTTTTTACTGGAAGGCGGGCCTTTTTAGGACATTGCGTTTCCCCCATTCATAGTGATAGTGTTAATATCTATAAACTTCGATTAAACCAAAACTTAAAAAGAAGCAGACATCTCTATATTTAATACTTATTTAATATACATTGTTACGTTGTCAAAGCAGTGTTCATTAGCTGATTAAAATAAAAGAATAAAATGCCTTTACAATTTTATCATGAAATATTGCAGTGTCTGATGTAAAAAGTTTATCAATGTGGGTCATGTGCCTTCATAAACTTCTGTGAAAATCTGACAATGCACTTCCATCATGTAATGACTATTCATCTATAATGATGGCTTGGACGTAGCATCTGTTTACCTCTTCCCTTCAACTGTCAGTCTGCTGTCAGTTCCATCTCAAAATGCAACGGCTGGTTTTATACATCCAATCAAATCGCAGAGAAAGACGAAAGCCACAGCCATTATTTTTCTCATTCAAAATTCAAGTTCACTCTGAAATGCGTCAAAATACGGAAGTAAAAACGTTGACAAGTTCCGGTTCACAGGGACATTAATAAACTTAAACGGCATAAATGCAAACTGACATTTCTGGTTTCAAATGTAGTTTTTACGGTTTCATATGGTACACTTGTAGGCATTGACAACAATGAAAAACTGTAGACATCCTGATGTGAGAGGTAATATATCCCCCTCACCTTTTAGTTCACTCTCATGCTCCTTAGGTTTAATTTCTATGCGTTTGCATTAAATGTCGTCTGACCTTTCACATTTTCCCAAGAACAAGAAGAAATGTCATCATCTGATATTGTTTATGTCATTGTAAATACAATCATGTCTGTCTCATTCTCACACGCTCCTCTCTGTCTGTCTGTCTGTGAATGTTGTTTTCATTTATTTTGTTTTGTTGTGTGCTTTGCCAATAAACCTCTCCAGTGTCCTCATGTCTTTGTGCTCTGTATACACGCTGTGCTATCGTAGGAGAGGGGAAAGGTATTGCTTTCATCATTTTGTTACTCAACAAGGTTGTAGAACATGCGCTAACTTTGTTTGGCTGTGCTTTTATTAGCGGATGGAGCATGTGTGTTTTTTCTCTCTTTCCTCGACTTGATTGTTAGTTAGAGGGGTGATGTTTGTAGTATGTGCAGGTTGTGTCAGTGTGATGTGTTCTGTAGGATTCACCTGTTCCTGTTCTTCTTTCAGTTAGAGGATGATATTGTTGCCAAGCCCAACTATTTTGCCACAATGAAAAACTTCGCCCTACAACTCGCAAGTGAGGACTGGATGATTCTTGAGTTCTCACAGCTGGGCTTCATTGGTGCGGGTCTTTTATCTAAAATTATTATTATTGTTTGTGATTTTTTAAGTATATGAGTTACTCCAGACAATAGCTAGTTTTTATCATTTTGTAACTATGTTGCAATGTGTGACTTATCTGTGGAACACAAAAGAAAAGGTGAACAATAAATACATTCAGAGCAGGTTGTAGAACCAAACAGTTGACAAAATTTCTCCTTTTGTGTTCCACAACTTCAGTGTGTAAACAATGACAATTTTTTTACTATTACTTCAATATATTTATACAGTTTATTGTCACTGATTAAGATTAGGGTTCAAGTCTGTTCAAGTCCGTTTTTCCCAATTTCAGGAAAGATGTTCCAAGCCCCAGATCTAAATCTCATAGTGGAGTTTATCTTCATGTTTTACAAAGAGAAGCCTATTGATTGGCTGCTGGATCACATACTGTGGGTCAAAGTTTGCAACCCTGAGAAAGACGCTGTGAGTCAATACTCGCTCCATGCATGTTTGTTCAACACCTCTGCCGTGGTGTGTCAGGACAGAACTTGACACACCTCTGTGCAGCATACACACACATTTAGTGTCTTATTGCTCATATTTTACATGTCTGTTATTCTCACCTTGCAATGTTCTCTCTAGAAACACTGTGAGAGGCAGAAGTCTAGTCTGCGCATTCGTTTCAGGCCCTCTTTATTCCAGCACGTTGGTTTGCATTCCTCCCTTGCTGGGAAAATCCAGAAGCTCACGGTAACTCATATTTCATAAGTTTTCTTTGCTACTATCTTTTTTTACCAGTTTACTGTTGTCTCAACTTTTGTACTATGTTTACACCTGGCAAAAACATTTGTCTTTGGTGGTCAGCCAAGACACAATATCGCTTGCACCCGGTAGTAACATGCGTCTCAAATGCTTCTCCCGTGACCGCTTGTGATTGAATATCAATTCAAGAGGCTCTTATTTCAGTTCTACACAATTACCCATTACCCTTGTTGATCATGTGACATATCACTCATGGAACATACTACGTATCGCTTGTAGTGACATACGAATGACCCCGGTTTGTATCCCGACACTTGAATATAGTTTAAACCGAAATGCTTTTTAACAAAATTTAAACTATAATTGTTTTTTAAAAAATATTATTTTTAATAAAAATTATATAAAAAATAAAAGGATATGTTTCTTTTAAATACTAAAAAGAAAAATAATTATTTGTAATAAAAATGATATAAAATTAAAGTATAATACAAATAAGAAAAACATACTTATTTGTATAGAGGGCTCTTTTATTCAGTTGTTTCATACCTACCGTTGACTATCTGTGTTTTAGTGCAATAGATGATTTTTATAGGAGTGTCCTGTTATCAGGGTTTACAGTACACAACATGATCACATGGGTTTCTGACTACCTCTGAATGTGTTTTCAAAGAACTGTTCCATAAAACAGTTTGACACGGTTGACACCCTTTTGTGTCACTGTACTTCTGATCGGACCACCTAAGATTAGACCAGATGTAAACCAGGGCTTTCTGACTTTGCTGAAGTTGCATACAAGCATATTTTGCCTTTTTGTTACCTTTTTTTATCATGTTAAATCTCTTCTTGAATCACTCACATTAAGTTTGCTGTTATAAGTACAGTATCAATGCCGGACAGCACTTCCTGTTGGCCGCAGTCATAACTTCCTCTGCTTTCTGCTCTCTAAGGATAAAGACTTCCTGAAACCTCTACTGCATAAGATTCATGTGAACCCGCCGGCTGAAGTGTCTACCTCTCTTAAAGTGTATCAAGGCCACACGCTTGAGAGGACCTACATGGGCGAGGACTTCTTCTGGGCCATCAATCCGATGGCCGGAGACTACGTTCTTTTTAAGTTTGATCGACCGGTCAACATAGAAAGGTCGGTGGCCACATCTGCTGTGCCGGTTTTGTGTAAATGGCTGAAGGTACAGAAGTTTGAGAATATAGCTGTTACAGGGCTCAGGTTATTTAATTAAAATTTGGTTTAAAACTGCATAGTAATTAAATATTAATATTTACTTAATTCACACTTCACGAAAAGTGTTGTTCACACTTGTTCCGAGAGCTCTAACCAGAAGTCGCCATTCACACTTCTAAAATTCTCGGTGTGGAGGTGACTAATGAGAAGCTTCTAAATTAAGAAACTGCATACACAAACCTCTGGAGAGAGACAGAGTGATGTAATGGAGGAAATGTTCAACAAATGTATATTTTATATACGGTTTCAAATGAGGTACGTACGGAGCCCTTTTATGGACATGGTGGTGGAAAAAAATGAGAGGGAAGAGAAAAATATTTTTTAAAGCTTTTGCCTTATCTTGCAAAATCTTTGCGTTCCCTCGAGAAACATTGTGTTATATCGCAAAACTTTTGCCTTCTCTCGCAAACATATTTTCGTTATCTTGCAGAACCTTTGTGTTATCTCGCAAACCATTTAAATTCGGACAAACACTTCATGTTTAATGTCCTGCTGGCTGAGTTTGAGACTAGCTCCGTAAACATTGGTTTATAGACGCAGATTCCCGGACTAATTACTAGTGAGCTAAACGTTCTTATAACACAAATGACACCTCATTCTACGTAACGTAAACATTGGACATGAACTAAATTTTTTAACAAAACGAGCCCCAGGCGGGAGCCGGCTGAGACAAGACCGAAGGGATCCTCTATAAAGGGGGAAACCCGAAGATCATTTGGCTACTAAAAATAGTAATTCACTTCAGTGCTACATAATGTAGTATAACTAAAACCAGTTTAGATTCAGCAGGAGGCCATTAATGTGTAATCTGAATTTGGTGAGACTACAGTGTGTAACATTTAGGTTATTAATGTTATTTTTTTTAATAACGCTTTTCGGATTTACAGTCACTTTCTAGACGGTCTCTTTGGACTACCCCATGTTTCCTGGCTCATATAGAGATACATTTATATTCTCGTTTTGAGGAAGACTAGGTTGTTGATCCTTGTCTAAGAATAATGTGTTGTTTGTGTTATAACAACGTTTGGCTCACAAGTTATTGGTCCGGGAATCTAGTATGAACCGCTCCATTGTTAATGTACGGAGTTGAATAACAGGACGTTTGAATGTTTTGCGAGAGAACGCAAAAGTTGTTGCGAGATAACGCAATGTTTCTCGGGGGAACGCAAAGATTTTGCGAGATAACGCAAAAGCTTTAAAAAAAAATTAGCTTCCCTTTTTTCCACCACCATGTCCCTAAAAGGGCTCCGTACGTACGTGCCTGGCCGGAAGTTAAATTCTAGTCTGTGTTTGGTTATAACCATTTATTTTACATCAAATTAATATTAATATTTTATTGTATTGTATATTAATAGTATTAAATGAAATTAAAATTACTCAACAGTTATTTATTCTTTTCGGAGGGTCTACCAGAAAGGCCACATAACTTTTATGTTGTTGCCACTGAAACCCTCTATAACTATAAGATATCATTTCTTACTTTTTGAAAGCGTATGAGACGGTTGGTTCAAAACATTTCCCCAACTTCCGGTTTCATGTTCAGAGGTATTCAAAAAAGCTCATGATCACATTGTGTTTGTAGCATAAGCTCAACTTGCCTGGTGTATTCTGGACAGCAATAAAGGACTGCCCACTCGGCTGTCAATGATCTATTGTGCTAAAAACGTGGACTTTACAAAGATATATGCACATTTTTAGAGAAGGGGGAGTCTGCAGACCTGCAGTTTTACGCCCCAGGCAGTTTAACGCCCCATGCAGTTTTAGGACCCTGTTGTTCCTTATTTTTCCACTAGGGGTTTGCTGTTCATTATGAACCACCAGAACAGACCTAACGGATAACTTTGTCGTCTTTCGCGAGTTAGAGGTATGGTAAATAATCGTTTTTCTTACTAAGAAATGGCCCAACATGCATAGTTTTTTAACGATTTATTGATATTGTTATGAATTAATTAAACATTTTAACACATATATATATTTATAATATAGTGTGTGTCTTATTTAAACTCAAAGACAAAACAATTAATACTTATTGGCGACCAGGTCAATGTTGTGGCTGGATCAGCCTTAGCTAACCACGTGTATGCCACGTGTAACTCGATATCTCTTATTCATTTTCATATTTCTTTTCAAAAAGTTTTAGAAAAATAAATCTCTATGAACTTGTATGAATTATACTGCAGGGGCGTAAAACTGCATGCTCCCCCTATTGGAGAAATAAGGAACAGCAGGGGCGTTAAACGGCTTGGGCTAATTAGGCCTATTATGTTGTGATATTATTGATCTCATTTGTAATAATACTTGGAAATAATTAAAAAAATATTAAATGATCATGCTGTTGTACTTTCTTGTTATTTCAAAAAGTTTTAGAAAAATAAATCTCTATGAACTTGTATGAATTATACGGAAGGGGTGTAAAACTGCATGCTCCCCCTACTGGAGAAATAAGGAACAGCAGGGGCGTAAAACTGCATGGGGCGTAAAACTGCTTGGGGCGCAAAGCTGCATGCTCCAGGTCTGCAGACTCCCCATATAGCATTTTTATGCAAATAAGTTATATGCAGATTTTTAAGGAAATAAACATATTTATCAAAACACAATTTCATTTAAATTTACTTGCATATTTTGCATAAAGAATCCGCCAAATGCATGTTGTCGTTGTTTATTAGGATTTTTGTTTTTTGTTATTTCCAATCTGAACATTTATAACAACAACAATCGTTTGAGGGATAGTTAAAAGAAACAGGACCTATGATAGGTTGGGAGACCGAGACGTATCTCAGCAACAGACCCAGATAGGCAGGCAGATAGTTTCAAGAACAGGCAGCCATTTATGTTCCTTATCTAGCATGAGCTTGACCTCTTCAGAGTGTTTGAGAATAAACAGTGCTAACAAGATGAGGTCTCCGTTTACTTATGAGTGACTAGATTTATTTAACAGCGTACATGTAGAGACCCCTTATCTCTGTGTGTGTGTTCTACGTTCTGATCCATGTCCTGCAAATGGGTGTGTGCACGTGTACAATCCGTACACGCGTGTTCATGAATATTCATGAGTTTGTGCCACGACACGAATCTTCATTTACAATCAGCCTTCTGATTGGCAGGTTCCTTTTTCGAAGCGGAAACCAGGAGCACCCCGGAGACAAAATCGAGAACACTACCGTCGAGATCCTGCCCGTCACGGTAAATAATAAAAAGCACTTTATTAGATCAATACAGTTTTATTTAAACGTCCAGACAAGCCCTGGGGTGACAAGTTTGTCAGAGTCTAGCTGCAGGCTAACTGACAGCAATATCTAGCCTACGCCTCATGTGTATGCTGTTACCCCGGCTAATTTTAGTCAGTATCAGGTTGGAGCGATGGTGGTAATGAGGCCGTCTACTGCCACCCTGCTGTCATACACATCTTAAAACACCTTCAAATTGGCTTTGATGTTTGTTCCTGTAGACTTTCCGGGAATAAATGAGACCGGTAATACATCCAAGTTTGTGTAAATGAGTTTGTGAGCTTGGTTCCACTTATAATTTGATCAAAGTTTACTTAAGTTGCTTCCAAAATTTTGTATAAATGTGTTATCATACTATATTGTAGTGGCCCCGACGAAAGCTCTGTAATTGCATCTAAATGAGAATTTAATCTCTTACAGGACACTGAATTGAAGACCAAAGAGAAATACAAACGAACAGAGGACCGCTTCTATAAAATCGGTGAGTTATTGCATGCTGACAGGAGCAGTTTTGAACTTGTAGTAAATGATTGAATATATGATCCGTGCAGGGATGGAATAGCAGTTTTTGAAACAAGACCTGGTATTACACTCGCACACAAACAGAATGTGCCAATTCATTTAAAACTATGTTTTCTCTCTACAATAAACTTTGTTCATTTTTTATATCACCTCGTCTCCTGTATTCTTCACCTCGGACAACCAATTCTGCAGGATAGTTAGATCTATCAGTTTTGCCGTATGAACAAGATGGTACAACACAATGGTGTCATTTTGGAGCAATAACAAGATAGAAGAATCTATCAGACCTGTCACCCGGAACCACAAAACAAAAATCTTTTTTTTTTAATTGAGATTTATACATCATACATAAAGATACATCTAATGACATGCAGTGACACTACAACTCAGTTTTCTTGCTCAGCCATATAATTCACAATAACAGTAAATATTTTACACAATTACAGTGAATAAATTGTACGTTCTGATGGTCAAAGCAGGACATTATTGCTGTTCATAAGCTCACTAAATGACAATGTTTCTCTCTTTTCAGCTGAATTTGAGAAGGGAGTGGCAGAGGGGACGCTTGACCCTGCTTTCAACCCTGTGATGGCTGTACGTCTGTCTGTACAGAAGGACTCTACTGTCTGGGCTATTGTTAGCGAGGTCTGTGTTTTGTATTTGTCATACACTCCTCATTTTTAAGACATGGATCACTTATATTAACTACCGATGTGGTAACATACTGTTCTAAAAGGCATCAAGCAGTAAATAACATCACTTCCATGTTAACACTGCCTCACACATCAATTTGACGAACAGTTGATTTCAATATGTGATACGACAAGCAAGCAAGCATCATTTAAGTCCCAAATATCAGAAATGAGCATTTTACACCTGTTTTGAATTTACATTGACATTATTTTGTGGGAATAATTTTTTGATTTCTGATTTCTTTTGTTTAGATTCACATCAAGAGGATACCTGGGTAACTACAAGGATTGGGCCCTGAGGCGTTATAAAGTGAGGCGCGTCTTTATACAATGTGAGCTGCGCAGACACGCGTCGTCTTTACACAACGCATGCGCAGCGCGGGCTGTGCAGACATGCGTCTTCTTTATACATCGCAGGCTGCAAAGTATGGAAAGGCATTTGGTTAATTGCGAAATATGACCTGAACGGCTTTCCATAGCACAGACACACACATTTTCTTTACACAACACGTGCTGCGCAAACTGCGCATCCTCTTTATACAGCAAGAGCTTTATAATTATAAAGTCAGGCAAGTCTGTACAGCGCAAGCTTACATGCCTCTTAGCCTTGTTCGTTATTTGTTTACAAAGTGATTTGCAGCACAGGGCAAACAGTCAAGATACAAAAGTGAAACATAAGTTGGAATCACGATGTTGGCTCATCATTGTGACGTCTATCAGACAGCGGCGGCGGACGATGGCATCGACTATCGGCCCAACCCTAGTTACTACCATCATGTCTCCCCGCTAGCTGAGGCCGTCATTGGTCACCGGAGATGGAATGTGCTGCTTGACACACCCGTCTTCTGCAGTTTTAAAGAGAAAGTGACTTTATGGGATCTATATATGGATGAAGGAGGCAGTCGCAGTTTCCTTTGAAAGGACTTGATTTATCTTGATTTATTACCCTCCAGCTTCACCTTTTCATTGTTCTACTCTGGATTCTGTTGTGTAAATGTGACTACTACTGTACAGAAAACGGCACTTTTCGAAGGACCGTTTCCAGACATTGGATTTGTGTCACAAGAAATTCCAATCATTGCTTTCATGAAGGATTCTACGCCGCACTAATTCTGTAGAAAATATGTGTCCTACTGGTGAAGATGTTCTCAGTACTCATGGACCATAACTGACCTCAAACCCATGGCTGGACTTCAACTGAGAGGTGAAATAGTGGGGCAGCAGAAATTGCTTCTGAGAAGTTTTTTTGTGTTTAGGTTTTAGATTGGTGATATTTGGCACTCTGTTGAAATGTGTAGAAGACCGGTTTATTTTATTAACTAATTTGCCAAAATTTGAAAGCCAATTTCTAAAAAAAACAGGCAGCATATCATACGACCTCTACCTGGTCAACAAAAGTGTCTTTTCTTCTTTTGTGTCAGTTTATCGTCAAGAAGTCAATCATGACTTTCAATCTGAAGGTTTATATATAGATGTGTTTATTGTTATTATTGTAATGACGATCTATGAAGGTGAATTAATTTATTGCGATAAATCTTTAATTTTTACAGGAAAATCCTTTTTTTTATAATCATTGGAAATTTATGACGTGACAGAGAATTTATTGCTTTTGAGTGATTGTGGCTCAAGGCCGAGTGAAGATTCATGTTTGTTCTTATCTTTGTATAATCCTGAAGGGTGTAGGGCCGCCCACCTCTGTGCCTTAACATCCAGCGTTCCCATGGGACCTGGAAAAGGACTGTCTTGCGCCCGTTGTCAAATTGCTTAAAAATGCAATAGAATTTCTGTCATGTGCTTGATTTGACTGATACGTTGTATTTTAGAGCATGGCATGTCCAAATTCATGTTACCGAATACATCATGCTACCTTTTGTCAATTGGGCATTTTTTCTTTCAAATATCATCTTGTCAGTCAGAAAGGCATTCTTTTCTTTGGCCGTATTTAATGCTGTATCACCTACCTGTAGATGAGTGTCTGTAGAATGTTTAGGGATTGATATGAACAGGCCCAGACAAAAAGCTGCACTGATTATGGGATTCTTTGAAATGTGTTTGGGAAAATAAAAAAATTTGCTCCTATTGGGACGCTGAGCTGAAAGCACCATTCATTCAGGCTTGCCAAAATATTTTATAAATAAACATAGGCGTGTGTAGAGCGTCAAAACCAACTGTCATTTCCAGGTCTGCAGAGGTGTGTAAAAGTTCTGTGGTCGCAACTGTTCCTGGTCATGAGCAAATTAATACCAGAACCATAGATTTATAATGGTGATGAATGGAGAAACACTTCAGTGAATTACTTCTTGCTATATTATGTGTTCTGCTTTTTCACTATGATTGGATGTGGATGGTTTTTTATTTGGTAAACCTATGGTTCTAATATATTTTGCTGTTATGTGCTGGCTTTGAGAATAGATGGTGAGGAAACTACTGTACACATTTTCCAAAGTGCTCTCATCTCATGTGATTGTATATATCTTTAAGATGATAGATTATTATGATGTTCAGCCTGTCAAAACGTCTCATGTCTTACCCTTTATGCTTCAAGCAGAGCGTTTCGGAGCATATTCTGTTATTTACCCGCTCCCACATTATGGTAACTACTTGAGGCTGGATCTGAATTGCAGAACGTGACCGGTTTATGTTGTTGACCAGTTAACAAGCCAATGTACGGTCATACATGTTTGTTTACAATTTGTTTATGATCTCTGCTGAGAGGTGGGACTAAAATGTTTCCTTTTAAGTGTAGAATGCACTGTATCTTTCGTTTTTGGCATCTTGGGTGAAATGGGTAATTGAAATCACATTGGAGTGAAAGAATGAAGAAAGTGTTCTGCCATATTTCTGCCTTTTAGTCAGATTTGTGCTCAATGATTAATCTTCATGACTTGTTTCCAAGCGTGGTGGATTGTTGTCTACAATGATCTCTACTCGCTCATGTGGCAGGTTTCCAGACTCATGTGGTTTAATCTGGGATCCGCATGTATCCATCTTTAAATCCACCCTTCAAACTTGCTTTGAGATGAATCAGACATGAAACATTTCCCTCCTTGTGAGGTGCATTCTGGACTTTCATGTGCCTCATCTGTCTTGCTCCTGCTCTGAAATTGATTTGAATAAACTCTTCTGTAATAACTCTGTTTTAAAACCACAGCGTCTTTTTCTTTTATTAAATTTTATGAGAGTAGATGTGTTTTTATGACATTTTACATTTATGCATTTGGCAGACGCTTTTATCCAAAGCAACTTACATTGCATTATCCTATACATTTTTACATAGGTATGTGCAATGCCCTGAATCGAACCCACGCAATGCTCTTGTCACTGAGCTACAGGAAAGTTTAAATGTATTCTAACATGATAAAGTGAGTATAATTCCCCTTAAGACCTACCCTTACCAATTAATTAAGCACGGTTTAACCTTCTTGACCGTAGTTTATTTTATTTGTAGCAAAATTTGGAAACGAAAAATGTATTATGGTCTCACCAGCCATAGTAAAACATGCAAACATATGTTAACTGTCCTGACCCCAGCAACCACCTTTTTACCCTGCTGCCCCATGGAAGATGCTTTTAGTCTCTTAAAACCACCCCTCCTGACCCCTGAACAGTTTTATCCATGTGCCATCGGAGTATATAATTGTCCACAATTAAATGAAGTTCAGTTCTATTATAAGTTTCAGAATTTGTGTAATAATTTTAAGAACAACACAACTTTACATCACACTATTCACACCATGAAAAGCTACAAGATGCATGTTTAACATATGTGGAATAACTTTCTGTCGTTTAGCACTTATACTTTTCTATATTACAATTTTCTAAGCCTTTCATACAGTTCACTACTGTGGAAAGCTTTTCAAAAAGCCATATCTTGCATATGCATAGGTCTTGATGGCATTACACATCAACCACTGCAGAGGATACAGGTGCATCCTCCCTATACACCGTCACCTCTTCAGATAAAAGTAAAAAAAAGGTGTAATATTGTTCAAATTTTGTTTCATATGTCTTAAGAACAATCAACAATCCTGACTGAGGTTGTCATAATATGTGCATGAATAATGGGTTAACATGTGTTGTTTGCTGTTCTGTACATATTGTTTACCTGTGCACTCCTTCATATCTGCTGTATGTGTTTTAATGGATCTGTGTTACTAGTGTAGAGCTAAAATACTATTCCATTCTATCCTTAAAGTCATAATTACTACAATTACTTACGTTTGACCACTCCCAAGAACTACTTTTGTATTTATTTTGAACTGGAGACTGCTTTAAAAGTGAAAAAATATATACTTTGTGTGAAATAGTTGGGCTGAATAGTCTACTTGTGCAATATTTTCTTTAGAATTATGCAACGATTAAAGTATCGCATCGAAATAACGCGAGAAGAACTCGAATGCACGCGGAGATGTCTGTTCTCGCGGTCCTTGCATGCCATACGCCATATGGTGAGCAGCTCCGTATCAAATCCAACACACCTACTTTGTTTTAGCGCCATCTTCTGGTCAAAATATATGAACATTTGATTTTGCTTTTGAAAAATTCTGGAAATCAATATCGAACATAGAATAGTTTCACTTTCATGTTTAAATCAAATAATTTGTGTCCCGGTCAGAACTGTTTATAAGGGTAATATGAAAAAGGCAACCCCAAAGATGCATTTCCCTTCAACTTCCGGAAGTACGTAATACATAACATGGCCGCTTTCATAACAATTTCTCTTTGACTCATATGCTGCAGTTTTGTCGTTTTATCCACCATTTCTGGCTCTATTCTTCGCTGAAACTTGCTCGGATGAAAGCTCTACAGAATGCCCAAATATTATGAGGATAAAGAGGAAGATGGCCGTGCCTGCGCTGGAGTCAGAGAGGATTTTAAAGCCTGTCTCCTTCAGCATGACTGTGTAGTGAAGGTAACACCAGCATCATGTCACAAAGAAGTGAAATTGAAATGTTTTTTTATAACACTTAAGTGAACAGATGAGTAAACATCCGAAGTTGCTTCAGATAAATCGTTGCCTTTGAATTATACGGTTCTATCTGACATTTTGGTCAAACCGGAGTTATTCCCACATTCTTATTCCATGGTTTTTTTTATACGTGTACAATTTGGGAGATTTATTAAGAAAACAAAAATGTTCTATCTTCAAAATCGAATTATAATTTGGTTCTATAAGGTTCTATCTGCGAGCCAATTTTGTATGCACTCAAGAGGACCAATGAGGATTAGCTTTTTTTGTCATGTGGCTGGTGTTCCGTGCAACGCAATGTTTTTAAAAGAATCCTCAAGGTTAACCGTTTTATTAATACACAATGAGAGCAGCTTAAATTACTATTTTCTTTGTTTGTGTTTTTGTTGATGATATTTTATGTTATATTTATATAGACACAACAGAAGCCAGCAGCGCTAACTGTAGCTTCCTTATTCCTATGTAATGCGATTAATGCCTATACATTTACAAAATTAACCCCTCAAGGCCAATTAGTCAACAATGTCAACAGTCTTCATTACAATATTAAACATTATCATGTTATTTCAGCCACACTCTTCTTTAGAATTAATTTGACCTGTCCCACCTTCTGTTAAATAAAGTATATAGGTCAGATTATTACAGGTGCTGCTTTGTCTAAACCGAAGAAAACCTGATCCTGTAATCATTTGTTGAATTACCAACCATATACCTGTACCTAAAACGAACATCTGCACAAGTTAAAACATTTAGTAATTTCTTTTTATGTTTAACTTGAACGAAAGGTAATGCATCCTAAAATATGAAATGTGTTAAAAGCATATAATAACTTTTCTTTACATGTCAACACAATATTACAACACTAAATTTCATGTTTTTCACAAACATTTTAAGTAAATTGTTTGTGTTGGTTTAAAATGTATTGTTTTTTTATTGAATATTTTGCAGATATAACCTTATAATTCTTAACAGAAAGTGATTTGTTTCAGAATCAGGAGGTTCTATCTGCGTTTGACCTGTTCCAAAACTCTCAATCTACAAATTTCAGAAAATGTTGATATTGTACATTACGTATTGCTCAACATGTCAAAACTACTCACAACGCAGATAGAAACTTTATAATACTAAAGCGACGACATGTTACGTGCAATAATCATTCAATAAAACTGTTTACAAGGTATTTGAGTTAAAATAAGATATAACCGCTTATAAACTGCAGTGAGTTTAAAGGGTCCTTTGATGTTCTTCGTCATAGGAAGGCAAGATGCCCAGCGAGTGTCTGAAGGAGGGACATTGCAAAGGCTTGCAGGTGGCGTTCTTTGAGTGCAAGAGATCCATGGTAAGTTCATCTGCTGCATTGATTCTGTGATGTGATATTCAAACAACTTGGCGCTATAAGAAAAACATCTTGGTTCTATCCGTATCATAATTATAGAAAACCCAAGGTAAAAATGACCTTTGTATACCATGATACCACACCAGTAAGGCTCCACACCAGTTTATACGCTCTTGGCGCCAGTGGTTTATTTCCACAGTTTATTATAACTACTGTTCTGTTCTATAAGCTACCTACACTAATTTCTACAATTCAAATTGGTGAAATGTTTTTTGTTGTATTAAAAATATATTTTCTTCTTTCTTGTAGCTGGACACACGATCTCGATTCCGAGGCAGAAAGGGATACTGAGTAACAGCTACTTTGTATTTAATGTGAAGATGTGAATTTTTTTTATTTTATGCAAATGTTTCTTTGAAGATCCAATTGTACAATCCAAACTCTTTATTTGGGAACATAATGACCTGCATCAGTGTAAAACGTCATTAAATGTCTGCTCACCACTTAAAAGTCTTATCCAAATCACTGAAAAATACAGCAGGTTCCACACAACATTATCAATTATGCAGGATCCACACACCGTTACCAATTATAAACAATTTCCATTTTATTCAACTAATACTTGCCATGGGATTAAACAGTTTCTCGGTTTTCAAGTCACTAGTGAGCTGCCTTACTGCCTAGTTGATGCTTTGTATTAAGGGATCTCATACTGGTGTCAAAAAGGCATTCAGAACATCTCGATATAATCAGATTTCAGGGTCAATTTATGGGATTTTAATCTGAATATTTTAATAATTATTGATGTAGATAAACATAGAATCGTACATAAAAGGCAGTCTTATCCATTTATTACATTATTTATAAAAATGTTATGCCTAGCCCCTGATTACAAAAAGACAGTATTAAACAGACAGTATTAAAATGACATGTAACAGTTATTTTAAAGCATTCATCATAAGCATTTTAAACCTCTCCAAGTCCACCTTCTTAAGGATTTGGACTTTATGATTTTTTTTCATAAGCTCAAGATGATCTACAACCATCATTCCTCTGCAATAATTGCCTGCGAGCTCTACCGATACGGCTTTATGGTCAGTTTCAACAATGTATTTGTCATCTATGGCTGCTGCCATGGCATAAGAATCACAGGAGATGAAGCCCTGGCCTTCCACCAGTTCCTTCACTATCCTCTCACTGTGGCTGTTCTCCATGCTGTGCTTAAAGATCTGCTTCATGAACCGAGCCTTATCCGTGTCCTGGGCAAGCCAGTCATCACAGAATTCCTGAAACAGACACAAATATAAATGGGTATTATATGTACATCCCAATTTATACTTCACAAGTTCGCTTTAGCAAATAATTAAAAAGGCAGCAATAAAGTTAGAGAATGTTGTATGTATATTTGGCGTGCTGTCCAGGCAATGGGCTCTGGGGTCTGTATTCTTTCCCGAACCTGGAGCACTCCCCCTTCTCCGGGGAGTGGGGTCCGATCCATGTGTTAGCCAGAGCGCTCCCATTACCCCTCTTTGCATCCCAGGGGGTGGGGGGAACGGGAGCGCTCTGGCTAACACATGGAGGAGGAGGGATACCATAAAATGTGGAGTGAAAGGAGTAAGGCGATTTAACTATTTATAGAGCTCGCTCTTGATTTGATAGGGTGGTTGACGTAATAGCTAATGATGGGTAGCGTCGTAATTATTTACACGTGTTCCTCCAAAACTTTGTTAAATAAACATCATGTGTTAAACTGAATGCAACAAGTAAGCCTAAACCATCAAGAGAAGATCTTACCCAGGGTAATTTACTTCGACAGGTGAACTCCCAGGTTGCAATGTACGTTTGGCAAAGGAATTCATTTAGAACAATGTAAGCTGCTTCTGGATCAACTGCAAAGTTGAATTCAGCACACATAGTGGTGTTCCCCCGAGCTAAGGATAAATATTTGTTGTTAATCTCTAAATTAGAAAAAAATATATGGTGTGAAGTTACCAGAAGTGTAAATCAAACACTTTTCTATAGCAGACTTTCTAACTCTTGAAATCTTTGCTGCAATGTAACATAACTGTACATAAGTGTGAGGGACTTACAATCTGTGTTTCCACCCATAATGTAAAGCCCTTTGAGTTTCTCGCCGATTGAGGGGTCAAGTTTCACTGCCAAAGCCAGATTGGTCAGTGGACCCATGGCCACTAGAGACACCTTGAAGAACCAAGGAAAATTGTGGTAAAATGCTGTCAGTGTGTGATCAATCTATTAACAAACGTTTCAATAATCACACAGTCCACACCTCCCCAAGATTCTCATTGACAATTCGAATCATTGCTGACACAGCCCCCTCTGCCTGGATGAGATCCAAACCAGGAGCGTCTGGGTCTGGGGCATCTCCAAGTCCATCTTTCCCATGGTAATCTCCAGCACAGATGGTCTCATCCAAGAGCGATTTAACTGCTCCACGGAATACAGGAATCTGAAACACAATTTCAGACAGTTTTACTAATTACGTTGTCACACGGGCTGGACAAGGATCCATTATTGTGTAATAAGCGGAGTGAAATCGTTAAATCTTGCAAAGTCATTTAAACCCAGACAGTATAGCTGAAGGTCACGGTAAGATTTTTATAATAATAGACAATAAAAATAACACTGTCATCAAAACCAGCCCTTTCCTGGTAATTTTCTTTTTCAAAAGTCAACAAATTTGCGACAACTGAACGTTTTGGACAACATAAAACACTGGGGCACCATTGACTACCTTAAAAATACTTGTTCAATGTTCCCCAGAACTGTTTGTTTTCCCAAATTCTTTAAAATATTTTCTTTTGTGTTCAACAGAACAAAACATATATATAATAATTTTCCCAGAAATGTAAGTTGCTAACATTTTCACAGATATCTTTATGTTCAACCAAACAATGAAATTTACTTTAACAGGTTTGGAACATGACAGAATTTTCCTTTTTGGTTGAACTAGGAGGAAAAATCGATGAGGAATGATAATGTCACAATATTTTATGTGGCGACAACGTAACGTTACATTTTAAATATGAAAATATAAACTTTGACAATACTGAAAATTAGACAGGTTCGCTCATGTAATTTAACATTTTAGTTTGCTTGAAAACAGCAGGTAAATAAAAAGTTGAAAGAGTTAAAGCATGTGATCAAGGAAGTTCAGGTTACCTCCAGACGCTTACAAACTTTCAGGATGCGCAGGACATTCTTGCACACATTATCTACTTCAGTGTTTCCATTAACGCAGGTGATGCCCAGGATCTGTACATCTGGAACTGCCAAAGCCATCATAATAGCCTGTGCATCATCCACCCCAGAATCAACATCCAAAAGTAGTTTCTTCATGTTGGCTTCTAGATGAAGATAAAAATATGTTTTGAGTTCAAAGCCCACAAGGGGTGAACAAAATAACAGATACTCCATTAAAAAAAAAACCCATAAAAATAGGGTAATATACTGTATAATTTTTTTACAGTTTTTTTACCTGTTTTTACATTTTGCACTTCATTAAATTACATTTTAGCATTATAGGAAGCATTGGCTTACGAAAGAATAAAAAGAAAAGAAAAAAGGGCATGGCAAAGAATATGGTTCAAGAGCAGAGAACAGAGTGGACTTTCTGTTCTCAAAAAACAATAGTTAGTAATAGGTAATAACGTATCTGTTTGTGCATGTTTTGATGAGGTCACGGAAGATATCATATCAATCATAGCTTGTCACGCAAGTTTGTGCAGATAGTATGATGTGTTAACCTGATTGGTCGATTTTAGATAGACCAGCAAGGCGGCTCGTACAACACCATACATGTCACGGTTTCAATCCGATAGCTCCTTAACTTTTTCGACATCTTTAAAAATGATCGGGAGGTCGGGAAGTGATTTTAATGCAGTCTGCCTGGCTCGTAATTCCTCGCACAAGATTACAAGGCGCGACATGTCGGACGTTTTGAATATTTACGATCAGAAATCTATGGAACTCGAACGGGGACAATACTTTTAAAACGAAACGCGTGAAATTTGGATGCTTCAACACAATAATTTTGTACGCGTAAATACGAATGTTAAGTTCGGGTGTTCACGTCAGACCGTTCACCAGCTAAAAGCGTTGCTCTGTTTAAGATTACATTTGCATTTGCGATGCGATAACACTTTGCTATACACATATATAAACATCAGATGACAATTTTTTTGCGTGAGGGATGATGCGCTGTTAATGAAATACATATGCAAACGTCACACGTAACATTTATTCGCGAACGAGATCGTAATTGTGCGTTGGCATGTACGTGTACGTTGGTTGTAATTTCAGTCCTGTGCCATGTGCTCTCTGTCATCTCATCTTTACGTGCCAGTATCGACGTTTTAACTCTAGCGGTTTTTATCTCCTACATGTGGAAAAATGAATTGTTGTCCTGGTCCATTAAACTGTTCACTGGTCTGTGACTTTTTAGTATGTCCTGCATGTGTGACCAATGTCCAGCTGTGACTTTACAAGATTAGAATTATATTTACAGACTGACAACAATCACTCATATACAACTATTATATGTCAGTGTGTAAAGATAATCTCAACATCAGAGTTACTGCTGGACAGAGGTCAGACATGCAGAAGATGCTGAAAATCAGAATGTGCAGGAACTGGGGGATTTCTATGAAGATCAGTGTACAAGTTAAATAAACAAAAACTCTTAAACAACAGTCAGACAACACAAAAACTATGATTGATTGTCCAGGTACATCATACAGTATTATAAGAACATGCAATATGTAAACCTTTGAACATTATTCTTTTTTATAAACTTATTTGAATAAATTACATTTTATTAAAACATTTTAAGGATTCTGCAAGGTGTATGTAAACTTAGGACCATTGTGTATATTCCATGTGCTCTCATACAAGTAATTACATTCCAGGGCATATGTTTGAAAACATTCGGAATGCTCGCGCATCTTGGTTCCAGAAAACGACTTTATACGACCATTTATAACGACTAGAGAATTACACGGATTAGGTAAACAAAATAGTTAGACTTTATATGTTTATAGAAAACCAAAATAATATAAACACAGATCCGGATTTCTCTATTCTTTCAATTTTCTTTGAAAAGCATTACAAACACTATCATCGCAATTACGATTCGTTGCGGACCCTTAAGCGTGAAATTAACTTTATAAACACAACCTTACCCCCCAAAGTTTTTCAGAAATGCAAGTTTACAAAGGGCAAACCTATTTTTGTAGTGCTATAAAAGAGATTCAATAAAGGCGTTCTATTCTATGCTAGATGTAATGTCAACATCTAAAAATAGTAAACCCATTAAAACGGTTACTATCTCCTTTTACACAACTGCATTGAATGATCCTATCGATATGTAAAATATGTGTTGTATACAGTGTTGGGTGTAACTAGTTACTAAGTAAATAGTTACTGTGATTTAATTACTTTTCCCTTGAAAAAGTAAAGTAAGGGATTACTCATATGTTTTCTGTAATTTAATTACAGTTACTTTTGATGTAATTAAACTAAATACTTTGTGAAATATATGCGTGTGCAATCGTGTAATTGACATAAAAATTCAAAGTCTTACTTTAAAATCTCTGCTTTAATGTATAATTTTCACATTTGTAATACTTTGGTCAGTTAATAATAATATTTATTTGAATGAATTAAATAAGCGTTTCATGTCTATCCTTGAATCACTGAACTAAGGTCAATGTAGGATATAGAAAGTAATTAGTAATGAGTAACTAAATACTTTTTGGACAGAGTAATTTGGACAGTAATCGAATTACACTATTGAATATGTAATGAGTAACTAGTAATTAATTACTTTTTCAGAGTAACTTACCCAACACTGGTTGTATATTTTTATTTGTAAACTGATGAGTGTGAGCTTGTTTAAGAAATTAAATTAAATAATCTGCCAAGATTCTTTTTATGTGTATGCTGCAAACAGATTTTAAATATTTCATGATTTTAAAACTCCTGTAGTCTGAGCCAGGTTTAGATTGTAAATAAGAGAATCTGTTAAGATTCTCCTTAAGTGTGTGTCTACTCCTGTAGTCTGAGCCAGGCTTAAGGTGGAACAGACAAAAATAGGTCCAGTGGCTTGTGGGAGCCAGTAGACTCATTCGGGTGATAATGTCAGCAGCTATTTTTCAGAAAACTGTATTAATATTGTTTTTTTAATACTGTGAAGACATAAATACAACAATATTTGAGTTACAATAAAATTATATCTAGCGCTGTTCCACCTTAAATGCTTTCGACGACGCTGCTTGAGCGATTTTTCAACGATTAATAATATTTTTTAAATTACATAAAATATTATATGTACACATTTCCCATTATACATAATAAACAAATCTACCGGGGTAATAATTAATAATTTATTCTGAAACCTCGAGAGAATTTGCGAGTTTTTCTGTAACCACTTGCAGCCAGGACTCAAAGTTTGAAAATCTTTTGCGGTGTGGTGTGCTTTCTTCGTCACATCGCGTCGCACCACACATTACAGGGGACAAATTATTAAGTCTAGCCATGTTTATGGTCTCTCACAGTTCAAAACTCTTCTAAGATTTAAACACATATTTAGGGGTGGCCCCATAAAAAGGTACTTGCTCTGCTGGTAACAAAGCTCCAATGGTTTCCAAATACCATTCTGAACCATCACATTTACATGTATGCATTTGACAGACGCTTCTATCCAAAGCGACTTGCATTGCATCGTCACATTTTTACATTTGTTTCCAAGTACGTGCAATCCCATGTGACCGAACCCGCTTCCTTTGCGTTGATAACGCGCTGCTCTTAGCACAGAGCTCGATGAAAGCTCAACTGTTTAACGTTATGTAGTGGTGTTGTGAGCCTTATTCTAGTAAGATTTAATGGTCGTCTATATGTTCTTATTAACCAAATACCTATCCCCCAACACAACCCCAGCAGACCATTACAGTTTCCATTATAACCATTGAATTAATTACAATTTATGTCATAGTTTCTATTGTTTTAAAGGATTCTCACACCTTACCTATAATGAGGTTCAGATGCGTTTCCAGTACACAACTTCTCGTAATCTTGAAACAGAGTTGTAATGCTGTCGTGAGTTGTCTGTAATTATGAGAGTGTAGGAGGAGTTTGAGTTCATGTGAAAGTACTGGTTACGTGCTCTTAATGTTATAAAATGTCACCATAGACATTTAATCCAGAAAACAAACTGAAATCATGTTTGTACTGCTTACCGAGTTTTGATTATACCTCGTGTAAATTGACTGTTAAATAATGCACTTCTTAATGTCAACAGTGCTGAGGAGAACATCATGGGACCAAGCTGAATTCAACATTAGTCTTGACTGGGCTCCAGCCGGGCGGGTTCCCCACTGCTCTCGTTGATTTGATTTGTTTATTTATATACCAGTCGTTTCATTTTTAATTTAAACTTCGTTCATTGGTCTACCGCGATCCAATAGCACTGCGTTATGTAGGGTATACTATCGTTTAATTGGATACACTTTCCATCATTCATGTTGGGGTTTCCTGATTGGTTATTTTTGGATCGTCTCTGTCAAGTTAACCTTAGTTAAACTGTCTGCTCATCCTCAATAAAAGCGGCCGTATTTTAGACAGATTCTGCTTATCTCATGTTAATCTAGAGTACAATTTACAGAGTATGTCAAGGTTATACGACGCGCTTTGGAGGGACATCAGTTTCACTTACCGCATGCGGGAAATATATTTGATGCAGGACTTTTAAAGAAGTGACGTCTCAGGAGGACATGCATTTAAAGCACACCGTGCTAAAAGTTTCTCCACTTATTTGAAATGTTAAGGCGGGCCAGGTAAAGATGATTGACGGGCCGCATTTCGTCCGCGGGCCGCCAGTTGACTAGCACTGTTCTATGCCATACTAGATGTATGACTTCTTCAGTTGTACACAAACGAATAGGGCTGCAACCTATCGTTTGCAGAATAAAAGTTTTTGTTTACATAATATATGTGGGTGTACTGTGTAAGATAATTATGTATATATAAATACAAACACATGCATGTATAATTTTAAGGAAATGTCAATATTTTTATATTATACAATTTATTTCTTAAATATATAGTCATGTGTTTCTATTATATACATATGTATCATACAAAAACACCGACGTGGAAAAAGAGTAAATTAGTTGCAACTAATCAAAGCAGACATGGGTCTCAAAATGTTAAAACTCGAAAAAGCACATCCATCCATCCATCCAAAATAATCCAACAGGCTCTAGTGAATTAGGTGACTTCTGAACTTCTAAAAACATTTGATAACCCAAAAAACAGGAACATAAAAAAAGATGGCATGCCGTTTAATCTATCACATATTTTTATTATTTACAATCTGGATGTTAGGAGGAAAATTGGCCATTTTACAGCATTAGAAACAAACTTAAAAAAAAAAACAGACAAATACAATAGGTTTCTAGTGCTTCGTGCTCAAACCCTAAAAACAAGGATAGAAAAAGACTTAAAGGACAGCATGCTTTTACAACACTGTGCTTTAGCATGTACAATAAAATAAAAATCTTACATGAAAATGTAAACGAGCGATTAAAAACAATAATTATGTAAACTTTCACATCGGTAAATCTTAGAATTATGAAATTTTTCAAAGGTTGAAAGGCTAATTTTCATGCAGATCTCTGAATTTAAACTACTACAAGTGTTATTTTCAAACGTGTCCTGCATTATGCAAGCAGAGGCCAAGACACATGCTCTTAATTTAAGATTTTTGCAGCTTAAGGTGCAAATCCACACCAGGAACTACCATTTGTACATCTGTGCAGAGAAAAGGGTGATGCCATCTGCACATTTGTTGTTGTGCAGACAATTTGCCATTATATATAGATTTAGCATTCACAGAATTTTTGTTCTTATATTATCACGTTCTATAATGCAAGAGGAACATCATGGTTTTCTTAAGATAACTATTACAATAAAATAAATAGTCTGAGATTATCCCAAACAAAACAGTGCAGGATTTCTTCACATTTTAAGACCCCTTTCACCAGCGTTCCTTGATAAATCAGTACTGACATTAATAACATATTTACAACTTCTCCAAAGAAACTCTGTACTATGAAAACATATACAAACAATCAATAATCAATCTTCATAAAAAGTATATTCACACTTTATGCTCACTGTACAAAAGACAAGCTGTGCTTGGCAACAGTATGAGAAAGCTTTTCCTTTTAAACTCTATAACCCGTACAACGCGAAACAGTAACTATGCTGTCAACAGGGTAAAGCACTTACATTTTTAACCTTATAGTCAATAATTCAAACAAACTATGGCACGTCATAAGCAGTCATAGAAATATCTACCGATTTATCTGAGCATTGGGGGCGTTTGCAATAGTGAACTCTCTTAAGGCAGTTAGTATTGTGTGGACTTTAAATGGAATGAATATAAGCAATGGTTAATGTTTATATTTGATGCATGTCTTGTTTTGCATACAAATCTGAAAAGTGACTCTGGGAACAAATTGTCTACTCTACCACAGCACTCATTACCTATAACTTACTGAACTTTGTAATTACTCTCTACGATGATAAAACACAGCTTTGCTTCAGTTCTGACCTTTGAAGTATGTACAAAGACCAAGCATGAGAAGATACTTAAAATTTATACATTAACTAAATCTGAGTGGAATGGATTGGATCCTTTTGAATTATTTGGGAATTGCTATTACAGTCCAGCAACAACAAAACTATCTTTATACATTAAAGTGCCCGCCCCCCATCTGCATCAGAACCCTTTTGCGATAAGAGGCAAGAAGAAAATATTAAGACGTTGGAAATATACAATGTCATCTGCATGATAACTAGAGCTGACTGTGCATAATGAAATGTTTCTTCAGATATGTGGTAATAACGCAAAATAGATAAGAGAGAAACATGCAGTTCTGGTCACATGGACTAGAACAGCTGACTGTACATCAAATCAAGTCTCCACTTTCCCGAAGGTGCCCTCTGGTGGTCTGTACTGTTTGGGGAAAGTCTTCAACTGGAGAGAGTTGAAGGCGTATTTGCGGCTGCCTACGTTCTTCATGGTGTTTTCTCTCCTGCAGCCCTCACTGTTGAAAGAGATGATCGAAGAGACAATGGAGGTATAGGGCAATGTTTATAAAGGATGAGTAAATAAAGGGTGAGTAATGAACTTTTATTTTTGTGTGAGCTGTCTCACCTGCGCATACAGTCCAGTGCCTGGCTGAAGACCTGCGGGGCCATACAGTGCTCGTGCAGGAGGATCTGACATTGCTCCAGGGTCACTGACATGGCCGTACGATCCTTTGCACTCTTACAGCTGGTCAACCGCACACCATTCAAACGCCGACAAACCTGAAGCAGACACCTCATTCAGCCCGTTGGAATACAGCACATAGAAATAAAGCTATGGCTTCCTGTTTTCTGTATTTGTATTGATAAAAAGTTTCACACATGCAAATAGGGCTGGTAGGTAAATAACTGTAAATAACAGTAATGGTGAAATACGTACCTCTGCTGCCTGCGACAGGATGTCCACGTTCTTGCTCTTCCTGGCATTGATGTTCTGACTGAGAAATTTCAGTAGCTCAGGCACACAGTTCTGACTGCGAGAGCGGGGCAGACCTATGACGAGAGACATTCAGCCTCTTACTACACAAATAAACCACCAGTGCTCTTAAGGGGATTGTTCACCCATAATCTTGCATTATTTATTCATTCTAGGTCATTCCGAACCTGTAGGACTTTCATTCAACTTTGGAACACAAAAGAAGATTTTTGAGAAAGTTGGTTACCAAACAACCTTGGCCACATTCCCCACGGACTTCCATTGTATGGACACAAAACCACTAAATAATTCTTCAAAATATCTTACTTTGTGTTGCAAAGGGGAAAGAAAGTAGATAATGTTTGGAATGACATAAGGGTGAATAAATGAAGCAAAAATTGTTGTTTTTGGGGTAACCTTTTAAATAAATGACATTTTCTTATGCTCAAATCAAGCTAGATAATAATTAATCATATGAATTCTATAATCCTATTAATATTTATTAGATTATTTGTTTTTCTGTGTTCAAATGTTTTGTAAAGTTGCTTTGCAACCGAGCATATTGTGAAATGTTCTATATAAATCATTTGAATTGAATTATTCTTATAATTAAAATTTACCTATAAAAATTGTATTATAAATGAACATGCATTGTAGGTCAGTGTAGTGTGAATGACTCACAGTCTTCAGGCAGGACTTCTTTAAACTGGTCATAGTATGATGTAAGCCGAGCTAAACTCTCTATATTCACAACCTCCTGTAGCGATGTGTCTCCAAACCTAAACAGTAATACACCATAAATCACATGCTAAAGTGTACAGCTGTTTTGTATATTTATAATTCAATGAAAAATGTAACATAACATAGTATGAGTTTATGATGTTTAACTTACTTTTCTGCTAGCGTTTGTTGTTCATTAATTCCTACGTTGAATAATACTGGTTGAACCCGCAGCAGCATCCCATTTTGAATCTCCCGTGGCAACACATCAAACATCATTGCCGGTACGGGGACACGCACATTAAACCCATCTCTGTTTCCCGTAATGACTGGTAACATGTCGGGGCTAAAGCTGGAGGTCGCCTGGGTAACTTTAAAGGTCACATTTCGGAGGTCCATGACACCTACGCTCATGTCTTCCAACATGGCAAGCTCCTCCCCTGTCGAACAAAAGCAGTGCAGAGAACAACCCTTCTTACTTTGACATACACTCAAACAAATGTGTAAATGAGGTAAATCTTTATTTTTCACACAGAAGTTTACCATAGGTGCTCAGAAGACTCTCAAACTGGACAAGTAAACCAATAGTGTGGAGCTGTCGGAGAAAGCCGCTGTCACTGAGACAGTTTCTCAATTTGATAACAAATCCGCAGATCAAAGCAGTCAGCTGTAGAGAAATATAGAATATATTACAATAGATGTGGCACTATTGTACGGTCAGCTATGGAATTGTCTATACAGGATTTAACATATAACATTTAATACAGGACCTTCTCTGTTTGAAATATATAGAATTGCAGGTTACTTTACATACTATATGTATGTGAATTGAAGTCAAAGGACATCAATCTGACATCATACCCGACAACTTAACGTATAAACTGTTCCGGCGCAATCACTGCTTGTTGATTTTTTGTAAAGCGCCCCTGCACCAAAAGTCATGATCGACTTTACCTTAACCTTGAAATGCATTCCAGTGTAAAACAAAGTATCGAATGTAAAAAATAAAGGTCTTGCTTGTTTTTGAAATGCAAATTGATTGGCTTTGAATCGAAAGCAGCTTTAAAACACAGAAAATTGGAGCATTACTGACTTACAAAAACTGCTTTACTAAAACTCAAAAAACAATCATTAGAAAACATAACACAATCAGTATTTGCCAAAGAACTACACTGCAGTAACTACTGCATTATGGGTAATGACTTAAGTATGGCTTGATGGAACTGGTAAATTTTAGAAAAATCTGGATGTTGAAACTGGTAAATGTGCTGACAGTACTATGCTTTTTGGTAGCTGCTTAATATATTTTGAGCTAACCGTCTGACAGAAAACCACATCTCTGCGGTATTGCAGTGTCAAACTCATGGCAATGGTGGGAGCGCTGTCCTGCATCAGTACAAACACCATGGACATCTTGGCTTTGTCGCTCATCATAGACACACACTCGTTCAGAGTGGTCAGGAGTGGATACAGAGCTTCACTCCATTCCCCTACAGCCATAAACACATACAGGTCATGTCAAAAACACACATGATGGGTTTCAAATGAGACCTAAAAGTGTTTAGCATATATATAAACAGATTCTTACCAGGAGAGGAGCCCTCCACACTGGGACTATCTGAAGAAGGTTTAAAGGAGAATTATTATATAACTCGTTTTTTAATAATAAAGTTTTAAATAAGCACATCTATTAAATAGAAATAAACAATTGTGCATAGTGACTATTATGACATCAGTGTTTTCAATTTAAATACTTTATAAACAACCAGGAATAATCACTTAGTGAAAAAATGAAAGAGGATGTAAAACAGAAACCATTTGTGTTATTAAAAAGGTGAAGTGACATTTTTTGCGGGACAAAAATTAAGTTTGACTAAAACAATGACCCTGACTACTCCCCCAAATGCCATTGGTCGAACAAACCTACTGCCTGGCCCTAAATCCATGCTATTTTGTTTTGACAGCACCATAGAAATACAACGTTAAATACCTTATCAAATAAATCATTTGGAACAAAAATGATACACATCACCTGTTTAACTAACAAACAACATAACAAAAGCCAGTGAACATTGAACGAAACCTACAGGAATGTCTTTTAAAACTGGATGAGCATGCAGGGGGCAGTAAAGGTGACGACGATGTTAATGATGGAGAGAGCTGATCTGAAATAGGATGCGATGAGGGAGGGGGGATGTCGGAGGAAGGGAAGGAGAGTCCGTCACCAGGGTTGACCCAGAATGCATTGCCCTGGCTACCTCTTTTGCTGCTGTCAGCCTGCTGGTCACACAGGAAAACCTCTTCACTGCTGTCGCTCGCCATGCGTTCTCTCGTCAGGAGTCTGTCCACACAGCGGATCACACAGTCCAGACTCTTATCCACATTGAGCCAAACTTTTTCCTGGATCAGGAGTTATATTTAATCAACTTTATGTAACTTTGCACTGAGCTATTGCAAGATAAAGCCACAAGCAAGACCTTACCCACTCTTCCTCCTGCCAGTTCACATTCATGGAGGCTCTGTTGCTTTTCCCGCTCCATTTGGCCTGAGGAGAGCCCTGGTCATTTCTCAACACCACACGCTCGGTGTCATGGGTAGAGGGGGAACCTCTGGAGGCGATGAACTCTGGACGTGCGGCATTCAGTGCTTGGATAGCTGTGGTCAGCAGTTTACTGTCACACACCGTCACCAGCTGCCGAGTCTGAGAGAAAGAGAAAATCAGAGAGAGACAGAGAGAAAGTATTTCAGTATTTCTCAGCAACTCATCTCACCTTTTCTGTGAGGATGGCGAGGGTCATCTCCAAAGCATTTGTTGAGCGTTCTTTGGCAGCGCGGGACAGGCGCTCTGTGTAATAGCTGATTTGAGTCTTGAGAGTGTTGATGTGGGAAATAATTTCTTTAGCTTTTAACACATCCTGTGGCTGGTATCGCATTGAGAGCGAAACTGATTCCCCGGCACTAAAAGCAGAGAAATGACACATTCTCAAATTCCTCATTTTATATCACTTGTTCAGCTGTGAATTTCACATGCGAGCGAGTTGAGTTTTGCAAATGAGATGGTGTGATATACAAACACATGGTAGAAATTTACACAGAGTTGAATGCAGTGGTTTCACCCGGTATTAACATCGGTCTCAAAAGGTCACGACTAAGCACAAGTATGAACAGAGCCAAATAAGATTTGGAGTCCGACAAATTTTGAAAAAGCACACGCTCACGGCATTCAAGGACTTCTTGGGTTTGCTTGACATCAAAATGATCATGTGATACATTAAAGAAACAATTCAACCGAAAATGAAAATTCTGTCTATATTTACTCACCCTCAAATCTGCATACATTTTATGGTTCTGATGAACACACACAAAGATATTTGGAAGAATTCTTGTAACCAAACAGGTCTTGGCAACCATTGATAACCATAGGTATGTGCCTACCCGCACACCAAAGTTATTTGATTTCAGCCGATAGAGGGCTGCTTAGGTAGCAGCGGCAGTAAGATTTATCAAGTTAAGAGTTGTCTTACAACTAAAATGATTTATAGAGATCATTTTAAGGTCGAAAAACTCCCTAGTGTTGCTTTAAAAGTACATTTTGTGGTCATGAAATTAGAAACCCCACTTGAAATCGGATGCATACCGGTGATAACTCACATTGTTGCTGCAAACAAGAAAGACACTTGTCATTTAGTGGAAGTGAAGTGAAGAATACAATACTGACCAATCACAATCGAGATGACATGTGACCACATAAATACAGTTAAAAACCCTTAGAACTCACCCTTCACCCTCACAAGCACTGACCAGAAAGCAAATAACATAACAGCAAAATTAATATTGCAATCTAAATATAGAGTTTCTTTAACTTATAGAATAACATAATAAAAAAGCAAAACCAAGCATAGCAGCACAAAATCCTCTATTCAGATTGTTACCAATGAGACTGCATGTGGTTAAGAGTAACCGCTGGAGTCGCTTTTAAAAAGAGATCTTACTGCTTTTTGGCTTCCTCAAATTTCTGAATGAGTTTTCGCAGTCCGCTGCCCTTGAAGCCTTGATGATGAGCCGCAGGCGCTCCTGTGGTCACCACATCATATGTGCGATCTGAAGACCGATAGCATGAAGTTCATTTGGACAATCTCCTCAAGGATGTCCCTACTTCAATACAAAACTGATACAGATCTCACCATAGCCAGATTCGCCCTGCACTCGCATCCTCTGAACGTGGAGGTTTGTAGGTATGAACTCTAATTTTTTCTCTCCTTTCAGTGTGCTTGATTTGAAGGACGGACCTGAAGAATAACACGTGAGAACCTTATAACATTTCATGATGTTCTACAGTGGTGACACTTGAAAACCATACGAGTCACGTGTATCTTCGTAGTTAAGTATGCGACACTCACCCTTGTATTCATGCAGATTACTGAGAGTCTCCTGATAGGTGAGGATGATGGTTTGGTACTGTGTGATGATCTGTCTGCGCAGATTTTCCCAACAGGGTGACAACTCGCCCAGCTCTTCTAGCTCACACACCCTATGTGCAGAAAGAATTGTGGAACAATATCATGAAAATATTAAAATGAAACACACAACCAGCGAAATGCTACATTTCATGGTTGGTTGCCAGGGTGCTACTGTATGTTTGGTAATATGGTTGCTTGGTGTTGCTGGGGGTTACTTGGGTGTTTTGGATTGTTTCCAGATGGTTGTGCAAGGCTAAATAAAAACCGGGCACAGCTAAATCTCTACGATATTCTGGTTTTTAGATTGTAGGGATGACTTGAGTCCCTGCTTTAATGTATCTGAGATTATCTACCAGTCTCTCAAATCATTATAACAAAAGTCTCTGATTACTTAGAAACATACAGTACTGTGCACATTTGAATGTTAAAATCTAAACCCCAAAAATGCTTTCAGCCAGTTATTTATATATTTTGCTGTAGTGTGAATAGAAAATAGTTAACAGTTAACATTTCCAAACTTTATTTATTTCAAACATTATTGTAATACTGCAGAGACATTTATGTATGCACGCGGAGAGTGAAAACAGTCAGTGATCCACACAGAGATCTGGTCTTACCATCATCATTTCCTTCTATTATTACATGAAGAAAGTAGTTTTATGCACTTGTGTAAAAAATCTGTCGGGAATGATCAAAATAATATCTATTTCAAAAATAATAGTTTCTTCTAACGTCTGGGAATAACGTATTTCTTAATGTAATAATTGATTATTACAAATAATGGCAAAAGGAATGTTTAGAATGTCTAAAAAGCATTTTTGGGGGGTAAAAATACTAACGTGCCTAATACTTTTGCAAAGCACTGAAACGGCACAACAAAATGCAGAATTTGATGTATTTGTCCATCATAAATTTAGGACATGTACCTGGCAGCATCTTCCTCCAGCAGCAGTTTGACGAACTGTCTCGGTATGTGCAGGGCAAGCATGCTCTCTGCCATCTGCTCCAGGACACGCAAGTGGTTTCCATCAGTGGTGGGAAGTCGGTACATCCGTGAAATAGTGCCTCCAAATACTGTATTAATCAATCAAACAATCAATCAATCAATCAATATGAGTAATAGTAAGTGAGTTAGAAAAGAACGTATTACATTTTCGACAAACAATTACATTTGTATGAACTGTCCCATAAATGTTGTTTCTTGAGTTCGAATAGCACTTAAAACATACTCTCCCTGGCTTTTTAGCTACTGTCCGTAGGCAAAAGTTGGTATCTACCTCACAACACTTTACAGAGGCCCTCCCCCAGAGCATCTTTAGTGTTTAATTAATGATGATTGGTTCTCTATACAGTAATGTGGGACTTCCTTTGATAGATATTAAAAGCTGAACATTCCCTCACTCATAAAGAAACCACTGCAGGGTCATGTTAATATCAATAGTTTTTGTTTTTCCACCGTGACCAAATGTCAGCTTCGATGCTGCAGTTGATTTATGACGAACCACTATTCAAAAATATTCTTTTGCCACTGCACAAGTGTTGGTATTTCAAAACAGGAAGTGCAAATCTAGTAAGAGAAGTGATCTATTAACGCAGACTATTGAATAAACTATAAATAACTGCTTTCACATGGATGGTTTCTTTCAAGGCAGGCATGCATGTGGCATTCACGAATCTCCACAGCAGGAAGTGAAGGTTATGGCCCATTTATTATGCGACTGTATGAGGGGCATATTTAGAAATATACAGCTGCCTCCAGATGGAATCGAGAAGCAGATAGAAATAAAAGGGGAAAATCATCATATAAACCTCAGAGTGATGGGTTAGACACTCACCTGCCTTTAAAAGGCTGTCTTTACACAGGGAGGCAGATTTTGCTTTGACCCCCATGGATTCAGTCAGACTTTCATCAACAGGTAACACCATCTGTGTGTGAGACACATTAATGCACTCAACCTGTGAGTCATGGAAATGAGTCACAGGTGTGCTATGATATGCTTGTGGACTGTAAAACTGTAAATAACAAAACTAACTATGCAATAATGTATAGACAGGTTTAAAAATAATAATAATAGTAAAGGTGAGAGAAAATACTTATTTGGTGATCGTATGTTGTTGATGTCAAAAACTGGGAATATGTGAAAAATCAAATAATGTTTTGCTTGCAAATGTGTATTTCATGCATAGAATTACTGGCTGTTGAGACCTTCTACTCGTGTAGATTGCAATTCATAAACTGAATTGTTTGATTTAAGGGGATTTTTGGTTTACTTCTCACAGCTGTATGAATAGTTAAAAAAACTGTATATAAAGACTCTTACTCTGCCATTGACTGTGTCTGAACGTGCCAGAGGAGCACGCTGGTCTCTCCTCTCCTCCATCTGCCACGCAATAATTGTGATGTTACCTATCCGCTCACTCTCTGCTGACCTGAAGTGATTTTCCAGAATTCACAAGCATTTTGTGACATAACATGGTTGAACACAAAGAAAGATATATGGAAAAATGTTAGCTGGGGTTTCTAGGGTACAGCTTCCATTGATTACCTATTTTTTCTGATCTGTTGAACACAAAATAAAACCTTTTGAAAGATTTAGGAAAACAAACTGTTCTGGGGCTCCTTTGACAACCATTGTAATGGTAATCATGGAGAAATCTCAGCTGCTAACATTCTTCCAAATATCGTTCTTAGCGTTCAACAGAACTTTATACACGTCTCGAACAACTTAAGGTTGATTAATTCATGACAGAGTTTTCATTTTTGAAACTATCCCATTAAGCTACAGAAACATAAGTGAAATCTAAAGCAATGTTATGTAATGGAATTACACATACCGCAGAGTGAGGTGCAACCTGTAGTGTTTGTCTTGAAGCAGCTCTTTCACTGTGAACATAGCCGAGCCGAGCAAGTACATCTAATAAAACAGACAGAATGAGCTCAAGTTTATGCAGCTGATAGAGCAGATGAGAGAGTTGAATGGTAAAAATAAGGTTTTGAGTCTTACTGTGCCCTGTGAACGGTCTTTCACATCATAGACAGACAGCTTGATCTGAGTCTGCTGGGTAATTAAAGAATTCTGGAAGAAGGCAATGCTGCTCAAGAAGATCGGATTACTGGTGCCCTAAGAAAGAGCATTTATTTTATTAAATTCATCTCGATATGCACAATACAATGTACAGGTCAAAACAATAGAATTAATTATTAAGTTTATTAAATTGAATTTACTATTAAATATAAAAAATGTGTAAGTGACCCTAAACCAGTTGGACCGTATATAAGTCGCTATACACTATATATTCAGAGGAATTGGGACACCCCTTTCGTTAAAAACAGGTTTGACTACTTTAGTCGTTTTTGTGAGCACAAATCTTAATATTACAGCATATAATGATCTTTTCCAACACGGCAATCCCCCTGTGCACAAAACAAGATAAAAAATATATGATTCAGTCTAGTGGTGAAGTACTTGACTGGCGAAAATCACCGTAGGTATGACTTGCAGGTTTTGAAATAAACACTCATCGCCCAAAACCCATCAATCACTTGTAGACAGGCCCTTTCAAAACGGTTGCAACAGAGATGGAAACAAGATTCTTGAATATGGTATTGTGTATTATGATATTTTCAGTTGAATGGAATTACTGGAATAGAAATACATATTTATTATAAGGAGTGTCCAATACCTTTGTACATTTAGTGTTCTGTATGTACAGTATACACACTACAGATAAATTCTCACCTCTATAATTTCAGTCTGTGCATGTTTGGTCCAAAATGCCTGTGGAGGTGTGGTGCAGCTCACTGCTACAAATCCACTGGGCTTGCGGTCCAATGATGGAGTGACCAGCTCACTGCATGCTGGGAAAACAACAAGAATTCAATGGGTTGATCCTGAAAGTAGGGTAGAAATTTGGTAACCAAACATCATTTCTGGGGATGAAAAGTGAAATATGTAATGTAAAGAAATTTGATGACCTCTATATGTGGCAATACTGCTTTTCCTCTAACTCAACTCAACCCACTTTTATCATCCCATCAGCACATGTAGAATGCAGCTGGACAGATAACTGTATGACAAACTACTGTATGACTTAACAGACTAATACAGACTAAACTATCAAGAGCAAACACAGCCAAATTACAAAACCCAGTTCCTCTATCACAATTGAAATATTTGAAACAGCCCTTAGACAAATCTAATATCGGTATATAAATATCTGTATTGCATGTGAACTGAGGGGGTACGGCTGATTAACTGTTTATTTCAATCGCAATCAGGTTACGTGTTTTTCGTGTGAGTTACCAAAATAGGATAAGTAATGGTCCAATGACTGGATGAGAGGACATCGGCTTGTAGTGTAGTGGCACTAGTAGGAGGAACCCTAGTTTGGTTAAAAACGCATTATGACTCCATTATTGACTGTACCCCCCATCACTCACCGAGGCTGAATTCAAGGACTGGCTCATCTGGATCTTGACTGTTTCCTAAACACAAGAGCGATAACAGATTTAGTACCAAATTTCTTGCCGTTCGTCACAATTTCCACTTTAGTTTGAATTTGAATTAAATTGCCCACGGCACACTGGATGACAACTTTGCATTGTAATAACAGGAGGAAAAAAAATGAATTTACAACTTGCAATTCTTACAAATACAACACAGTCACATAATAGAGGACTTTCATTCCAAATAAAGTTAATAATTTCTCACCTGTTAGTGCCAATCCCATCATCTCATTGGACAGATCAAACGTGTTGGCTCGGTAGACGGACCATGGCCTGTGGCGTGGACTGCGCTCTCTACCTGCCATCTTGACTCCTGGTTCTTTAGAGCCTTATGAAAGTCTCTCTCACACCCTCAAATTACGTTGCAGGTAAATTCGTCAAGTTTATGCAGAATCTAAAACCCTAGGCAGAAACAGACAAAAACGATGAACGGTTAACCTGAGACTACCAAAGAATGAGAAATAAACTTTAGGAAAGGAAAACAAACAGATTAAATTAAATAAACAATAAAATTATTGAAAAAACAACTATTTAAAGAAATAAATTCAGTATAACTTGAGATTCTTCTTTTTTTTTACATGCATTCATGGCAGTAAGTGATCAAATGATCATGAATTCATTCCGTAAGCTTCCTCCTCTGTTTTGTGCTTAGACATAAATTCAAAATATGAGCATGAGTTAAAATTCAAAACAACTACAAGTTTAGATTTTGCATTACATAAATAAATGAAAAACATTATGAAAACCCACCCATCCCAAAGCACAATTCACTGTCTGTACAGAAAACCCAATGCAGCAAACTTGAATGAAAATGGACTCAAACCAGCCCGAAATAAAAACAAGCACACTGTGAGCCTGACACAGAGAGAGCAAACAGGATGAATGAAAATGCAAATATACCGCATGTCCATTTGTCCATCCCACATGTTCAGTAGTGGTTGGAAAATGTTTGGCTTTGGTGAGTGGAGCAGCAGGTAGTGGGCAGCAGTTTGGGGCCGAAGGGGTGGATGGCTGACTCAGCCTCCGGCAAACACAACCTGCAACCTACTACCAGCCTTCCATCTGCCGGTTATAGTCCACCACACAGCTCAGGAATAGATCAGAATGAACAACACGTTTACCATAATGTGTTCACTGAAATCAAGAATAGGAGGTGTTAATCTGTGACAGCAGGTTTTGCTGCATTTATAATAAACTTGTCTACCCAACAACTTTGTGTCATCATGCCACATACTTTATGAATAACATCATTACAGAAAAATAAATACTGTGTATACTACAAAAAATAAAAAGAACACACTTTCTGAGTGATTTATTTGTACTTTCCAACATTTTACATTGATAACAGCTCTGACTCTGGGGGGTTAAAAAATGTCTTCTGAAGTGAACGAACACAACCAATTCATATTTAGAGCTTACTTAGCGATCATAAGCTCTAAATCGTAAACTCTCTGTATATCAAAATATACAGAAACTGTGTGTTTAACCAGGTCATTTATTCGATCCCAAGGGATTGCACATACTCAGAAACAATATTTAGTATAATCCAATGCAAGTCGCTTTGTATAAAAGCGTCTGCCAAATGCATACATGTAAATCTTTAACAAGTAAAGGTGCTAATGAACATTTCAACTTAATAACACCATTACTAAATATAATGTATTTAAATGTATTTTGCATAGATGTGTTTTGCATAAAGCTCATTCGCAGCAGAGCGAATCTGTAAAAATACATTTAATCTGTTTTAATACATTTAAAATTAATTTGAGGTTCCACAAACAGACCTTCAACCTCCTATTGAAGTCTCATTTAAACCTGTCGATTCTCAGTCTGCCAAACACTCCTCCACCTTTCACAACCACATCCTGACCTTTTGCTTAATCAGGAAGTGTGATTGACTCCTTTCAGCTGAGCTTTCTGGGACTGTCAGTTAACAAACTGTTTTAACATTACCTCAGCAGAGCAGTGTATGTACAAAGAGAAAGAAAACACTTGACACATAAAGAGTTGTTCTTGGCTACTTGCTAATTTGTCTACAGCAGAAGTTTTGTTTCTTAAAAAAAATATTGAGAAAGAAACAGACCTCAATAACCAACCATGTCTTCTCTTCAGAGTTTTAGAAGACCTGATCCTTTCCTACTATTTTTCAAGATCAAGATTTTGAGCAACTTTTCTATAGGTGCTTGCTACACATCAGTACAATACCAATAAACAATCAATACCTCTGATAATAAAATAAATATGTTTTGTTTTATCCAATGCCCTTTGTATATTTCTGAGTCTTTATGTTCGGACCAACACTATCTTTCATCTTTTTGAATAAGCATACCAAGATAAAGAATACCGCGGCCTAGCTCTTCTCCTATTTTTATCTCTTGCTTCATGCTGGCTAATCTTTTTCACAGTGTTTCTCACACTCTGCACCCACAAGCTCCCCTCACTCAACATTGATCATTGGAAATGACTCAAGAACAAACAGAAAGTGTTTCATTCATAGACTAACAAACATTTTCTTCAAATGCTACAGCTCTCTTCCTCCGCTCAATTTCTCTCACTGAAATTTAACATAATTTCCCAAATTTTTATCATGTTACAAAATACTCATGTGTTTGGAGGTAAGAGAGTAGATAGAAAACTCTTTTCAATAAATAAAATGTTTATTTTTAACTGTTAGTTCAAATACAAAGCTTATCTTTATGTTTTTTATGTTTAAATCCATTTTATGAATTTTTCTTCAAAAACACACAATGAGCATGAGAGAAATGGCTGCAGATTCCATCTGGGTCTGGTGCTGAACGAACGTCTGTGAACAGCGATTTAAATGCCACAATACGTTTTCACATGCCACATACAAAATACATTAAACTTGGAGTTTATCGCATTTGGAGAGAAAGAAAGAAAGCTTCTTCAATGCTTTTCCTAATATAATCTCCTAATGTTAGGCCTTAGCCCTCCTGCGAATCTTAAGAACACACTATAGCGGGTTTCGAGAATGGAATGATGGATCTTCAATGTCTTAAGTATACAGTTTCTCACAAAACTGAGTACACCCCTCACATTTGAGTAAATATTTTATAATATCTTTTCATGTGACGACACTGAAGAAATTACACTTTGCTATAATGTAAAGTAGTGAGTGTACAGCTTGTATAAGTGTACATTTGCTGTTCCCTTTAAATAACACAACACACAGTCTTTAATGTCTATACCGCTGGCAAAAAGTGAGTACACCACTAAGTGACAATGTCCAAATGGGCCCAACTGGCCAATTTCCCTCCCCGTTGTCATGTGATTTGTTAGTGTTAAAAAGGTCTCAGGTGTGGATGGGGAGCATGTGAGTTAAATTTGGTGTTATTGCTATCACTCTCTCTTACTGGTCACTGGATTTTCAACATGGCACCTCGTGGCAAAGAACTCTCTGGGGATCTGAAAAAAAGAATTGTTGCTCTACATAAAGATGGCCTAGGCTATAAGAAGATTGCCAAGACCCTGAAACTGAGGTGGAGCACGGTGGCCAAGACCATACAGTGGTTTAACAGGACAGGTTCCACACAGAACAGGCCTCGCCATGGTCCACCAAAGAAGTTGAGTGCATGTGCTCAGCGTCATATCCAGAGGTTGTCTTTGGGAAATAGACATAGGAGTGCTGCCAGCATTGCTGCAGATTTTAAAGGGGTGGGGGGGGTCAGCATGTCACTGCTCAGACCCTACGCCGCACACTGCATCAAATTGGTCTGCAAGACTGTCTTCCCAGAAGGAAGCCTCTTCTACAGATGATGCACAAAAAAAACCCGCAAACAGTTTGATGAAGACAAGCAGACTAAGGACATGGATTACTGCAACCATGTCCTGTGGTCTGATGAGACCAAGATATATTTATTCGGTTCAGATGGTGTCAAGCGTTTGTGGTGGCAACCAGGTGAGGAGTACAAAGACAAGTGTGTCTTGCCTACAGTCAAGCATGGTGGTGGGAGTGTCAGGGTCTGGGGCTCCGTGAGTTTACCGGCACTGGGGAGCTACAGTTCATTGAGGGAACCGTGAATTCCAACATGTACTGTCACATACTGAAGCAGAGCATGATTCGCTCCCTTCGGAGACTTAACCCCAGGGCTAGTAATTAAGGGCACAGAAATAATTTAAACACAAAACCAAATTCACTTACACGTATTGAACCTAGGAGGTCGTACCGAACGGTTCAATATTACATTGAGAATTGTGGCATCTCTAGTATACAGTAGCTTAAACTGTATACAGGAAATCCTTGAATAAATCATTCACCAAAAAATGAAATGTTTTCCCAGTCTAACACAGAGTTATATTGAATAATTTCCTGGCTCTTCCTATTGTGATGCAATTTTCTAGAGGTTGCAAATGTTTTCCGTAGCGAAAAAAAAAATTGCTTCTGATAATCGTTGTCTGTGCCATAGACATGAATATGGTATGAGCCTGGGACTTGTAAAGCTCAAGTGAGAATTTTGCTATCCTCTGTGCTTCTGTTTATAAATTCTTGCATGAGCTTAACTTTTTTCAATGTTTCCAATAGGTTTTAGTTTATTCAAGTGAAGAATAAAAAAACACTAAATTCTAGTTGTGCACGTCACAAAATAAAAGAAAGCTTTGTCATTTAATCTCTGAATCGATTGGATTAAAATAACAACAATTATGCAGTCATGAACCAGTAATAAGCAGCCATCTCCTTTAGTGATGAGTCATTAACTGGGTGAGAACAGGATTATCCATGCGCTCCTTTCATCTCCTGGCCGAGTAAAATTCCTCTCTCCAATGAATGAACAGCCAATCTTACTTTTTTAAATGTGTGTGTTGTCATTATCTATCTATAACACAAGATATGTTCTGTCTTGTATCATTTCAAATGTTGTGAAGAAAATGCACAGGTCAAAGTGAAAGAGGAGACGGACACTGAACTGCACAGCAGACATGACATAGATGATACGATCATGTGTTCTGAGTGTGTAATTCATGGAAGGATAAAAGAATAACCGACATCCAAAGTACAAGACCTGCCATTGGCGGCTATTGTCTCGCCAAGAGAAACCTCATGAACTCGGACCATTAGACCAAGTACAAGTGGGCTACGTGTGTGGCAAACCTATGCCTCTCATTATTCATCCTGTTGAAGCCTGGTAAGCACCTCTTGCAGTGAGAGCCACTTGGATGGAGATACAGTTTTTAGAAACTTAAATTAAAATGTGTTTATATCAAGCCAAACATTGTGTTCAGAGATATACTGCTTGGTCTAATTCTTTAGCATGATAAGGAAAATGGATTGGTGCGTTGTTCATTATGGATTGGAACAAACATGAAATTTCAGCTGATGCTTTTGGATTTCTTTTCTGTAAATTCACATATCCACATCCCAGGACGGATTTATGTTGTGCAACGCATCTTTGCATTAGGAACATTGCCATTTATCTATAAGACTTCTGTATGATTAGCACAGCAAGTAAGTCTTTGACAGCCTCCATTAAACATTAGTGACGTCGAAGGGAAAGGTCACCCGAACTATCATTCTGTCATAAATACTCACCCTCAAATTGTTCACAGACTGTATTAATTACTTTTTATGGATGAACACAAAGAACGATATTTGTAAGAATGTTCGAAACAAAGATTTCTTGGAACATCATGGACTACCTTAGTAGTAAAAATAATCGTATTTTGAAGAATTTAAGAAAACAGTTTTAGGTAGGGAGGGGTTTCGGGCCAGATACTAAGCTCTTGTACTCCTAAACGTAAAAATGCATCGATACTAAAGAACGATACCTCATGTGACAGAACTAACTGAAATTTGTTGTGAAATTTGCTTTTAAAGATTATGAAAACCACTTAAATTATTTATTTTTCATAATGTGTTTAAGGTGGAGTTGTTTGTAATTATGAAGTTATTCTATTTTTATAAGTCTCACCGCATGTGTTGTAAAAAAGGTACAGGCATTTTTAAGGTGCCTCAGAAATCTCAGGTGCTATTTTTTTCTAAATATCTTTCTTTGTGTTTAACAGAACAAATACATTTAAACAGGCTTAGAAAACATTGGGTTGAATAATTCATGACAGAATTTTCTTGTTTGGGTGAACTATGCCTTTAATTCACGTGCTTAAGGATCTATGAACAATGCCAGCAGACAACAGAGTCATGTCACCTTAAAATCAACATCGTAGTGAAAGCTCATGCATTCTAAAGGAACGGTGTAAATAAAGGCATGACGGAATCTATGAATAGCTCAGTTTTAAGCTCAAGAACACCGTTAGATCATGCCAAAAAACAATCACTTAAAAACTGTTTACAGAACAGCTAGTTTATTGAATCGTGTTGACGCACACATGACGGAATACAAAGCGTGATGACGATTAACGTTAGACAGAGCACTGCGTCTACCGTTACTCCTTATAATAACCTAATAAACATTTAGAAATAAACCACCCGAAGAGCTAATTATTACCCACAAGTTCTAGAATCACATCACAGCTGACGATTCGCATGAAGGGGAAATTATTTATTTCCGCTTTTTTCCAGGCGATTATCTTTGTATTATCAAATGTCAGACAGGTTATGATAATTAAAAAAACAAGCATTGTGGACATCGCTTAGACATCACTTACGTGTCAGTTGCCGATATGCTCCATGTTTTTTATGTAGTCTGCACATCAGTGTTTTCATATACGGCGATCTCCGCAATTCTTCCACTTGCTCTGCATTCTGGACTCGCCCTGTCTTGACGTCAACACGTACTACGTCAGATGCCGTTTCGTTCAATGCCCCGCCTACTTGACTTGCTGCGCTTTAGTGTGCGATATCATGACATGTAAAGGAATGAGTAAATAATGACTTTGTTTATCATGAGGCTGTTAGGGTGCTTTGTGCGAATATGTTATTCGTTGTAATGAAAGGGAAAGGGACGTCTGTCAGGTGCAGTAAAAAGCGGTTGCGTTCGGAAGTCCTTTACTCCCCTCTAGTGGTTTAAAGTGGAGTTTATCGTTCTTTGATCTCATTACTCCCTACAAACGGGGTCGATGACAAATAAACTGTCCCGTAAGTGTCTTATGGTGGGACAGCAAAAATGTAGAAAACAAACTGTTAATAATATTTTTATACTATTAATTGTTGTATTTATCCTATAATATTAGCCTATAATATACAATGATTTTTCTAAATATTTGTTGCTGTCACACCATATGTGCGGTTAATTTGTTGGCTACCCAAATATATATGTTCTTTTTTACAGTTGTCTCTTTATATTTTCCCCTTTAATTATTGTATTATTTTAAGTGATTTAAATTGTATTATGTGTCTCGCTATTGTATGTCTATAGTGTAAGGCTCCTTGTAAAATGAGCCCGGAGCTGTGCTTTGAAGTTATTATTATGACAGAAAGGAATAAAGTCATTCCTAAAAACACTTTGAAGGAAGTGAAACTACTTCAGGAGCACCTTTAGCCAAACGATTCGACATCGGATCACGCCCCTCTGACCACACCTGCTTCCAGGTACACAGTAGAGCCAAACGCTCAGTTCAGATAGTGGATCTAAAGACGTTCAGTGAGCTATAGCAAATTCTTAACATACTGTACTTTTGTCATCCAAAAATAATATGGCAGTGTATCGAAATATACAAGGATTTATTTTGTGCTTTTGATGACAATTTTTAACATGTCATAACTTTTGGTACCCTTTAATACAGCAACCATGCGTTATGTTTTATATTTGAGGGCGATTCACTTTTTCATTTTGTGTGAGATTCTCTCGCTTGGACATGGAGCAAACATCGGTATGCTTCCCAAACCTACCGGTACGTCTTCATCTAATCTTCCTCAATGGAGCTCAAAGGGTGATGCTCACCCCGACTCGGGGACATCCAACCTACCGCTGTTTACGCTGAACTACCCCCGCATTCAGATACCCTTGGAGATCACGCTATGGGTGCTGCTTGCTTCCTTTGCCCAAATAGGTGAGCAAACTCTAACAAGATCTAAAATAGTCAGTATGACCAATATTTAACCATGAAGCAACATTTTAATAAATGTTTTTCATCATCTTTGGTTAGGAGTAAATGTGGATGATGAATTTTATGTATATATTTCTTTATTTAAATAGGTTTCCATGTCTACCATAAGATCACAGTCTGGGTGCCAGAGTCGTGCTTGCTTATCTCTATTGGCCTCATCGTGGGGGGCATCATGCACTCAGTTCACGAGGAGCCCCCGGCAGTGCTCACCTCCAACATGTTTTTCCTCTACATGTTGCCACTCATTGTTCTAGATTCAGGCTACTTTATGCCCACTCGTCCCTTCTTTGAGAATTTTGGCACAGTGCTATGGTTTGCTGTTGTTGGCACCTTATGGAATTCCATCGGCATTGGCATCTCTCTGTTTGGCATCTGCCAGATCGAGGCGTTTGGTGTGCAGGACATTAATCTCCAGGAGAACCTCCTCTTTGCCTCCATCATCTCGGCTGTAGAACCGGTGGCGGTGCTCACTGTCTTTGAGGACATCAGCGTCCACGAGCAGCTCCATATTGTTGTATTTGGAGAATCCCTTTTCAATGATGCTGTTACTGTGGTGAGTGATTTTGTTCACTGGCTTGTGCACTGTTTAACCAATCTTGTGGAAATTTTCACCAGTCTGGTTTCAGCTAGAGCGGTGACATTTTTACTTGGCACAGCAGCCTCATAGATTCTCTAATCTCTGTTCTTTTCCTGTGTTAAACCGTCAGAGTTTCTATGTGTATTTCTCCTATTCAGTGTGTTTGGGTATCAGACTTTAGGCAAAGATCCAATCTTCGAACAAAGAGTAAATGGTATACTTTTATAGAAACCAGCTCTTGTGTCACCAGTGGCGTGATTATGAAGTGTATGGCAGATCTTCTTTCAACTCATGTCTTTGTTTAAAATTGAAAACTAGACAGGAGTAACTTTTTGTCATTTGATACAGGCTTAAACCCCATGTTAGACACCGATGTTTCAAAAGGTATGAACATAATCTCCACTCCATTTTGGAAAAAAAGAGAAGTACTAGTTATACAGTCAATACTGCAATGTAAAAAACAGTAATTTTATGAAATTTCACAGGTTTTTTTTAACAAAAAATCTGTAAACGGAAAAACTACATTCTAGGGAACCTCTGCAGGTACAAAACGTACATTTGTACCGTCACTTTTACGCAATCTTTTTTTCTGACTGTGTACACAATCACAATAGAGCTTTGTCCTCTAGTGTTTACACATTTAATTTAGCTTTGTGCCTGGCAAATAGTCTTAGTGCATTGTATGTTTGTCTGCATGCAAAGTCGTTTTAATCATCACCTTTGGACTCTAATTTTATATGCGCTGCCTGTTTGTGTCATTACTTTGTGTGTTTGTGCATCAATTGTTCAATAATTGTATTGTATATTTGCTACTGGTAAGTGTCTTACCAATTTATCTTTCAGGTTTTGTATAATCTTTTCAACCATGTAGCAGAGCTGCATGTGGTGGAAGCCGGAGATGTTTTTCTGGGCATTGCTCGCTTTTTTGTGGTGGGTTTGGGTGGGATGATGTTCGGCCTGCTCTTCGGCTTTGTGGCAGCGTTCACCACGCGCTTTACTGGAAAGGTGAGGGAGATTGAACCTCTGATCATCTTCCTGTACAGCTACCTGGCCTACCTCTTAGCTGAACTCGTTTCCATCTCTAGCATCATGGCGTGAGTATGGGGACCTAACGCACAGACGGACTTCTGTCAAAATAATACAGGAATTCTCAGTATTTCAACTGAAAGCTGTTCTCGTGTCTTTTTAGTATTGTTACCTGCGCACTGACCATGAAGTACTATGTTGAGGAGAATGTGTCACAGCGTTCCTGCACCACTATTCGCCATGTCATTAAAATGGTCGGAAGTGTGTCGGAAACTCTGATCTTCTTCTTTTTGGGTGTTGTTACCGTAACAACAGACCATGAGTGGAACTGGGGATACATCATCTTTTCTCTGCTGTTCACGCTGCTTTGGAGAGGCCTAGGTTTGGGATTTAGTTCATAAGTTAAAAAAGTTCTTTAAATTAACAAAAATTATGAATAAATGTAGTGGTTTTTAAAACAAATCCAAAATCAGTCACAAATCTGTTCTGGTCGTGGTAGTGTTCTGATATTAACCATAGCAAAATAAATAGCCTTTTAAAACTTTACATTACATTGCTTAACATATTTTGTTTTTGGTTGACATCAGTTGCTGTATGTGATGAAGCCATTTTAGGCAACAGGCTGCATTAAATACATTCATCCCATACATTTACAAACAAAACTTTATAAGCTACGATAAAGTAGGACCCAGACAACATAAAATATGAAAAGGATGAACATGGTTTGTGTGGATTAAAAGGCTGATGAAACCACTGGAATTTGAAATTTCATTGAAAAGGCAATTATGAAACAACAAAACACGTGATACTTGAAAATGTGCTTATTTTAACGCATTTGCAGTATGTAGTAAAAGTAGTACAAAATGTAACGTTTTTACAGAAAATATTATTTTCTTTATACGTTTTTGTGATATTTTAGTAAACAATGAACATGACTGATTATTACCACCAGTAATGAATCACATTATTACAAGATATGATGACATCACTGCATTGAAGAAATAATTCACCCAAAAATGAAAATTCTGTCCAATGAACACAGAGAAAGATATTTGGAAGAATGTGAGCAATTTTCAATTCTGTGACATCATTGACTCCTATAGTGGGAAAAATTAAATGGTAGTCAAAAGTGTCCTAAACTGTGTGTTTCAATAAATACTTCAATATCTCTCACTTTGTGTTCAACAGAACAAAAACGATAAAAAAAATTTTTCCCACTATGGTAGTGGATGATGTCACAGAACTGGAAATTGCTAACATTCTTACAAATATCTTTCTTTGTGTTTAACAGAACAAATCAATTTAAACTGGTTTGATACAACCTGAGGGTGATTAAATGATGACAGAATTGAATTTTTTGGGTGAACTTGCCAGTTAATGCAATAGTTTACCTTCAGCATTCAAATTATGCCAGATGAATTACTAAATACAATATATATTTTGTTTTTTAGGGGTTCTTGTCCTGACACAGATTATTAACCCCTTCCGCACCATTCCTTTCAACTTCAAAGATCAGTTTGGTCTGGCCTACTGTGGACTGAGAGGAGCCGTGTCCTTTGCCCTAGCCTATACTTTACCCGACAGCATCGGTCCTAAGAAATTATTCATTACAAGCACTATTGTCATCATCATCTTCACAGTGTTTATTCAGGTATACCCTATAAAATGACTGTGATTCTTTACCATTTTAAGCAGTAACTTGTACTAGCTAAATTGCTGTCCGAACTGCATGGTGTACTGTAAAATAGTGAAACCTAAAATGTTTCCATATATCTAATAACTGTGTCTCTTTGCAGGGTATCACTATAAGACCTCTTCTAAAATTAATGAATGTCCGCAAGACAAATCGAAACTTAGAGACCATCAATGTGGGGATTCACAAGAGGGTATGCTTTCAGCGGTTACAATCAATTTCAAATGTTCAATTTGTCTGTGTTTCAAGGACTTGTTTTTGATTTAAGCAGACTGGTTCAGAAGTGATACTACAACAAATACCTATTGTTTCAGTTAATGGAGCACACGGTTGCAGGCATTGAAGACTTATGTGGACAATGGAGTCACTACTATTGGAAAGACAAGTAACCTACTATTCTTGCACTGAACATGCTTTAACAAGTTCTCTGTTGATATTAGTAGAATCTACTCATTTATTCTCCTAAAAACAGTTTTCAAACTGTTAACACACTTTTGGGTTGAGGATTTTGACATTTTCACTCACCCTGAAGAACGGCCCTGCGGCATTCTACAGTACAAGCATTTCTGTCACTGGTTAGACTGGTCCTGCAGCTCTGTCTTAGGACATTCTCCTGTTTTGTCATCGATTCCAGCAGTAAACTCATTAATCATACACTAATGTATCTCAATCTGCTACAGCGTTGTTGTTTTTTATAAAATATTTATTTGTAACACATTTGCCTTTAATTTGATCAAACCAATGTTACATCACTCCCTATTTTCTTCTGTGTGGTATTGGGTATTATTGTTTGATTCATTCCTTTATGATCAGATTCTTTGAACAATGTCTTTGTCAGGTTCATGAAGTTTAATAACCGGTTCATCCGCAAGATTTTAATCCGTGATGATCGCCCTGAGTCCAGCATTGTGGCTCTATATAAGAAATTGGAGCTTCAGAACACCATGGAGATACTGGATTCAATGACTGGTGACATCAGTGCTACTCCCTCTTTAATTTCATTACCGTACGTCTCTTTTTCAGTGTCCTCTGTATATGCGACAAAATTTTACACATTAAGAATATAAAAATGTTTAGATTTTTTAGTTTAAAAATAAACAATTAGGACATTATTTATGCAGCTGTTATGACTGTGTAAATGCATATTCTACCTCTCTGCAGCATTTAACAGTGAACCACCTATGGCGTTTATATTTGTTTATGTTGCTTACTCAGTTTTAGCAATCATTAGAATGATTTTCTTACTTGTTTCTATGTTCTGATTTTTATCATAGTGATGAGAGAAAGAATGCCTCCAAGACCAGGAAGGTCTTGCCATCTGATGTCAGAAATATGCATGAGCTCTTATCAAAGAACATGTACAAGATCAGACAAAGGGTGAGTTTTGACTAAGTAAAACAATGGAGACAACTCCGAAAAAAATATTATGTGAAAATAATCAAAAGGCTAAACTTAACAATAGTAAATTATTGTTGTCAATTAGCATACATTATTATGATAGATTTCATATTTATCAAAACAAAGGTAGATAGTTGTCAAATAGTTCAAATAAAATCATTAAATAGCTCAAACCTCACCTGAAAAATTACTACAGATTTAACAGCTCTCTAGTTCAGTCTCGGAAACACGGAACATCACATGGTTATTAGAAATTTGAATGTTGATTGATGTTTTCTTACATAATATAGTCTTGTAATACCATCTTATTGGGAAAGAATACTTATTCAGTTTTGTTTCTTTGTCCTTATAACAAGTAAGAAAATCATTCTAATGATTGCTATGTACAGTGATCATGTTTGCGGGTCTCCGATCCACAGCATTATTTAGTTTTTAAGTAAATACAAGCATAACAAATTATGTCAAAATATTTTAGAGATGTTAACAAACAAATTCAGTACAAACAGCATAGACATCCTATATTGATAAGATTGGATTATGTTAGTTCACACTTACCAAAAAATGTGCTTTTAGCTGTATGTGTAGAAATTAAATTAGCTGTTTCTAAATTCATAAATTTCATATTTTTATAATGTTTCACAGACCGTGTCTTACACCAATAAGCATTCATTACCAAATGATGTAACAGCAAAAGAAATTCTAATAAGGCGACACACAAGTTTAAGACGCAGCCTCAGAGCCGGAAGCTTTCATAGGCCTGTAAGTAGACTTAAACTTATTTAAGAAAGTGCATAATAGCAATGATAACATGTACAACCTAAGCAACTTTATTACACTTATACCACAGTGTTTAATAAAAAATATGAAACAATATTGTATTGACCCCTTCACTGTTTCTATTCTCTGCTCTGGCAGCATGTTAGTAAAGCATCTCAGAAGTTTTTATCTCTACCTGTGGGTCAGAGTCTGAACTCCAGACTTCCTCCAGGGAGATTCAGCCATGCTGGTGAGAGCATTAAGTATTGAAGCACTGGTCCCTTTTCTGTCATTGTCTAAGGGAGCGGCTTTAAAATTACATACTTTACTGTAAATGCTTGTAGCAGCATTTTTAAAACTATAGATTTTAAGCATCTGAAATATTCTTTTCATTGTTGTAAAATGTACTTTGTTATTGTTTTTAGGGGATGGTTGTATTGAACCAGAAATTCATTTATCATCAGTCAGTTCTATGTTCAGACACCCGCAGAGATCTTCATCCAGAACAATACCTCTGAGGCCACTCGGCAGTCCGGAGGAAGTTTCTTCCTCTGTGAAAGTGGTTGATGAAGAGAATGAGAAGCATAGGGGGTTCAGGTCCTCACATCTGAGGTCCAGCTTCACCAGTTCAGCACATCAGCCCTCACGTTCACTTTACCGCTCAACTAGAAACATCATCAATGAAGATGGTGGCTCTGAGCATGAGGAGCAGGAATCACCACCAGATCCACATGCATGGGTACAGGACCCTCAAAACAACAACAGTGATATGCAGTTTCCCCTTCTGAGGAGATCCCAGTGGCCACCACAGAAACCACAGGATGAATGAAATCTGCAGGGGTCGACACACTGTGTAAATCCAGCTGGACTGCAGTTACTTACCGAAACTAAAGCACTTTGCTCGAAGTATGATGATGTTGTCATATTAAACACACTCAGAGATATGAATCAGCTTTCATGAATCTCATCAAACACTGGAATTACTGAGTATTATTGGTATCATATACAGTAACTGGGTCACTCTATCGAAACCACTGAAGCATATAATTCCCTTACACAAAAAAAGTATCCTAATAAACATAATTTAGTTCTCTACCTTACACCAAGCATAATCTTAACATAGAAATTAATTGTGTATTTTATTGCTTTTTCTTCTGAAATTCTCATTACCGTAACACTTCCAAATATGTCTGAGTGCATTATATGTTGTAATTTAAACAGAGCAAATTTAATATATTCTAAAAAAAACAACTGGATGTTCTACAAGATGTTCTCAAAAAATTGAATATTCATGTATTATAAAAATGAAGAAATAGAGACCTTCCTCGTTCTCACCTTCCAAAACATTTTTATACACACTGTTCACACACACACAAAGATATTTAAAATAAAGTTTGATTTTTATTAAAGAAACACATCTATCAGTACCTTTCAAATGACAGATTACTTTTTTTACTTGCCTTACATAAAATGATTCTAGCTAAATGCTTCACATTCTCTTGTCACGTTGTTTACACAACTTTTTCTTTTCTCATTACCGATACAGGTAGTTTGTTAAATGTATAATTTTCTATTAAAATATACTTCATTAATGTCTTATCATATGAATAATGATTTTTGCAAAACATGCTATGGGATTGATCGTTTTAGATTTTTACGGTAATGAGAATTTTTAAGGATGGCAAATTAATGCTTTCAAACATGTCGTACCTTGTTTTAATGAATTGAAAGGAAATGCATTGATCCAAGTGTTTTTATTAATTCCTGTGAAATACCCAATCAGATGCATTTTTTTTGTCACCAATAAAATGTGATTCAGTTTTTTTATTCACAATTGAAAGATTACTTTATAAACAACATTTTTAATAAAAAGTCTTGAATTAATTGAAAAATGTTGAAATAAAATTATAACTATTAATATCATGATTAGTAGTATTACATATTTTTTGTTTAATCTATCAAAAGAAAAGACATACATTATTATTGACATTGTCATTACACCTACAAGATTGTTTTTTAAAAAACTGTTCATATTTCATGTACTCCTCTTGTTTTGAAAGACACTTACAATAGTGCAACTGTATGAAATAGATATATGCACATTCATATGTAGATCAGAAAACACCAAAATTTTGTATAGGCTCAGACGTTTATTTTTACCGTTGTGAAAATAAATGCTGTTCTTACACACAACATTTGTGTAATTAGACTTAAGTGCTAACAAGTATTCTGTGTCTGACATACTGTAAACAAAAGCATCCTTAAGTAACAATTCCAAATACATAACATGAATTAAGAAAAACAGTATAAAAAAATACACATACTGCATGTTATCTTCTCCAAAGCTTCTGGTCCAGTTTTATCAAAACTTGCTCGCCTATAAGACTATATAGAGAAACTATAAAGAACTTTTAAAACACCAATGGAAATGTTCTGAAGTGCAAGAATAATTAGTAGTGGTTAAATTAATCTCAATGCCACAGTGAGGTAAAAGTCCATTGCAATGATGGGTCTTATGATGGGTCTTACAGTTAAAACTGATTTCTTAAGAGCTATAAGGAGGTTTGAATGGGTACTGTGCTTCCATGGCCAACTAAGCAGACAAGGCCTTCAGATATTAAGTATTGTTATTTAGTGATATAACTTGCTTCAAAAAGAAAGAATTGTAGGCCAGCTTCCTTTTTCATGACTGATTACAAGACATATGATTTTTGGTTCCATTTTAAGTTCAGGGCTTGTTTGCTGTATTTTTGGTATTTGACTCTAATAACCTTGCACTCACTGGTCACAGCGCTCAGAGCAAAACGGCTCAACCTTACCGACTATTTCATAAAAACCATGATGGGATCCCACATTGATACAATGACTCCATGACATTCCAGCCCTTATATAAGGACCCAAACCACAGGCAAACCCAAAAGTTCAACGCAGAGATCACATGACCTGAGAGGAAAAAAGATAGCTGCCATTACAGTCCTTCATCTTTTCTTCACATTGCACGTTTTTCACCTGTTTTTTTTCTGTCTCTCATTGTTAATGAATTTTCTCTTTAACCTTTGTCTTGCTGTTCCATTCAGGAGTCCTTACAAGTAGCAAACCCACAGCTATCAGTGCCAGCACAACCCCTAAACTAGGAGGCCCACAAGGGCTGAATTCTTGAGCCAGACCGGACAGCAGTGGTGCTAGAACCCTTCCTACAGCTGTGACCGACTGCCCCGCGCCAATTAATGTCCCGCTAGACTGTACCCCCCCATGCTGCAGCTCCAGGTCAGTGATACATGTGCGTCCGATAGAGGTTGAGATGGCAAAAAAGGTGGAGGAGAGCAAGACTTGCCAGATGTTGGGTGCTGTGGCATACAGGAAGATCAATGTGGAGGTGAGCATGGTTGAGTGCAGCAATAAAGCGGACATGTTGTTGCCATAAAGGTGAGTGACAGGACCCACTAAAACCCCAGCAAGGGCACCCAGTGTACTACTATAGCTGATTAGATAGCCCGTCTCCTTTGGCTTGAGCTGAAAGCGTTCCTCCATGGCTAAGGAGAAGTTACTGTAGTATAGCATGATGGATAATGCCATAAGAAGACGGACCAGGAACACATCCCACAGGTCGGAAGAACCCACCGTGCAGATCTGCATCCACACTGAGGTCAGTTGTCTCCAGACTTGCTGGAAGAGAGACGCGTCCCGCCCTTTCCAGTCCCGATCAGTTTGACTACAGACTTGGGACGCATTATGATGCTGAATGTGGTTTTTATCCAAGCTGTTTTGGAACCCATTGGAGGGTTTGCTAGTTTTGGAATTACTATTAGCATTAGTATCCGTATGGTGATTTAGCGTCTCATTCCATGGTAACATCCAGACCAGACCTGAGTGCACAAAATCTGGATAAGAAGGCTGTATTTGAATCTAAATTTATGTTTATAAATACTGTCAAAGTTTTTAAATGGTTCCTTATGCCATGTTAAAGGGATAGTTCAACCAAAAATGAAAATTCTGTCGTGAATACAATGTTGTTCCAAACCTGTTTAAATCTTTTCATTCGGTTGAACACAAAGAAAGATATTTTGAAGAATGTTAGCAACAACCAGTTCTGGGACATCATTGAGTAACATTGTAGAAATTATATAATTTTCTTATCAGATATTTTGAGGAATTTAGGAAAGCAAACCGTTCTGGGGGACCATTTTTCTACTATGGTAGTGAATGGTGCCCGAGAACTGTCAGTTGAAACATTCTTCCAAATATCTTTCTTTGTGTTCAATTGAACAAAGAAATGTAGAGGGTGAGTACTTCATGACAGAATTTAAATTTCTGGGTGGAGTATCCCTTTAATATTCAAAGTAAACAATAAGTAAACTATTCTAAAGCCATCTGCTTTGCTCACCCGCATTTAGAAGGAAAATGCCTGCACAGACGAATGAGGATAAATAAAAACCTCCTTCATGTTCGGTGAGGTAACCACCAACCACTGGTCCTAGGATGAATCCCACACTTGAAGCTGCATTAAAGTGGCCTATTACTAGAGGGCGCTCTTTCTCTGACACAAGATCTGACAAGAGTGCTCGGCAGATGGACAGTGAGTGTTTAAAGAGCCCTGCGGAAAGAAAGACAATCACGTTAGGGTGTGACTTTCCGTGTGGTCAATATGAAGCAGTATGAGCCTGAGTACTCACCCACTGGTATCCTTGCTAGCACAAAGAGCGCTATACTACTGGATAGACCAAGCAGGCCGTATCCAAAGGCACTGAGCAAAAGGCACGTCAGCAGTGAATAACGCCTCCCTACCACATCACTCCAACCTCCCTGCCCGCCACAGAATATAAAACAATGCATAAGTCTAAGACATAAATATTCACATCAACAGTGTTTGGTTTAAAGAACACACAACAAAAATGAGGTCATAAAGGTCCACATTTATATCTTGAGGCAATCCAACATGATAATATCCAACAAGGAATCAAGGGGGAATACACCGCAACAGCTATAACAAAATGTGCAGACAATAGGCTACCTGACAAACTAAAACTTGTAAGAGTATCTAAACAAAGCAATAGTTTTTAGCTCATAGACAGACTGATCCAACTGGTCAAACTACCCAGTCCCAGGAACCGCAGACGTTTCCATAACAGCACTCATTACAGGAAGACACAAGCACACAGACACAGCAGACTGCATAATGCAATACAAACTTAAATTGGATTTAGTATGTTCTTCCTGTTTCTGGGCTACAGGCATGCCATAGAGGCTCACTGTTCCTGATTTGTCTGTGCTTAACATCCAACAGATGACAAACCTCTTCTTATTAACTAGCCTTGTGACCCCTATGTAACAAATTTGTATGTGTGTCATTTGGTGCTAACATTTTACAGTAACCCAATTATGATGTGAGAGCATTTTGCAGTTCAAGGATCTCGTATGTTGATTATAATACACAATTATTGCAGTATGATCTTTAATCTCCATAGAGAGATCAACTGAAGTTAACATGGGTTATTAAATTGGAAGCAACATATTTATAATCCCATTAGAGCAGCAACTGATCTTTAAAAAAGAACACTACTTACAACCACAGTACTGGAGAAGAGTTGTAGTACTCCATAAGTGGATCCTGCAAGAATGAAAAAAAAACTTTAGGGAACTTTACATCACCAAACTGTAGTGGAGTAGGCGGGGCGAGACCGTGAGTCGAGGCCGGTGAGTGAGTGTTAATGAGCATCAGCTATGCGCGCACCGGTCCCGTATCACGGAGGAGATCTGGAGCATAAGAGAACGAGCGACCGGACCGTCGATGAGAGAGGACCAGGCCTGGGTTTATGTTGTGGTTTGTTTTATTCGCCGGCAGGCGTCCATGAGGGGCTGGCGGCTGTCTTTTTACTTTGTTAATATTATGATTAAATGTTTACATGTTTGCCGGTTCCTGTCTCCTTCCTTCCTTCCTTTTAATTGAACCTTGTTACACAAACAAAATAATTTGTACTTAATCAGAAGTATTGTATTACAAACCTCTATGTATTAGACCTCCACGTACATTATGCTCTCAGGCGTCCTGTCAGTTGGTGATACCTAGAATTTCAAAATCAAGTGCAGGTGGTAGATCCTTTTCTTATCTAGCGCCTAAACTTTGGAATATTCTTCCCTGCACTGTCCGGTAGGCAGACACACTCTGTCAGTTTAAATAAACTAAAGACGCATCTTTTCAATCTTGCATTCACTACACTTCCATAATATTAATCCTCAAAGGATCGAGGCTGCATTATTCAGATCAACCGGAACCAGGAACACATCCAACAACAAATGATGTACTTGTTGCATCAAAGAGTGCAGAACGGTACTCTACTCTCAGCCAGTCTTGTCTCTTTGTTCCAAGGTTACCGCAGGATGCAGTTCATGCCCAGACCTGATGGCAGAGCTGAGAATGGGAAGCGGTGACCTGACAAGAGCTAAAAGGATAGAGCTGAATAAAGGACGCGGCAACTTGACACGATTTTCCTACAATGTTTCAAATGCTGTTAGATTGTTAATGATAATCTTAAATCTATAATTTACCTTATCAAGTTTATTTATTTTTTATTTAGCCTTGTTGTGCAAGCACTGTTAGCTTGTGCAGAGGCAGCAGCTTTTGCCAGAGGGGAACTGGAATCCCCTGGTTGGGCCTGGGTCCCCCTGAGTTTTTTTTTCTCGCCACCGTTTGCATATTGTTTTGCATATAAAAAACAATATTTTTTATATAGCAAGTTTTATATTGCATATAAGAATTTATAGTCCGTTTAATATTTGACCTGTGGTTCTCTCTCCTTTGTCTCAAATGTGTGCTTTCACTGTGCGTGTGTGTTTGTGTGTGTGTGCGTCTATGTCAATGTGTGTAAGTATGTATGCATATTGTGTGTGTGGAGCACTTGTATGTCTGTCTTTTGTTGTTTTCACCTTTTTCTTAGTTGTTTTACTTGTATTCAATGCGTCTCATGTACAGCTGCTTTGAAACAATGAAAATTGTAAAAAGCGCTATATAAATAAAGTTGAGTTGAGAGATGAGAGGCACAGGCAGTATACCAGTTTGATTTACAGTAAAATATTTGTTTGTTTTTGAACAAAACATTTTAATTGGTAATGAATGAGAGTCTTACAGAGTCGTCTCTGTAAATGAACAATAAAAAAAACTACTAGCAAAAGCAGGTTTCAAAGTTTTAGTCTGTTTGGTTTTTTTTCGGTGTTCCTGTTTTTCCTGTGTTCCCTCATTAGTTTCCCTGGTTGTTAACTGCCCCACACCTCTTTCTATATGTTCCCCTGGTGTATTTAAGCCTGTCTGTACCTTAGTTCTTTGTGGAGTTACCATAAAAATTTGAAATAAAACAATTCATCTTCTTTAAAAACTATGAGACTTTCAATAAAACACATTTAATTTATTTTGGCATAATCTCACATTAGTCCTTTTTAATATTACAATGTAAATGGAACACAACTGTTCTAAATATTATAATGAATTTGGGGGATCAAGTCAAATTCCTAAAGTGTCAAGTTAATATTATGCAAAGAGACATGCAACAGGGAATTAAATCACAGAGAAGAATCCCTGGTGCAACTAACTGCTGCATTCAAAATTTGGAAACTATTTTTAAAAGTGAGATAATTTGACATTGTCATGTCAGGCATTCTTAGGTATGCATGTTAAACGGTATGACCCCAGAAATACATTGATATTTCATCATTGTTCTAAAAATGAGTATTATCTTTAAAAATGTCATTTGAAATGTTCCAATTAAGGCCATATATGTTAACATACTGTATGTGTCCATTTATGCCTGTCAAATTTGATTTTAAATTGAAATCTCAAATAGTGTAATCATATAATATAATACCATATAATGTAATATTTACATACATTATTTAACAATCTAGCAGAAAGTGGGTGTCTACATTTGAACATAATTTCAGAGCTAAAAAAAAAAGATTACATTTCTGATATTTATATTTAATAGGATATAATACTATGCGCTTGTGCCAGGTCCTCTCGTGGACAGGCGTTGGAGACTGGCAAAGAAGTCAGGAAATTGTTGAATAAAGTTGTTGAACCAAAAATAAAATTAAGGTGGAACCACTGTAGTCACATGGACTATTTTATTGATGTCTTTATATTAAACATTTTGCGCTTTTAGTGTATGCTGGATTGCCATCTATGTGGGTAATCAGAAATCTCTCTGATTTCCAATCTTAATATGTGTTCTGAAGATGAACAACGGTCTTACGGTTGTGAAGCGATTTGAGGAGAAATAATTCATGAAAGAATTTTCATTCCAGTCTTGAATTACCCTTTAAATGTAGTTACACTACGAGAAATCAGCTTTACTTGTTGACCCTCGTGCTTGATTTTCAGCGTTAATGTATTCAACAAACAATGGTCTTCGGCTGTGGAAGCAACATGGTCAAGAGGTGTACTTGGTTTGTGTCAATTCGCGTAACCAGTATTTTTCATAAAAATATAATTATATACAGAAAAAATATTTGTATTAAAAGAAATGCATCTAGTTTAGTGTATTAATATGGTTTTTAGACATTTTTAGTGATTTGTCCAAGATTAGGCCTATAAAAAAACAAAGTTGTTGTCAGCATATGTCCCAAATGTTGCAAAACACATTTAAACTTATATTTAGAGGACTTATTTCCGTGTCATATTTTAAAATAAATTATTTATTTTTATTTATGTTTACATTCCATCTAGGTTGATAGTTTAATATTTATGTAGATGTTATTTGTAAATACACAAAATCAACATAAATACACACATTTTTAAATATCTGATGCTTTTTCTGATTTTTTATGTTCTTAATACTCTCATTTTGTGACTGATCCAAATACAAGAGTTGTTTGGTCATACTTTCTTGTTAATTCAGATACAGATCACCTTAAGATAAGAACTGCGTTGTCTGCCTTACGTCGTTTTACATGCATCCATCATGTGGAATATACATTTTGGGGGAATATCCTTAATCTTTTTTACGTAATGAATGAGGAGGAACTGGGGCTGCCAAGCAGTGAAAGTATATCACATTTACTTTTTTTTAATTCCTTTTTTATTTATTTATTATTCATTTATATATCTCTTTATTTTAGCATTTTGGAGCTTGGCACTACCATTTATTGAAAAATGATGGTCAGCACATTTAGAAATTAACTGTTTGTGTTCATGGAAAACTAGTTTAGAAAAACATGAGTAAATTCTGCCTCTTTTGAGAGAACTATCCCTTTCTTAACAAAACATGTTAAAAATCACTGGACACACATAACATAACAAACAACATCAGCAAGACTCACCTACAATCCCAGCCACTGTTGGGCTGGCTCCCAGAGACTTGACATGATGACTTAACAAAGGGATGATCATACTGACCCCAAACAGGTCCTGAACAACAAAATGAAAGCATAAAATGGATATAGCAGTATCAGAGTAAATCATTTTATTCTTCAAAAGTCATCATACGTGAACACAGCAGAACTAAATTCCAGTACATCAATCCTGAAATGCAGAACATGCATAGGGTAATCATAACATTTTAACAATCAACTTGATTCCTTATGTCTCGGTGTCAGCAGATGTGACTTTGTGTATTTGTTTTGTGTATCACATGTTGACTGAGAGCAGAGGTGAAGTTTACCAAAGACTCGACTCATTAGGAATCATTCATATATGGAGTTCTCCTGACAACACAGCAGCTTAAAATCAATAAGGAATTCACAGCCTAAATTTCTTTCTTTGCCTGCTATGTGACATCCTATAATACAGTACTGTCTCAAAACCTCACACAACTGAGACCATTTGTAAGAAAACTGATAAGCAGCCGGTCGGCCAAGGACTTGATTGAAGTCACACTGTAGCTTAATTCAGTGTCACGCCACTTTTTATTAAACTGAATATCTGAATCTTGGCAAAACTACCAGTGAATTCAAGTCAGGTGTGGGTGGGTGTGTGTCGGTTATTTTCTCATGGGTGTAGTCTCAAGACAGTAACCCAACCAACTGCTTTTATAAAAGATTCTCATTGCCATGCCATCCCAATTTAAGTACAAGTAGCTGACACAAAGCAAATGTTGACAATAAAAATAACTGAACAAAGAATAATGAATACCAACTATAATGAAGTGATGAGGATGAGGAGCAACTGTTTACCTTGCATTACTGTTTACCAACAATTATAGAAAATGGACCTTGTATAAACAATTGAATCTACATTTATTCATTTGGCAGACGCTTTTATCCGAAGCAACTTACAAGTAGGAATGTATATAGCCCAAGTTAAACATTTTGTCACCACGCTTAACAGTACCGTTAGTTTACAAGATATGAAACATGACATTTCGTGAGTTTTCAAGATTTAGGTAATTTGACAGTATATATATCAGGCATTATCAAGTGCAGAAAAGAGACATCAGATCTATGTAAAGAAATGTCATACAGAAAACCTTTAATACAAATAAGGTCACTCACCATGAATCCGACCACGTATATACATTGTATGATGCGTGTTTGTCTCCTCGGTTTGTGAGTAATGTCACATTTGGAGTTATTCATTCTCCCGCATTGACATTCAGCAGTGCAGTCAATGCGGAAGCGATCTGTGGCGCTATACTGCGCTTTACGAAAGCTCATTGAGAAACGGGTTACACCATCTTCCTCTTTAAAAGGGGTGTGCAGGATGTTGCGAGAGTAATATCTACCTACAAATCACGAATATCTAAAGCAGACGGTGTTTGAGTGTTAATAAAAGAAGGTGTTTATGTTGTGTGTGCGAATGCACCAAATATGTTATGGCAAAAATGCTGACTAGGCGTTTAATTTTTTTAATGAAGTCCCCAAGAATGGTACGGTTCAATATGCTCACAGTGGAGCAGCAAGAGCGCTGGTTTTAAACGAATCCATTTCATTTAATTATAACAAAGCATCAATTCCTTTGTAGTAAATAAATATTTAAGTTAACATTAAGTATGCTATTTAAACAACTGTCATTATTTAAAAAAATGTCATACACTTGGCTATTCAACAGTAACGGTAGCTTGCTGGCTACACCATAGATATCACCTGCAGTTACCTGACTTTATGAAAGCCCACTGTTGGTAGTTTCACGTGTAAAACTAAAGGAGCAATCATTGAAAATCGGAAAAAGAAGAAAGTATACGAGGACAAAGACTGCTTCCTTACCTGTTTAAGGTAAGTTTACCATCAGAATTATCCCAGTTTGTCGTTTATGTAAACATATGCCTTTATCCAAAGCCACTCACCCATCAGGGAGTATTTTTTCCTTATGGCCCCGAAACTTATTTTTTACTCTCATATGCTGTTTATCTTGAATGTACTCGTTTACTTTTAAAAGCACTTGAAAATATATTAAAATATTATCATATAAACATGAAAATTGGGGTACAAGGCCTTTATATTTCAGAATGAGTCATAAAGAAGGATGTATTGGGCGTTTTTGTGACCCTGAGAAAATGGCTTTGTTTTTATTGTGTTCTTTGTCAGTTGTCTTATAAACGACCTCGTTATGAGACACAATTCCCGCTAAGGAGTTATAGTTGAGTATAGTGACTGTGGATGTCACTAGCCACAATATCCTGGGTTGGTTACAGTATAAGGAGAAACAGTAGACTAGTTTATAAATTATAATGAATTGACTTGAAAATGAATCCTTTATTTAATTCATTGGTTAATATTACCTGTCACACATGCATTTAAATAAATTACACATGTTCTCTTTCCTAGAATATCATACCTAAATGGCTTCTCTTATATTCTATAATCTTATCACAAATGCAGTCTACTTCTTAAATTGAAAACGAAAATCCCTACTGCTACAACAAACATTGTATTAAATACATTATATTTCTAACCGGACACTGGTTTTATACATGTCAATGAATTAAATTACTTGAGCTCCATCTAGTGGCGAAAAAATGTCCTGACGTTCCCTAGCCTTCAAAAATATTTATTCTGCTGTGCCACATGAGTCATCCTCAAGTGAGTGTGGTTGCATTCCTATTGAGATATGAGATGTGTCCCCTTATAAAGCCCATAACACTCTCGTTATTTCTTATCTCTAACGTAAACAGACTTGTTCATATTTTGTACTGGTTGTACTGACCATTAACACAGTGTTATACTGTCAGGTAAGCATGAAACTTATGTAAGCTTCTATCATGCATCATGGAGTTCTGTTTACATATCTTTACCAGCTTTGAATATGAAACTGTGGAAACCAAAACACTCAATCATATCATAGGATCTGATACAGTGAGGATCCTAAGATAGTTTACATAAACAGATCATGTGGAACCACATAAGCAGACCCCACACCTTATGCTAAAGGAATACTTGTGACTTAAAGTGGGCGTAACACAAGCGGTTTCTGCCAATCTCATATTAATCTTGAGTACCTATAGTATTGCATACTTCGTATCTTCTAAGAGTATTTAGTTTGATCACATTTATAAAAGAGAGATATAGCTTTAGATGGTTTCCGAAAACATTTGCCATGTGCGCAAGGGGGAGGGGTAGGCTTACTGAGTTTCACTTACTGAATGTGGTTCATGCATGAAACTACATTGCAGAGCCACTTTAACCAAAAAACAAAGGCCTATAACTTAATTTATTCAGCAAGAAAATGGCTGAACCGTTTTCTCTCTTTGTGGATATAAAGTGATGATGTTTCCTTGTGTCATAACAAGATGAAGTGTGCACAGTGCAGACATAAATTTCGGACAGGGAGCTCTTAATAAAGTTTTACTGTTCTACTGCTCCTGTTCGAAGTGTGCTGTGTGCAGACATGCCACTGACCGTCATTAGAGAGTTAGAGAAAGTGACTATGGGGCCTAAAATTAACACACTCAAAGGCTTTACCCTCAGTGTATATCTGCTGTAATGAATTTTAACTTGCATAATTATCCTCTTGTACACCTAATTGCAACACATCCCTTTACTGTACTTACCAATATAATATATTATTAGTGGTGGGCCGTTATCGGCACTCTAATCGCGCGATAAAAAAACTGTCTCCGTTAATCTATTCTCAAAGTTGGGTTGGGAGCTGGGTTTATACTACGCAAGCTATAATGACTTTCACCTTGATATTTTAGCGCGGATGTATACTTAGCTGAATTGGAATGAAGGGGGCGAGAACGAGAGTTTTCAACTCGCGTGATTCGCATCATTCGCTGTCTTCTGGCATGTCTTGCAGCTGTGTTCTTGGGTTTGACAGACTTATCCTCGAGTGTGACGGGCACGACACCTGAACCTCAACGATGTCCCGAACCTCGTTGGGGTTCCAGCATGCAGTGGGATGGCATGTCGATTTAGGTGTTGTGGTCACAGTCGGCTATGTTCTCCGGAATGTTGCAGCAACCCCTTCTGCTTCCTGAGTGCGACTGCGGATTGGGAGAGGTCGACCACTTCAACGAGCGACGGGGCTGATCGGGGATTCCCGTGGATATCACTCCGCTAGCTTTGGCTCGCGGAGCATCCATGCCCCGGCACGCTCACCTGGCTCATCCCCAATGGGCGGTGGGGTACCGTCCCTTAGAGGGTAGACTCGACAACATGATGAGACAAACTTTTTGTCATAACATCGGACTGCTAACTACTGGCATCGGATGCGAAGCCCCTTGGAGCTCCCGCCTCCGGGCGGTCGAGCTCAAGAGGAGGCGATGCAGAGATGACGACCGTGCTTCCCCGGTTGGGTTGTAGTGGCATGTTCCTGTCTGAAGGGTTCAGGGAGCTGTTTCTGCCCTGGACAGTGAAGCAGCTAAAGGATATGTCAACCCCTTAGGTGGATTGAGCAGCTGTGGTGCACCGCGGATGCTGCCACTTGAAATGGGTCAACCAAGTCTCCCTTCCAGGGCATGTAAGCTTTTTGATACTCGTGTCGAGGACTTATGATGCTGTGGGTTAAACTGCTTCCGCCCTCCACGCTATGGTGGTCAATCTGGCCCAACATGCTATGGCGACGTGACCCGGCCACCTATTGGTTGCTGATGTCCCGAGCACAGCCTACCCTCCAGCAGCCCCGCCACCCACGGTGGCCCTTCTGAAACTGGGCCCTCCAGGCGACAACACGTCAGAGAACTCTCTCGTGCTTCCGGCCGAGGTTGTTGCCCTTCTGGCAAAAGGTACAATCGAGCCTGTCCCTCTAACGGAGATGTCTTACAGGTTTTTCAGCCCGGACTTCATAGTGCCTCAAAAAGGGGGGGGCTGCGCTCCACTCTGGATTTCCGCTTCCTGAACTACCACCTACACAAGCTGCCGTTCAGGATGCTGATGTTGAAGCGCATCTTGGGCTCAGTTCATCACCAAGATTGGTTCGTGGCAAAATCGACCCGTAAGACGCATACACTTACGTCTCCATCCTCCCTCGATACCGACCGTTCCTGCGGTTCACGTTTGAGGGAAGAGCGTATCAGTACAAGGTCCTGCCCTTCAGTCGGGCCCTGTCTCCACAGGCTTTTACCAAACTCATGGAGGCCGCCTTAATGCCCTTCAGGGAGTGCGGATACACAACTATCTTGACAACTGGCTTATTGGCACACTCGCGAGATGTGTTGTGTACGCACAGGAAGTTGTGCTTCGGCACCTAGACCGTCTGGGCCTACTGGTCAACTGGGAAAAGAGCAAGCTCTGCCCAGCACAGAGCTCCTCTTACCTCGGTATGGAACTAGACTCTCTCCGTATGTCAGCACGTCTCGCCAACGAGCGTGCACAGTCGTTGCTGTATTGGCTGAAACTGATCAGTCGGATTCCAGCGGTCCCGCTGAAACTCTGTCAGGGGCTCCTGGGGCAAATGGCGTCCTCTGCAGGGTTAATCCCTCTCGGGTTGATACACATGCGACCGCTTCAGCACTGGCTTCAGAGTCGGGTTCCTTGGACGGCCTGGCACACCGGCACCAGACGGATTACGGTTACGCCTCCGTAGCTGCACACCCTCATACTCTGGTCAGATCTGACCCTTCTCCAAGGTGTGTTGTGATAAAGTCAGACGCCTCTATGGTGTTTTACTAAACTAAGTTCGGTAGGAGCAGGAGCAGATAATTAACTCGGCTGGTCGGCTGTCAGCAATCACAACAATCAACCTATCACTTCAAAGAGAGAGAGAGAGTGTCTCTATAAATAGTCAAGACGTCTTACCTTCACTCTCTCTTCAGTCTCAAGCATCGAGACGTTTCGTTCAATGCTAGGTCCATGGATCTTTAGAAGTAATAATCACGTCTCGGACGTTTTCCAACATCGTTGCTCATAGACGTTCGCATAAAAAATAAACTCTAAAAGGATTTTATCAACTCAGGAAGGACGTAATATATTCAAATGATCCTGCTGATCTCGAAAACACTGCCGCCGAGCAGCAGGCTCGAGCCGTAGAACAACATTTCCACTTACATTTCCCCGCAGTTTCGGGAACTGATCCACGCTGTTTTACGTCGCGCCCGTCACCTCCTTCGTTCCCAGATGCACTTGTTGCCGGTACGCTAGGTCGCTGCGAAACGCCGGCTCATTGCAAACGCTAGCTCATGCTAACGGGACACGAGTGTTCAGACGCCGACACCAGTAGACTTATGTTAGTCAAGCTTGCACGATCGCCGTATCTTAACCCAATCCTATAACGATACGCTAATGCAAACACGTTAACATTTCAAGGGTTGTACACCCGTCTTCTGCATGAGAAACAACTATCTTTGCCGAAATAATTCATCCCGTCATTGTCACTCTAATCAACCAAGACCAATTTTCCGATAACTAACAATCTACCATCTTAAAAACGTAGCTTTACTAGCGTTTGAACCGCCGAACTCGCCGTTACGCAGAAGCCGGGTGAGTACAATCTTTTTACTAGAAAATACATTTAGCTTGAACCCCGAACTCGCCGTTACGTAATAAGCTGGGTGAGTACAATCTTTTACTAGAAAATACATTTAGCTTTATCCACTGCCTGTTGCCACTGCCGCTCTCAAGAATAGCATATCGCTGGCCAGCACGCGTGCGCTTCCTCGGCGCCCGTGCCGCTAAGCGAACCTCAGTCAAACGCATACATTTCTACACAGCGTGCCGGTGCCATTCTCATTTACATCTTGCCCAATGTAGCGATTTTAGCTGCATGTTGAATTAAGGATGAGTTTACTCAACAAATAAGATTCTCCACCAGATCTATCAAGATCAAACATATATGAAATGAGTTATTTAAAACGTCAATTTCAGTCAAGGAATTAGTTTAGCTCAAAGGAAAATATGTATAATAATCGTCATTACACATACATATTTTACAATTCTGATTAGCAGTATAGTGATAAAAATCCTATATGTATCCGTCCAGCAAATGCATCAATGATTTTATACACTAACGTTATCTCATTACTATAAGTAACGTGACTTTAACAAACAGAATTAAGAGCAGAGGTAGCATAGATCGAAACACAGTTTAAGTGACCAAGTTTGTAAGCCTGAACACAGAGAACTCATCACAAATGCCTTTATGGGTTTTTATTAAACTCTACTCTACATGGTAAAACAAAATGACGACAAACAAATACATGAAACACAAGCGCGCTACGAAGCGCAGAGAGAGAGAGAGAGAGAGAGAGAGAGAGAGAGAGAGATGGCTGCGAGGCAGGTAAAACATGTCTGAAAACCAATAGAATCATCTTTAACAAAGAGGCATGCTCTTAACGCAGCTACTCTGTATTTAGAAACGGATACTTGCAATCTCGATGTTGGACCAATATCCGTATTCGTGTGGATGGAAATCTTGAATGGTTTCAGAATGCAGTCCTGTTGAAACGCTGAGTTTAGGTCCTGAGTCCGGAGTTCCATGGCTTAATCGGGGACCGCAGAGGGGGGGCCCCAAGCGGGGGTGTCCGTTAGATTGTCCTCTTTCTTTTCCCTTCCAATTCCTAAATCAAGAGACGCTCCGAAGTGGATCGGTGATGGTGTTTTAAATGCATACCTGCCCTGCCTCCAGATGGTCTGTGGGCCAATGCCACGAAGGAGATCCGTGGGCCAAAGAGAGGTCCTTTCTCATGGCGCCTCATTTGCATGGCTCTGACAGTATGGTCAGTTAGCATTTAATACCTAAACTTAGTTATGGACAAAGTATGATGCATGCTATGTTTTTATAACATAGCTCATCATATAGGGAATTCAGAGATGTGTAGTTACATATGAAACATGCAAGTCTTTGAGCTGTGAATCCTCCCAACGTATGAATACATCAAATGAACCCTAAATCAAAACTTGCATATCTAACAGTTACAGAGTATTTATAATGGCACGAGCGCCAACATATAACCAGACATTTAGATAAATTTTTATGAAAGGACAGTTTAAGCACATAGGTTCCTATTTGTCAGAGAAGTTTCTCTGGTTAGCTCAGATGTTAAGTAAGAGGTGAGACAGAGACTTAAAAGCAATGCTTTGAAGCTACGGAGTCGTTAAATGTCCTACAGAGAAACCAAATGGTTATCACACTATCGGTGCAAGTTCCAAACGCAAACCCAGACTCATGGAGCCATACTTGCTTTGATCTTTAGATGATGGTATCTAGAAACCGGGACAAAAGGGAGTCAGGGGTTGAATGGCTTTTTTCACACTGATCCAGTCACTACACCAAACAATGCACGCAGCCATTACCTTTGTCATACCGATGCGTGCCGCTGTCGTGTATTTAACGGTTGCTTAATGCAAGGTCACCATCGTCTCTCGTCTGCCAACCTGAATACAACTTCTAATAGTTATCCCAGCATAACGGCAATTTTAACGAGAACGTTTGGGCGAAAGTGTCATGCTCATTCTCTGTGTCTCCCTGCTCGCACAAAACTAAGCATCATGCACACACCGGAATCACTCCATCTTCAAGCACAGGCATCACCTACTCAAGACTTTATCACTATCGATGTAAACTTGCAACTATCATTTTCAGACCTTGAACATTCACTCAGGTGTCAGTAACATTATGCGCTCTCAAACTCGCCATGCCAAACTAAACCTCATCGCATACCTGGCAGTCATACGGGCTCTAGGGCAGTCCCTGGCCAGAAGCGAACAAGTCCCCAGATTTTTTCACTATCAGATTCCGGCAACACAATACCACTTTTCGACCACACGTCCAGATCGAACCCCGCCCTCACGAGGAAGAGCCTTAGATCGAGACGCATTCCAGAGCACAGCTCTCGCCAATGCCCGGCCAGCACCTGACACCTCTAGCCACCCAAGTTACGCTAGCTTGCTACCACCCGAAGCCCTGGCTCATGCATACCCTGCCCCAGGCTTCGGCCAGCGGTGCCTACGTCGCCCTCTAGCGCGAGGCTGCCTCCGCTAGCGACTCAGGCGGTGGTCCCGAGACCTTACACAACTATTTTAGAAAGAAGCTCTTTTCAGTATCAAGCATCGGTACATCCAAACTGTAACGATGTCAGAGAACGAATCAACCCCAATCGTCAACTCCGTAGGCGATCTGGGTCCTTCGGCGTCCCCAAGCGACGGCCAGGATACATCAGATAAACCCGCGGCTGCTCCAAGAGGCCGTCGTCATTCCCGCGCCGCTTCTACTACCCCGAGATGCAGGGATACGCAGTCACCGCCACCTTCCAGGCAGGCATCGACGTCCCCGGTTTCCTCCTATGCGTCCATCCTTCCCTCCGTCCCACCTATTGAGATTCGGACGGTTATAGGATTACGGCAAGCGCTAATTAAAAGCAGACGTCCACTTTTCGCGGCGGATGAACAAGGCCGAACTGTACGGTTTGTACTCCTCCCTCCAGCCAGATTCCCTGACTGCACTAACTGTCACTCCATTGAGGGCAACAGGAAAGCAGAGGCAAGTCCGTGATTCCCCATATCTACGGCCGGATCAGACTCCAACGAGGAGGGGCCTCCGGTCCGAAAACCGCCGGAGCATCCTCACTCTCTCCTCCTCCAATCCTTTTCCAAGACAAGGGCCTGCGGCCCTGCCGCCGATCTCCAGTGCGAGGCTGCCTCCACTGACGTCACAGGCTCAGGCTTACGACTTCTCCGCCTTACCTCAGGTCTCCGGCGCAGGCAACGAAAACAGGGAGGGAAACAATGTTTCCCTCCTTCACTCTGGCATCAGCAGCACCGATGCCGGTCCCGCTCAATGCCCCGGCCCTGGAGCCGCCGCCCGTGACAGCAAACATCAAAGCTCAGATTCTGGCAGAAATTCAGGCGGCTAGCACCAGAGGCGGACCCCCTCCAAACACCAGTACCTCCTTATTCGGAACTGATATTCCCGTAAATCACCCGCTAAGATCTCTTCTAGATTCTTCATTCAATTCTATCATCCAAGCCGTCTCACTCAGGACCCTTCAGTCTTGCCTAACCGCGTGGAGGAGTTTCAAGTCATTCCACCAAACATACAACATGCCTTTTCCCGAGTTCTCTCTGCTAACCATCACCTCTTTCATATCCTTCCTAAATATCAACAAAAACCTGCAAGCCAGCTCAATTAAAGGGTACCTAAGCGGAATTCAATTCTTCCACAAACTTACTTTTAACTCAACCTGCCCAGCTATATCCAGTCCTCAAACCTCCATGCTCATCAAAGGAATTCAAAGAGCTCAACCCGCCTCCCCGGACAAAAGACAACCCATAACTTTGGATATATTAACCAAATGCATTTCTACCCTCCGCAGAGGTTACCACTCCACGCACACCGCCCGCACACTCGACGCCATGTTCACTCTGGCTTTTTTCGGATTTCTCAGATGCTCCGAAATGACCACAACATCCAGCTTCAACCCTTCAGTCCACCCCACCATCTCCGACTTGGCAGTGCTCGATGCAGAAACAATCTCCTTCCACATCAAGCAAAGTAAGACGGATCAATTCAAAAGAGGCCATTTCATCTTCATATTCAACCTTCAATCACCCATCCAGCCTTACCAAACCCTCCTGGCCTACCTACAGTTCAGGAGATCACAGGCAAAATTCCCATCGGACCCTCTCTTCATAGATGACTCCGGTCGTCCAGCCTCACGTTTCTGGTTCCAAAAGCATCTTAAATCAGTATTGCGCCAATCCAGAATCCCCGAAGAACATTTCTCGAGCCATTCCTTTCGCATCGGCGCAGCTACCACAGCCGCCCAGAAAGGCCTCTCCCAGCCGCAAATCCAAGCTCTTGGTCGCTGGACATCAAAAGCTTTCAAAAGCTACATTCGGACGGACCGCTCGCTCATCAAAGAAGCCCATCGGACACTAATCTCCCAGATCATCTAGCATCAACCTACCACAGCATAGCGGCAGCAACAGCCCCGCACCGGCCTGTATCTCCATCCTTGAGTGGCATGCCACCGGCGGTCACGGAAACCGTCCTGCAGGCTAGAACCCCCCACCACTAGGCGTGTGTACGTTTATAGGTTGCACCTGTTCTCATCCTGGTGTTCTTCCCACGTGGAGAACCCACTGAGTTACTTGATCGGGTCAGTGTTGACCTTCTTACAACAGAGACTAGAGAGTAATCTCTCCCCATCCACATTGAGAGTGTATGTAGCCACTATTGCCTCTCATCACACTATCCTGGAGGGTAAGTCTCTTGGTCGACATAACCTGGTCACTAGGTTCCTCAGGGGCGCAACCTCGGCCGCGCTCCGTACCCTCTAACTCTCACGTTATCCTGAGACACCAGCCAGGTTAAGTACCCAAGGTTCCCACCACGCCCTTCCGGGACCAGGTGGTGAACCTGCACGCGAGAACGGAGAATGAACTAGCCACCAATGTGCTGTGTCCAGTATGCGCACTGCGCCTCTACTTCGACCACACACAGAGCTCTGAGCAGCTCTTGTCGTTTTTTGGGGGACAGCACAAGGTGAGGGCTGTCCCCAAACAGAGGTTGACGAGTTGGATTGTGGGTGCCATTAATTTGGCATACGATTCCCAAGATCGCCCGTGCCCACTGGCAGTGAGAGCCCACTCCAATCAGAGTATGGCCTTCTCCTCATTTGTGAGTCGGTAGTCTAGTCAGTGTTGCGCTTCTTGAGGTTGTGATACGGCTCTTTGCCGTGGCATGTAAAGATAGGTCCCCAGTATGTCTCTCAATACAACCTCGAGAGACCGACTGAAGAGGAACGTCTCGGATACGACTGTAACCTCGGTTCCTTGATGGAGGGAACGAGACGTTGTGTCTTCATGCCACAACTCTTCGCCGATCTGCTGCAGCGTCCGGAAGATACCTCTCACGTTCCTCAGCCCACAGAGTGAATGAATGACCATCGCCATCTTCCTTTTATACCCGTATGTACGTGGCGGACACTGGCGTGCGTGTGCCATTCGCCAAGCCCGTTGGCATTTAAATTCCTCTCGGAGATCATAGGTACTCAAGATCATCCCCATTCTGTCTCTCAACAAAACGTTTAATATTTAGAAAGTTTGTTAAATACTTTTCTGATTGTATTATTTATTTGTTTATTTTTATGTAGTAACCTTTATGACTTTATGCTACGTAACATTAATTTATTGGAATAATTAAGATGAATAAATTGAAGTTTAAGTTTTGTTTGTTATTATAATTTTTTTGCTTTAAACTTACAATACAATACAATATACCTTATTGTCCCCTTGGGAAATTTGTCTTGGGCTTAGAGAATGCTGCATTTCCAAATTACACAATGACACAATATGTAAGTAAATAAATACACAGTGGGTAAATAAGTCAATAAATTAATCAGTCACATAAACTCGCCTTAACAATGTAGACATGGGAACAAAACATGCGGACAGGCATCATATTGCACAGCTCAACCGGCCAGTGTTGTTGCATATATAACTTCTGCGTATACAATAAATACTCTAGGGAAATCAATGCTAACAGGGACAATCATTGCCCTTTACCCTTACCATTCAATATTCTAATAGAGACAGGCACAAAGGGATTTTAAATCGGTTAAGTTGACATTTTGGAACTCTATACCTCCTTCCAGAAGGCAGAAGCGCATACTCAGGACTTATTTCAGTTTATTTCTGAGGCAACATTTAAATTTTTGTTAGTATATTTTTGCCAATAATTTTTAGGCCAATGTTTTATTTGATTTTAATAAACAAAACACTTCCAAAGGTTTAATTTTAGTAAAGTGAAATAACCCTGCTCTAGAGCCCAAGATGCAACAATTATGAATAGTTTTCGTGAATTACAATTTGACTTTATTTTACATGAGAACTATAATAAATGTCATTAAGTATAAAAGAGTGACATGTAAGCAATATTTTCTTTTGGGGAGATCAAAGAAGGGACAGTCAACTCTCAGGATAAGCTGCATGTGATCACTACTGTTCTTTTTTCAGTGGAGCAGAGTTCATTCACAGCACAGTGATAATTGGTCACTGGTTTATGTCCTCATGTGCTTAGTGCAAAATATCCCACTCAACCTATGATGAAATGTTTCCCTGTTTTATTGTTCAGACAGTAAACCAAATTATTCGATCTAAGATCCTAAGTCCTATAATACACTAAGCTCTATAATACAATTACCTGTGAAGGACAAACGTGAAACTGGTGAGCTCCAGTGTCTTCCTTCAATTTTATTTCTCTCTCAGCCGATTGTCCTGTGGAAGGATATTTTGGTCCACACATCTCTCCCCTGAAATCTTTTCCAGTTCTCAACCCACTCCTCTTCGAGAGACAGCCGGCACCTTCACTCAACAGACCAAAATAGAAGATGGGCAGCTCTACGCTAGAGTGTGTGTTCATGAAGCCCACAACCCATCCAAGTCAGGTCCTGCCCTGACACCAGTACTCCGTGTAAAGGCGAACACATATACATATAGACACAGTGACAAGGAAGAGTTCTATATAAAATTTATAAACGTTTGCTATGCGCAGCTGAACCGGAATACACTTTCTCACGCTGATTGTGAAGAGTCGTTATTTCTCCATTAGTTTCATGTGGGGAAGAGGAGAGGCTATTTGAAACAAACGCGAAATAGTTGAAAAACATCGTTCTCATCGTTGTCATCATGAAGTTGCGTGTGGCGCTATTTTTCGCCGGGCTCTTTGGTGCACTGGCAACACTATTTATTCTCTTGTCATTTGGCACGGATTATTGGCTCCTGGCGTCAGAGACCTGCAAGCCACATGGAGTGTTTATTTTGGAGGTGGGTGGATGCATTTTTTTGTTCTACGTGGGAAAAGAGAGATTTTTAAACATGAATTTCAGGAATAATTTCATTGTTTAGAGGATTAATTCTGAGGCTTTATCAGAAGCTTATCTATTGAGATGCTGTCTATTTAAAATAATAACTACTTTTTGCAAAAATTTTGAGTTTAACCATCTTATTATCAAAAATTAATCTTTCTGGTGTCACTGAAGCTAGATCCTCAAGCAGTCACAGTCATATTTGGGTTCTCCTCAGGGACAGTCATATGACATTCTCTACATCACTGTTTACACACTCTTGAGTTGCTGTAAATCACATGTTACAGGGTGATACCACACTTAATACTGACCATTGAAACTGGAATCTCAATGCAATGTCTATTCATAGAAGTCACGCATGAATTAGGTTTCCCTTCAGAGAGAACTTGGAATCGTCTTGCTTTTCATGTGTGTTTATTTAGAGATATGTCTGTGGGGAAGGCTGGAAGGATTAAATGTCTGAAACTGATGAAAGAATGTAAGATACTGGATATATTAGGATGGCAACTTAGTAGCACTTTTTTGACACACACAATTATGAACACAATACTTCACCCAAAAAAGAAATGTATGCCAAAATTTACTCACCCTCATGCCACTTTAGGTGTACGTATTCTTTTCTTTAACTAAACACATGTTGAGTAATAATTATCATTATCCTGGTTGTTTCTAGCATTGTAATGGCATTAGATAATGCCCCAATTTCAAACATCCATCCATCATAATCTTATTGCATGTTGTGTGTCTTGTAACCAGTATATTATTTTAAATGATTTAATTTGTGTTTTTTGTGGCGCTATTAGCGATTAACTAGCATAGTCCACACTTTCTACTGTGTTCTGCCGGAAATTCTACAGTTTTGATGGTTGTTAGCTATTCCAAGATGCAAATTAATATTTCTAGTTGTTCCAAGCTGTTGAATATTTTTCGTTGGACATTTTGAGGGAGGACTTTGAAATATTCCTGAGGACAATGGTGGAAAAGCTAGAAAGTAGTGATAGAATGAAATATTGGGTCGATCTATAATTTGTTTTATTTTTCGCATCGGGTGATTTTTTTATTTTTTTTAATCGGCCAATACAATATAGCTTGCTAATAATTTATTCTTAAAAAAGGGCCACTCGGATGTAAAGCCTGCTTTTGACACATAGTAAAATGACCAAAGTAAAATGGGTCATGTGAGTTAGTTGAGATACAAATATTGTATGGAAAGAACTAATAATACATACAAATTCTTATACTTCATTCATATTTAACTGCATAATGTCATGTGTGCACCATGGTTTCATGGCCACATACTACTAACTAGCCACATAACGCACAATAATTTTTCATTTAGTTTATCAGATTTTCCTTAGGTCTCTCGTTTACTGTAATTGCATTTGTCTTATATCAGCCTCTTACTGGCCGATTGATCACAATGCTTTCTTAATATTGTTTTTTGGCATCAGCCATAAATAAAATCATCAACTGCAACTAGAAACTAGCTACTGTGCTCCATAACAAGTACCAATGTAAGTTACGTTTTGGAACTTTTCTAAGACCAAAACCATCTCTGTAATCTACGTGTGTATTAATCATCAATGTGATTGACATGTTGCATCTTTGTGTGCAAATTCATTGGTAAATTCATGAATGAAAAAGTCCCACCCAAAGAGTTCAGACTACAGATTACATACTGTCTGTGTTACAATTTATGTGGGGTGCAACAGGTGTCTTTTGCTCTATGACCTCTTCTCTCTGCTCTCTCATAGAAAGGTGACACTGTGGTCACCCAGGATCATGACTTCTTAAGTCAAGATGAGAACATCACCTTTCACCATGAGGGGCTCTTTTGGCGTTGTAGCTTCGATGACAGAATGAGCAAGGACGACGACCTGTGGAAGTTCTGGTTCGGTAAGGAATCACATTTCCGTATGGTACAACACATCAGTTGTTATATTTCAAGAATAAATCTCTACAGATGTGGATATAAAAAACTTTTCATTTGACTAAACTATTTGTTGACCTTAAAATTGTCGAAAAATTGTGACTTTGTATAGCAATAGTCTTTTCATTGCCTTATGAAACCAAATTGATTATTGTTTTCCTCACCAAGTTTTTGAATAAAAGCATCTAACCAATGCCTACATGTAATGTAATTTCATATTGTAAATTGCGAAGTGCTCATAAAGTAGTTTGAAACAACCATGGTTTTTTGCCCACTAAATGCCCCCTGAAGCTCTGGGCTCTGACCTCTTGTCCTCCAAAAGGCCACAAAAGGTTTTAAGAGGTGTAGATACTTTGATTTCGAAATAAATCAATGACTACGTACATTCATATACCACTTTATTGTTCTTCCTTCAGAAAATCAGGCACATGCAAAAGTATGCAAACCTTCATATCTGCTCCCCTTTCCTTTCCCTGACCAGAACTACAACTCCACTAGTTATCAGACCGCCATAAGTAAGTATTTTGTTTAGTCTATTGTTTATAAAATAATTTGCTCTGTATTTTTTTCCCTCTGCAATTTGCTCAAATTGATTCCCACTAATCATGATAAAAAATCAAGTATGTTACCTATTGACTATAAATCGTTTAGTCACATGTGTGTGTCTGGACTGCAGTTTACTTCCGGTCTGCATTGGTTATCGGTTTTACTAATGTGTAATAATACAGTTTAACTATTTATATTTTATTGGATTTATGTTTTAGGATCTGTTGAATTTTGTTGTGTGTTAATTTTGTTAAAAAATATGTTGAATGGGTCTTGTAGTTTTGTCACATTTAAAGAAACCGTATGGGACATCTAGAGGTTGAGTTTGGTATCGCAATCTTAATTCAAAATATTGAAGGCAAGTATAGCCAAGTAACGGTTCTTCTTCATTTCTTTTGCTTGTTATCAGAAATAATCTACAGGCACTCTATTATTTGCAAATTTGTACCGGATATTAAAGGCAGTCCACGAACAGAAACGTGCAGTAACGTTTGTTTATGTTGTTACTTTGAAACAGTCTATGAAGGTCTCATACTGGCTTGTGTTAAAAAATGTGTTAATATATAGTCTACAGAGGTTTCTGGAGTGTCTCGATGTTGCTGGGTGTGGTCGCTGTGGTGGCGGGCGGTTTCATCATCATTTGTGCAGCTCCATTTACCAGCCATCGTCTTTATAAAGCAGGAGGTAGCCTCTATCTCATTTCTGGTAAGATATTTTTACAGTATTTAATAAATTATTCAATTGAATGAATTATATTTTTATTAATTTGTAACTAAGTATCACAGCGAAAACCCCCAAACTGCTGTTTTTATTATCATAGAGAACATTTTAATTTTTTTCTCCAAAAATAATAAACAAATTCTACATTTGGTTAGAATGGTGAAGGAAACATCCACCCCGAATTAGAAATGTAATACATTTTCAGATTTTTAGTTAATGATCTGTTTTTTAGATTGCAGGTCATTTTCATTGGTCATTTTCTGATATCTTTACATCATAACTTACCCATTTCTTTTCTTTTTGTCCTGTTGCGTGCAATGCTTTTCCTAACTTTAACTGAAATAAGTGACAATAAATCTAAGAATTTACATTAGAATCGCACACAGTAATAAAATAAATGTTCTTACCTTCAATCTCTTTATTTCTATCACTTTGCTGTCTCTTTCCTCCAGGTTTCTTCCTTCTCATTGTGACTGTCATGTATGTTATCTGGCTGGATGTTCTGGATGTAATGAGCTTATATGAGAATTATCAGACCGTTACTAAGTGCCAAGGGTTTAAACTCAGTATGACTTATGGTCTCTCTTTCATGCTTGCTCCGGTTGGTGTGTTCTTCTGTTTACTGTCTGGTCTTCTCTTTCTAGCCATAGGGCGTGCTATCAAACAAAATGACCTCTGAACCACATGCTGACAATATATAGAAAAAGAGGAATGATGTTGTTTGTTCAAAATACATTGACATATCCAAGACAAAAGGAAAACTGGCCTCTTAATAGTTATCGATTAAACCTTTGTGGATGCAATGGCAATGATATGTACCGGGGTTAAGATTTGATCTGAATTTGGCTTTGAATTCTGCGAATGATGTTTTAAAACGTTATTTTGTGTTTTGGCTTGTGAGCAGTACTGTAAGCATGGATCACGGATGGTTTGGGATCACATGTGAGTGTTTGTGTAAGTGTGATTGTATTGCACAAAGAGTGACATTGTGTTAGATGTCTTTTATGTATCGCTGCATTTTGTATAATGCCAGAATTGGAACCACATAATGAAATGACTTTATTGTGGCTGCTTGAACTTTCTGTATATTGCGTTTTCACATTGCTCCACTCTGCGTTTTAACTTTTCTGATTCTGGTTATTTGTAGGCTTGAGCATCGTTGTTTAATATACTCGGTTAACCAGAAACATGGCAGAACACACGTATTGGTTGTTTTGGTTGAAAATCTCAAATTCTGTCAAAACACAACCTGATATTTGAGTCTCTCAGTCTGAGATTTGATGGGATAAGCCCCAGTATTCCTTGTGCATAGTATAAACATAATTAAAGATGAATAGATATTTTACCCTAAACGCAAAAGGTATACATTTTAAACTTTATTTTGCTTAAAGAAAGTCAATCCCATTATTAGAACCATTCATAGTTTTTGCATTTTGCATTTTGTATTTTTTATAGTAGTAATTATTAAATGCATAAATAAAATTCTAATACATTAATACATTTTAAAGGGATATTTGTTGATATACTTCTTCTAGTTTGTCAATTTGAAATAAAAATTATCACATTGAAGTATTTTTTTACTTTTTTTAAATAGATAACAAGCTACAGTAAAATACTGCAGCAAAATACAGCAAAGATGGATCAATAGGAATCACCAGTCAGTGATAATAGAAGCAGAAGTGAAATGTTATTATGTTTATTATATTCTGGGGTAGAAATGTCACAATGCAAGAAAATTTGGATGGCCCTAAGATTATTTGATTTTAATAATAAAAGGAACTGATCTTTGTGTGATTTACCCTTTGTGAATAATATGTGTCATTACAACCAAGTACAATTGGCATGTAATATTTCGAAAGATTCATTAAAGCTTAAAAACAAACTGATGCCTGCTTTGTCCTTCTTTAGGATTCAGACTGCTGATGATCAGTCTGCTGCAGTTTATAGATATTTTGCTCAAAATTCACATAGAGAGTGGTGGGCCAAATGAATAATAGACACAGCATGGGATGAATTATTTAATTCGGGTCAGTATGAAGACTGGACACTGACAGGTGTGTTCATATAACAGCAGGAATGCTGAGATATACAGTATGACTCATCCTTATAGCAGGTGACAGCTGTATATGCTGTACACTCTCTTTATTGCACATAAGACAAATGCATGTCAACGTTTTTCAAATCTCCGTGTACGCAGCATGATCTCATGATCAGTGTTTTTCCAAAGTGTCTGCAGGAAAATTCATTCAGTGTTTGCGTATCTATTTCTGCTTGTTTGTATATGTTTAACTGTCACTCTTGGGTATGTGTATGTATTGAGTTTCACTAGAGCCAGCTGTAGGCCTCCTGCTATGCTGGACAGTGTGTTATTTACAGATCTTGGATCATATTACACATGAGAACCAAGCTGCCAGTGCTCATACTGACCCGTGAGTGCTGGACTGTAGATGTTAACTAAGGTGTAAGCCGGAGATGGTAAGGATTTTGGCCCTTGTTTTCTAAAGAGGCTTGTGGTTACCTCATGACCTGTTAGCTGGGGCCTACAAAATCGTACATTTTCCATTCCATTACATTTGGCAGACGCTTTTATCCAAAGCGACTACCATTGCATGATACTATACAATCTTACCAAAACATTATAGAACAAAACTTAAACTGTATTATATGCTGCCAATATGGTTTTACTTTTACACATTAAAACTAAATATAGTGCTTAAGCACTTACCTCAAAGTTTTTCGTAATGAATTAATACTTGGTTGTGTTTTAAAATAGTTTGCTCCATATTCATGGCAGCCACTAGAGGTCACTCTTGCATGAAAAATAAAAGAATACTTCATCCTGCCAGTGTATTGCTTCAGAGATTTTTCATTTCATGGACCAATCCTTTGTGGCACAGTCAAAACCGCCATACAATAATGTAGAGTTATTAAGTTATATAAACACATAGTTGATCGATCACTTCCTAGTTAAAATGTCATACTGAGGAAAACTATTAGAATTTCATTTATTTATTGCAAATAAGTTAGACAAAATTAGAAATACAATATTAAGTAAGTTTAGGAATACTTAAGTGGATTATATGGATCCATGTCGAAATGCAAACGTAAATGAATTTCAGCATTTTTAACGTACAAAGTGTTCAGATAAACACAATAGGCATAGCTTCTAATTTAAAAATATAAATAGTTTAAATCTGTATTTATATATATATTAAGTACGCTCATGATAAACTAGGGAGGATGATCTCCTTGAACATTACACATTCATTCACTTTAACTCAAATTTTCCATTGACTCACAAGCGCATGTTAAAAGGACCACAAGTGATACATTTATGACACCTCGAAAACTACGACAACTGGAAGTGGTGTAAAGTATTGGAGTAAATGTAATTAGTTACTGTTTTTTTGTCTACTGAGTATTAAAGATATTAGCATCTTTTACTCTCTATTTGACTACATTTTTGAACAAGTATATGTACTCTTTCCTCGACTACATTTGTAATGACTAATGCAATTAAACATTACATTTTGCATTGCGCCTATCTTTTTTTGCAGCTAAAGAAGAATTTATAATGCCATTTACAGGGCATTGAAGGTACAATAATCTTGTGTATTTTTAATCTTGTGTCGACATGGCTTCTTTATATCAATACGAGTGCAGTATCAGGTAGTTGTCAATCACTGGCGGTTTATATGTGAAATGAGGACATGACGGCAGCTGGCGATGAGGCCAAATCGGCATATCCAGTGGAAAAAGGCTTTGACTTTTTAATTTGACTTCAATTTATTTTATTTATCCGTTATATTGAAGATACATTTTTGAAGGAGTTTGGTTAATTTATGAGCACTTGAGCTTAAATGAGACTTGGTTGTTTGAAAAGATGTAGGTTATGGTGTCGGCCATAATTTGTTGCAATTTTGAGGTGTTTAGTTTTATCATGATTTAAGAAAATAATAATAAATAACGTTTCTTGTTTATCACTGACATGTCTCTTAAGTTAAGAAGACTAGTGCTTTTTTTTATCCTGCATTCAGTATGAGTGAAATACGCAAGTACTGTTAAAATCTGACTTTTGCTGAAGTTGTTTTGGAATTGGTCACCTGTAACTTGTAATGGAGTAATGTTCGCTAGAATGTGTCTGTACTTTTACTTAAATCTAGTTTTCATGTACTCTTTACAGCTCTGTTGGAAACTTTGGATCTTACTAGAAAGTTACTAGAACATTTTGAATTGAGCTCTGATTTTTTTACAGTGTTTAGTGTGTGTAAACATGCATCTGTGTGAGGATCATTCGGGCCAAGAAATAAAAATATGGACTGGAAAATCACAAGAAAATATCTAAAGAGTATATTGACATGGACACTGTCCTCGTCATCATGAAGTGTCATGAAATGTGTTTATGAGCGCTGCATGATTAAGTCTGGGTGAAAATGTCATGTTCCACATGATTAGAGCAGATCATTGTGTGTTTATAATGAGCGTGTTCACAGCACTGCACAGAATACTGCACTAGCAGCACTCTCATACTGGGGAGCCACAGAACATGTGCACTACATGACCTCAGGACTGTAAGACCTCAATGTACGGCCATACATCACAACTGCCTCACCAAGACAAACGCATTTCAATGAACAACAAAAGGGAAAATGTATATTAAAAAGTCATTAAAGGCCGAATCAATGCACTCATTAACCTTAATGGTCATTTTGAGGAACAACATGCCATATTAGAAAGAAAAATCACAAATGTGTTTCTCCTCGACATAAATATGATAAAGTGGAGAGCAGATTCCTACACAAGGCTTCTACTTTTGGATATTTCAGAGTATTCAATTATTGAAAACATAGAAAATGAAACACAATTATTTCATTAACAATAAGTTTATTGCTTTGTGCTCTTACTGTTTTCAATTGTTGTTATGAGCAAGTAAAATATTTGACACAAAGTCTATGTTTTAAATCTTTATTGTTTGAGCATGGAACGCCTTACAAATCCTCAATGGCACCAAGTTTATACATGGTAAATGAAAAAAATACTACTAAACGCAAACTCATTTATTTTGATATTCATGGATTATTTTGCCTTTTTAGGAAATTTGACTTTGATTTCATGATAATAAACTATAATCCGCTATCAGGTGAAAGGCAAGTGTAGGTATGACATAAATCAATACTGAGCTCCGTAGCTCTTCTTAAACTCTTTTGTCACCTTGTGCCACAAAAAGAGCGATAACCTTATCACACAACATCAACGTCGTCAACTCTGAGTTGTCTACAGAGTCCTACCTCTTCTTCACGATTTCCTAAAGCCCTGTTTATATAAAGCTTTGTAATCCCTTTTGACGTTTCTTACATTTAGTTCATTTTGCCCCTCGGAATCTTTCTAGTATTTGACTTGCATGAAACAAAATGGCAAGTCTTATTAAAGACTGCTCTTTGTTTAGAAATGGTTTTACATAATTTCAGAAACGGCTTGGAAATAATGAATAAACAATGGGTTATGTTAATGCCTATATTAATGCAGAGGTCTAGCAAATAATTAACAGCCACGATTCAAAATGAACAGTGCTGGTGTTTTTATCCACCTTATTTTTGGCGTAAATGTGTGCTCTGCCATATTCGAGCTGTTTCTGTTTAGACTTCCGGTGAGCCACTATAGGTAATGATAGTCATGCGAGGGAGACGAGTGTGCTGTTTTTACATGCTAGTTAGTATTTACTTTGGAACCCAAAGGTATAAGCTTAATGTGTGCAGTTAGAGGTTGCCATAATAGCCGGTACAAACGCTAAAAATATCTACAAAACATTTGTTTTAACCATAATCCTTGCACCAGAACTGAATCTGAATGTCGCACAACCTGTGATCTGAATCCATTATTCTTTATTTTAGCCTACTGGATGCCCTTTCTCCTGGACAATTGACCTACTTGACTACATTAACTAGTAAACAACAAACTTTATTATAACGTTTATTAATAAACGTTCAAATGAATGAGAATGACACATAATGTTTTAAAATATCAGATAACACATAAATCATACCTAGCAAAACTAAATAAACAGTATGCAATAGTTGTATAATAATATTAGAAGCAGTTAAAAAATCTAAAGCAAACTTTCCTTCAAGAGGATTGCAACTGAATGACTAACAATTACAGGACATTACATTTATTACATTCATTAATTCGGCAGATGCTTTTAGCATTTTGTCGACACATAAAAGCAGAGCCATTGGAGAGAGAGTTGTGTCAACTCATTTGACTCAATGGAACAGTTTTTTCACAGCAATGGCGGTTCATGGAGCCTCTCAATAGTTCCGGAAGTTAGTAACGCATGGAGCTGCGGTTAAACAGGTAAACTTTTTTAAAGAGAAAACATAACATCTGGAACTATCTGAAGGCTCCATGAATCACGTGACACTTGAAAATTGTGAACTTCCGTTGGTTTTTTGAAAGTTGTGAAGGATTCTGCAGCTCGGCGGAGACCTGCGATAAAAGAGAAACCAGCCATCTTCATTCTTCCGTTATTAGTTTTAAGGATCCAGGAATGTTTGTTCCATTTTGACTTGGATTCACATCTGCTTTTAAATCATATGGCGCAAATATGTTTTTTCTGTGTCTTTGTAATAAGTTGCCCATGCATATATTAGACACGTTAAAGTGTCTAATACATGTGTCGGAACAAAAGATGCATTCACCCAGACCTCCTCGAAACGCCTCGTGTAACCACACCCCCACAAAACTTGGTCAGGTCGTGGAGTGTATGGATAAGACCGCCTAAATGTATGCGCAAGTAACCTGATGTTCCAAATATGGTAGGAGGATTTACATTTCCGTCACACGTTTGCAGTATTCGACCAGTCACTACGCACTGGTTAACTGGCCAATCATAGCACACCTCGCTTTTCAGATCGATGAGCTTTGTAAAAAAATTTAAACCTTTCAAAGAGGCGGGGCAAAGAGGAGATACAAACATAACGATATATGGAAAATACAGTGTTTTTGAACCTTAAATTTGGTATACACATTGCATTACATCTTAAACAAACGATAATATTCATTTTAGCTGTGACATTTGACCCCTTTAAACACACAAATTCGTGGTCTGTCATCCATGAATTTTGATCGACCTTTCGTCTGTGAATGTAACGTTACTGGTATACGTCTCGTTACTGATATACGTCTCTATACTTTTATGGTTGCGCATTGAAGACCCTTCTACTCCAAGAGAAAAGACGAAGTAATTGTATATATCGTCATATGACTTATCAGGCCATTTTATCCTCCCACTCTGCAATATATCACAGGTGTGAAAAATATTTTCCATAACTATTTTTAATAGTGTTTTAAGCATCATCCCGCTGCGAGACACTTCTATTGTTTTCCACTGGCCGGCAAATACGTAGGTCTCAACACTAAAAGGAATTACCTCACAACGTTTACTTCCCCATTAGGTGGATAAGCTATGGAGAAAAATTTGTTTATCAAAATAAAAGATGGAAACTTGAAAGACCTATGAAGTCACAAACAGTCAGAAAGAAATGGAAAATACTGCTATATGATTTATCAAATAACCACTTGGAGGGCTGTAATAGACTTTAGTAGACTTTATTTAACATGCAAATAGTCCTTGTCTTTCTGAAAACTCGGATCCAACTTTCTTCAAAAATCTTTTTTGTTCTGCGGAAGGAAGAAAGTCTTCAAAGAAAGGTTTGAAATGACTGAGGGTGAGTAAATGACAGAATTTAATTTTGGGGTGAACTATCACTTTAAGTTTTAAACTTTAACCTTTTATAAAACGTTCAATTGTTTTTGTATTAGATTCAGAAAACTCTCTCTGCTTTGTGCCCCCCTTGTCCACTTGAATATTACCCATCTGAGGTGAGTATAAAAGGGCAGGTAATGTCTCATCATGTGACCCAGTTCCAGCTGCCCACATCATCCCATTGGCTCCATGGCACACAAAGGGTTATGGAGGACTGTTGCTTGGCTGCGCTGGGCTTTTGATTTTAATTGCGGTTGCACTCATCTGCTCCTCTTCACTCAAAGGCTCAAATGCCCCATTTGAAATCTAGTGTATGAGAGATGCTATTTTCTTTTTTCTCCTTTTTTAACCCCCCTCCCCCTTCCCTCTCCTTAAAGCTCGCATTACATTAAAAGGTGTAATCCAACTGAAATGGAAATTGCGCTTCTTGAAAACAAATGATGAGAGGACCATAGAGGGGCTCTATAGGCTCGTCTGTTTTAGACCCCGATTGTGTCGGGCTTCTCATAGTGGCTAATGGTGGAGCTGCAAGGCAGGTTGATTACAAGGTTACGGTAAACAAACCCTTTCAGCTGCACCGGGCGAAATTATATGTTGTGTTCATATCCGTGCGTATAGTTTTTCGTCCGTGATGTAGAGTGTCAGGTGGTTGGTGGTGGAGTAGGGCCATAGGATTATGGATAATTACTTGCAATCAAGTGGTACAGAAACGGTGCACAAACCGGGTTTATTTGCACATCATTTTTCTTGCAGTATATTATGTGTTAGATGTGCAACATGTCAAAGACCCAAAGGCCTGTGATTCATGTTTGTTAAAGAGTTTGTGGTGCTCCATAATCTGTCTTTTAGCCCTCTGAAATGTGATTGAATAATTGCCATATTATTGTATTAGACTGTTTACAGGGTTCCAAAGTATCATGGTTTGCACCATGAATAGTATTATCATCATAGTACCAAGGAACTATTATATGCTTTTATTTTATAGTAGTTTTTAGTATTTTACGGTATATACTTGTTACATGTACAGTATATTTAGAATAAATGATGCATGATAACGTGTAACTAACCCTGAACCACACCCTAATCCTAACCCTAACATGTAAAAAGACCATCATTTTACAGATTACAGATTTTTCAAAATTTTGTACATTTACAAGAAAAACTGGAAAAACATGTACTTTTATAGGGAACATTTTTCTTTTTACAGTATATTTCTGGCACCCCAGCTGCGGGAACATTTTATTAAAAAACTTCAAATTACAGAAGAATACTGCAAATTTACCAGAAAAACAAGGACATTTTTATTTTACAGAATATTTATGTTCCCCCAGCTGCCATAGAAAGATAGTATGTATGGACCTATGTTATTACACTGTATCGGAGACACCTTAAAGGGGTCATATGGCGGGAATATGTGTTTTTCTGAATCTTTGGTGTGTTATAAGTTGCCCATGAACGTATTAGACACGTGAAATTGCAAAAATTAAAGTGTCGGAACAAAAGATGCATTTCATCTAAATGCGAATACTCACCCAGATCTGCCTGAACACCTTGTGTATCCACACCCCCACAAATATACGTCAGTTTGTGGTATGATTGGACTTAGACCGCCCAAATATATACACAAGTAAGGCGGGCGTACCTGTCAGCACTATTGCGTTGGAACCTGATGTTCCTAATATGGTAAGAGGCGTTACATTTCCGGCACACGCTTGAGGTATTAGACCAATCACTAGACACTGGTTAACTGGCCAATCATAGCACACCTCGCTTTTCAGCGGTATGAGCTTTGTTAAAAATCTGCACCTTTCAGAGAGGCGGGGCAAAGAGGAGATATAAACATTCACATTATGTGGAAAATACAGCGTTTTTCAACCTTAAATCGTGTATACATTGAATTACATCTAAAACAAATGATAATACTCGTTTCACCCGTGTCATATAAGCCCTTTAACATAAAGTGTAACCATATTATTTTTTCATATAGTAAGATGTTTGCAGAGACTCGCAGTTAAGTTTTGAACACAAAAAAGTATATAAACATACAAGGGTCGTACATACAAGTTGCATTTGTGCATATACATTACTTTTTTTTAAACCCATACACGTATATCTATATAGGAAATATTTGCTTGTATATATTAATATTCATATACAATTTAAATTGTATATAAAAATTTATTTATTTTTATTTTATATTTTGCATGTAAGTTTATATAAATATGCATGTAAGTTTATATAAATACACAATTATATCCACAGTGCACAGACTTATGTAAACATAAACTTATATTTTGGATGGGATAAATTACGATTTATCAATGAATTGTGCATATTCAACATATGTGTGTACCTTTTTTAGACACAAAGTTATGATGTCTTACTACTATCTGCTTGTGATTTTTCTAACATAGCACTGATCTCAAACATTATTCGTAGTGAATCGTGGTGTTAAAAATTTGGATTGCTCAAAATATGACCAGCTGGAATATTGAGTTCCCTTTCTGTCGGTCTCTCGACGTTGCGTCGAGAACGACAGATGGGGTTCGTTCCTGAGAACCTATCAACTCTGACTACTATAGAAAAGGCCAATGAAATTTGGCGAATGAAATTTGCATGCCGGCTCCGCCCCCGGATATCCGGTATAAAAGGAAGCCGGCGTGCAGCATTCATTTACCTTTTGTTCTTCAGAGCCATCGACTCATGAGCACAAAGCTAAAGAATCTTCTAAAGCTTCTACTACTTCAACTGCCGGATCTACGACATGTCTCAGCGGATCATCCCTCCTGCAGCGATCTTCCCCTGGGTGTCTCGGCGGTTCCAGTGGTGTCAGAGCTATTTCTAAACAGTCCTTTTCAGGACTCACACTCTACAGCGCGGCATGTCCCGCTGTTCTCTTGGGTGCGGTACCCTCATCGAGGAGGGGGACGAACACGAGCGCTGTGTTAGGTGTCTGGGCGTCCAGCACGCCGAAGCAGCGTTTGTTGACACATCTTGCCCGCACTGCGGGCAGATTGTCATACAGAAGTTGCGGTCACGGTTGGCTGTCTTCCTACGGGAACCAGCCAACATCTCGTCTGCTACCCGGGCTGTGACATCTATGGCTAAGGCCCAGATCTCCGGTCCGGTTAGCGGCGTTAGTGATTTGGGGTTTCTGCGACCGTACACCCGCCAGCCAAGCGCTCACGGGCCGGCCGCACCCCAACACGCTCTTTTGAACGTTCCCCAACCGGCGGTGGCACACCGTCCGGATCCTCCTCTGCACGTTCAGAAATGGACCGCAGGGCCGATGAGATGTCCATCGCAGCATCGGAGGGAGAGATGCTGGTATCCGACAATGACGAATCCGAGCTTCCCCCCCGGGGGGTTCAGCTCAGGAGGAAGCAGAGGTCGAGATGTTGGCCATGCTAGCCCGGGCTGCCGCGAGCATTGGGCTGCAGTGTACAACATTGCCCCTCCCCCAACGCTCGCGGTTGGACACATGGTTCCTGGGGTCGGAACGCGGTGCCAAACCGCGCCCACCCCCGGTTCCGTTTTTCCCGGAAGTGCATGAGGAGCTGTGTCGGACCTGGAGCGCCCCTCTCACGGCTCGTTCCACGCAGACCAGCTCCGCCTCCCTCACCGCCCTCGATGGTGGGGCAGCCAGGGGCTACGTCGAAGTCCCCCAGGTGGAGCGTGCCATCGCGGTGCATCTGTGCCCGCAGACGGCTGCCACCTGGAGGACCCGACCTCGTCTCCCGTCCAAAGCCTGTAAGACTTCCGCTTCCCTTCCCGCGCACCACCTGCTCCCCGACAGACCAGGGCCTCTTCTCATCCAACTCCGGCTAAGGTGCACCCCCAGGCTGCACCCCGGAAGAGGACCCAGAAGGGAAGGCCCCCTCCTCGTCAGCAACCTTCCAGGAAGCGGCCCTGACGAGACGACGCCGGGGAAAACAACATCTGGCCCGACCGTCACAGCACCATCTCTGACCGGTCGGTATGGGACGCAGCCTGCCTCGTTTCCAAAGCCGGGCCCTTATCAGGGCCTGGCGCCCACTTGCTCAAAAAGAGAGTTGTTTCCCCCGGGCGTTCTATCCAGCCGTTCGCACACTCCCCCGGACTGTGCACGGCGAACCGACCTCACACCCTGGCGAGGTGTGAGGCCGCACACATTCGACAGCTGTCACCACTCTCATTCCGACAGTGCGTGCCGTTGTCCCGCCAGGCAGGCAAAAACGTGGAGCCAACCATCCCTCCGGGGAAGCCCCGGCAACATTCGGTTGGCTCCACCCGCCGACGAACCACCCTCCGTGGGAATGGTGAAGCAGGCCGTCCCCTTGGTCCCCCTGTCACAGTCCCTGGGAGCTTGGCAGAAGTTGCCCACACTGTCTCGGTGGCTGATGCGGACGGTCCATCTCGGCTACTCGATCCAGTTCGCCAGGGCCCCTCCCAAGTTTCGGGGCATCATCTCCCCCTCTCTCAGAGGCAGAGACGCCTCCGTGCTTCGGGCAGAGGTCTCCACCCTCCTGGCGAAACAGGCGATCGAGTCCGTCCCTCCAGCCGAGATGTTCAGCGGGTTTTACAGCCCCGTCTTCATCGTTCCAAAGAAGGACGGAGGGTTGCGCCCTATTCTGGACTTACGTACTCTGAACAGGCACCTCCACAAGCTACCTTTCAAGATGCTAACACAGAGGCGCATCCTGGCATCTATCAGGTGTCAGGATTGGTTCGTGGCAATCGACCTGAAGGACGCTTACTTTCATGTCTCGATTCTTCCTCGACACCGGCCGTTCCTACGGTTCGCGTTCGAGGGTCGAGCATATCAGTACAGAGTCCTCCCCTTCGGTCTGTCCCTGTCTCCACGAGTCTTCACGAAGATTGTGGAGGCCGCCCTCTCTCCTCTCCGGGAGAGAGGTGTGCGAATACTCAACTATCTCGACGACTGGCTTATCTTGGCGCACTCGCGAGATCTGTTGTGTACTCAGAGGGACATGGTGCTCCGGCACCTAGATCGATTGGGTTTTCAGGTCAACCGGGAAAAGAGCAGACTCTCCCCAGTGCAGAGTATCCTCTTTCTCGGTATGGAACTCGACTCTGTCACCATGCTGGCACAGCTGTCCGCAGCTCGCGCCCAGTCAGTGTTGGATTGCCTGGAACATTTCAAGCAATCGGCGGTCCCCCTGAAACAATTTCAGAGGCTCCTGGGCCACATGGCATCTTCCGCGGCAGTAACACCACTCGGATTGATGCACATGAGACCGCTTCAACACTGGCTACACAGTCGAGTTCCGAGGACGGCGTGGCACACCGGCAGCAGGCGTATGGTGGTAACTCCTGCTTGCCGACGCACCCTAGCCCCATGGTCTTCCATGACCTTTCTCCGAGCGGGAGTTCCCCTCGGCCTAGCTACGAGGCACGTCGTGGTGACGACGGACGCCTCGCTGCAGGGGTGGGGTGCAGTGTGCAACGGGCACGCAGTAGCGGGGCGCTGGACGGGCCCCCGGCTGCGCTGGCACATCAATTGCCTAGAGTTGTGGACTGTACTGCTTGCACTGAGAAGGCTCCGGCCTCTAGTGCAAGGTCAGCACGTACTGGTTCGGCTGGACAGTACCACAGCCGTAGCGTACATCAATCGCCAGGGTGGCGTGCGCTCACGGCAACTATCACAACTTGCCCGACGCCTCCTCCTCTGGAGTGAGCAGGTGATCCGCTCCCTGCGGGCCACACATATCCCAGGCGTATTGAACGAGACAGCCGACGCGCTCTCTCGCCAGTACACACCCTGCGGAGAGTGGCGACTCCACCCTCGTGCAGTTCAGCTGATTTGGGTGCGGTTCGGACAGGCACAGATCGACCTCTTTGCCTCCCGCGACACCACCCATTGTCCGCTTTGGTACGCCCTGACCGAGGCCCCCCTCGGCACGGATGCCCTGGCGCAAAGCTGGCCACGAGACAAGCGGAAGTACGCCTTCCCCCCAGTGAGCCTCCTTGCACAGACTCTGTGCAAGGTCAGGGAAGAGGAGCAACAGGTGCTTCTGGTTGCGCCGTACTGGCCCAACCGCACTTGGTTCTCGGAGCTCATGATCTTGACAACAACTCCCCCCTGGCCCATTCCCCTGTCAGAGGACCTGCTCTCTCAGGGGATGGGCACGTTTTGGCATCCCAGGCCAGACCTCTGGAACCTCCATGTCTGGTCTCTGGACGGGACGAGGACATCCTGAGTAGGTTACACCCCGCTGTGGCTGAAACCATCCTACAGGCTAGGGCACCATCCACTAGGCGGCTATACGCCTACAAATGGCGCCTCTTCCCATCCTGGTGTCTCTCCCAAGGAGAAGACCCACAGAGATGCTCGGTCGGGATCGTACTGTCCTTTCTACAACAGAGGTTGGAGACCAACATCTCCCCTTCCACACTGAAAGTGTATGTAGCCGCTATTGCCTCTCATCACGACTCAGTGGACGGAAGGTCTCTAGGGCAGCACGACCTGGTTACTAGGTTCCTAAAGGGCGCAAGACGACGCAACCCGCCTCGTCTCCGCTCCATACCCTCATGGGACCTGAACGTGGTCCTGAGGGGCCTAGCCGAGCCCCCCTTTGAGCCCCTTGAAACTTCCGATCTTCCTCACCTAACGAGTAAGACGGTTCTTCTTGTGGCGCTCGCATCCTTCAAGAGGATAGGGGATCTCCATGCATTCTCTGTGTCCCCGGACTGCCTTGATTTCGGCCCTGGTAACTCTCACGTTCGCCTGAGACCCAGGCCCGGATACGTGCCCAAAGTTCCCACTACTCCCTTTCGGGACCAAGTGGTGAACTTGCAGGCGCTCCCCACCGGGGAGGAAGACCCAACCCGGTCCGTGTTGTGTCCAGTACGCGCACTGCGCCTCTACTTGGACCGCACACAGAACTTCCGCAGTTCTGATCAGCTCTTTGTCTGTTTCGGAGGTCAGCAGAAGGGGAAGGCTGTCTCCAAACAGAGATTAGTGCACTGGATCGTGGATGCCGTTACCACGGCATACCGATCTCAGAATGTGCCATGTCCATTGGCGGTCACGGCTCACTCCACTCGGGGTCTAGCCACCTCATGGGCACTGGCCAGAGGCGCGTCTCTGGCAGACATCTGTAGAGCTGCGGGTTGGGCTACGCCCACCACCTTCGCAAGGTTTTACAACCTTCGCGTAAACCCGGTGTCAGCCCACGTCCTACGTGGCGACATGTAGGATTGGCATCCGGAAGGGCGTATGCCTGCGAAAGCACCATCCCACCCTCCCCGAGGTTGGGTCAGTGTGCTATCTACCCTTTTCTTCTTACCCAACCCTGGCTAAGAGAATTGGTACCTCACCAGCCTCCCTTCTTACCCACACCGTGGTTAAGAACAGGCATTCCATCCATCACTAAGCAAGCACCTCCTGGGGGTTGGCTGAGCAGAGCAGCCTTCCCCCTTAGGCCGGGACATATCTTGACCTATCACACATAGTTCTAACCGGACCTGTGCTATCGGACGCAGTAACACCCCCTCCGCGGGCTGTTCCGTCTGTCATACCCTCATGACACTGGTTCCCACACTTGGTAACCCATGAGCTTCCCCAGGTGGACCTCCACCTCGCGGTTAACTACCCAGTCCGCACGTTCCATGCGTTCTCCTGCTAGGACGAGACCATACTTTCTCCACCATATTCCTCCCCACGGGTAGGAGGTGGCCTCTGCAGCGCTTCTCTGCTTAAGAGTGCGCTTTCCCGGTGTAAACCGATCCGGACGGCCTCTCGCCTGTAGAGAGCTAAGGCCCCGTCCGTGAAAGTTACCGGTCAGGGCTGTATCCACCTTTCCTGAAAGCTCTGGAACCCCCCGACCACCACACTGGAAGGTTACAGTTCTCACGAAAGCTTCGACCTGACACGCCCAGGCTTGTCAACGTTGCTTCGCTGAGATTGTGACACGATACAGCGTTTGTGGCGTTTTCCATAGATAACCCCATCTGTCGTTCTCGACACAACGTCGAGAGACCGACAGAAAGGGAACGTCTTGGTTACGTCTGTAACCTCAGTTCCCTGATGGAGGGAACGAGACGTTGTGTCCCTTATGCCACAAACCTGTATCGTTTCTGTTGCAGTTGTGAGAGGCTCTCAGGCTCTTCAGAACAAGAGGTAAATGAATGCTGCACGCCGGCTTCCTTTTATACCGGATATCCGGGGGCGGAGCCGGCATGCAAATTTCATTCGCCAAATTTCATTGGCCTTTTCTATAGTAGTCAGAGTTGATAGGTTCTCAGGAACGAACCCCATCTGTCGTTCTCGACACAACGTCTCGTTCCCTCCATCAGGGAACTGAGGTTACAGACGTAACCAAGACGTTTTGAGGATATTTGCATTGGAGAAATAAATCTGGTCCCCCTCCTAGTTTGAGATGGATTTTAGTGCATTCCAGGAAGAAAAACAAATAGAACCCTGAACTATTGTCTTATTAAGTGTTTGAAAAGATTGCTCTTTGGGCACTGCCCTGGCTTGGAGAGAAAAACAGACTGTTGGGTGTTGGAATAATTAGTTTAATTTGAAGCTGTTCCTCGCACAGCAGGTATAGGGGCAGGCAGTGTGAACTGCTGGAGGCTGTGTGGTGCTGTGGTGTGGGGTGAGACTCAGATCATGAGTTTGGGTCTTATGGGTCTGGAGAGGCCTGAAAAGGGTAACGGGTGCTGGGAGGAGGAGATGTGCTATCTTCTTTCACAGCTGCAAATCCTCTGCGTTTACCCTTGTAAAAAGACCTATTCAGCTGAGAATAGCTGATATATTCACCTTCTCTTTGTGATACTGTAAGTACAGACACTGTTTAAGCATAAGTACTGTACTTGTCAGAGACCATTTTGCATTTCAGTGTTTGAACTAAAGATTTATCAAATTGTCTCTTACTTAACCATCAATTGAAAAGGTAAATTTAACACTGTTTTAGAAGGTTTTGTTCCTGTCTGCGTTTTACGATAGATGTCTGTTTTTCTCTAATTCTAAATAATGTAAAATAGCTGTTTGGTTCTAATATAATTTACAAAATAACCACTATACTATTAAAACTGTATAATTATGTAGATACATACTACACTATTATATACTAATATAAGTAGATGTTCATTACCAATTTAACTATTCAATTCAAATTGATATCTATAGATGCTTTTAGTGTATAGAGGGACACACAATAGAGGGAAAACATTATAAATAAAAATGTACAAATACATATAAAATAAATAACATGACATAATAATATCATATTAATATTGATCATATTATGGAGATAATGGAAAATCATAGAATTCATAGTAATAAATATATAGAATATATAGTTTATAAATAAAAACAAAATTTCCTTCTTTTAGAAAGATCTTACTACAGTTATTGCCAAACGTGATACAGAGCTGAAAAACAAATAAGATTTATCTGGTGTCAGCATTTACTAAACTACTTCAGAATTAGATATCATATTCATTCTATACAAAATACACAGTGTCTTGGTTTTCATCATAAATACACTTAAAGTAAGGGTTTAAGGATTTATAACCTTTATTTTTCTTGTGTTCTGTTCAGTGTTTTGAGCCTTTTCTTCTAATAAACCATTGGCGTGAGTTGAGCATTGTGACCTCAGACAAACTTGAAACACCTGATTAAGATTCATCAGGTCAATTCCAATCATATTCCCCAGCTTACAGATATGCCTCTGTAGAAATATCTTTTATTTTGCTCATGTATTTCGGATCCTCTTCTAAGACCAGACTTTCAGCTCGCAAAGCTTCGCCAAATGGGACAAATAGATTTAATGAAAATAAAACGTGGAGAGAAAATAAACAGTGCTTTGTGTTGTTGAAAGCCCAAGAGAGAATACACAAACATTTACTTGTGTTTATACAGCATGCTTGCCAAAACCTTACGCTCATTGCTCCATTCTTCATATATTAGTATTATTAATATTAAAAAAGGCATGCATATCAATTTTCCTTAAAGCAGAATATATTAACTAAAATTCAATGACCTCCTTGTTTACACAAGTTATGGTAATTCAAGTCATCCACTTGGAGAAGTTGTCAGCATGACAGTAACATTAAAATATTATGATGTTATTGTTTTAGTTCAACAAATTACTTCACTTGTCCTGCCTGTTCAACACAATGACATGCACATAATTTTATTTATACCTTAAGCATATGATAATGAGACAAATAATCCAAATGATATGGAAATTATATCCTAAATCATGAAGACACCTTACTAACATCAGTATTCATGTTAGTGCACATAGAGTTAAATACAAAGTGGTCATTTAGGAATATTACCAAATGATTGTTTTACAGAAAAGGTTAATTCGATACAATGCATAATGGCTGTAAATGTATGTAGGCAGATATATTATGGATATAACATCCAAGTACTGAATCCATGTACAGAATGTCTGTTATCGTGCAGTGGATGGGTTGCCCATCTGTCTTAATCGCATAAAGATGAGAACAATATCTTTTCACGCTCTTTAATTTTATATCCAAAACCACAAATGGAGAAAATTAGCACTCTTTATTCTCACCTTCCCCAGAGCACATCTGGACAACATCTGTACATAACATGAACATTTCAGCGCTAACAATGAAGGAAAATCAGCCGAATGAAGAAATTAATTGTTCATAACCAAATCAACTTTTTTAAAATGTGTGTTAACAAATCATATTGGCCTTTTTGTCAGCAACATTTGCGAGCCGTGTGTGTTTTCGCCGGTTGTGTGCGTGCTTGTGGGAATCGGTCTGTGGGACTGGTTCCCCCATACCTTGTTCAAGCCTAACCAGCCATTAGTGGGATTGCAGGCCTCCAGCATTTCAAACACCTTAATTAGTTATTCAGCTCCTTATTTGTGTTTGCTTCCCCCTCCGGCACCTAATTAATGCTTAATGGAAACTGCTGAACTGAGCCTGTGGAGAACTCATGAATATTGAAATTAGCCTCAACAATTTTAAAAAGGGTTGCAGGGAAAAGAGGTAAAAACTGGTTGCAGAGGTACTCATTACTTTTGTGGGATTTAAGCTTGTGACATATATCTCTAGTAAGTAATTTTTCTTATAAAAAAAAACTTGAAATGAAATAGAATCGATGATTCCATGTATTGTACATGTGTTTACACAAATACAGTGAAAGTGTACACAAACTGATGCAAAGCTAAAACTATGTCTTAATTTTATAATATATGTTGTGTAGAATAAGTAGAGCACTGTTTAATTAGGGACTCGCAAATCCTGCCAAAATAATACCCACCATTTAAGTTGCAAGATCGAGAGATAAAGGTTATGTCTGTGTAATTTTGTAAGATTTTTTTTATTCAAATCTTTTAGACAAAGCAAAAACATTAAAAAATATATATATTTTGTTTATAGTATTTTTACTTATTAAAAGTTTACAGATTATTGTTATTTCTACTAAATTAATTGATTAGTACAAACTTGTAATTCATTTCAAAATAAATTATTATTTTATCATAAACGTATGTAATAAATGTCAAGGTAAATATACACTATGAACAGATATTTTATTTATTATGTTGTTGCCTGTTGTCTCGAGGATCAGACAAAATTATTTTGCGGATTTCCAACAACAACAAATATGTTTTTAATTATTTAGTTTGGTATTCATTTATTTATTATTTATAAAGGGCTGACCCATCTGACCCACCCAACCTACAGTCGGCTTTAGTTTGATCAGACAAACATATAAAGGCAAAATGAAACTGAATTTCATATAAAAATCTTACATCGAAATGCTTCATACTGTTAAACAGAATCAATGTGTTCTGTGAAAATGATAATATAAATAAATCTGAATTGAGGACTGTTTATCATTCTTTGTTTTCGAAAGTGTTGTTACCCTTTGTTTCTTTTACTCTGGTTTCTTTGTTTCTTCTTTCCCCCTAAATCCTTCGCTCCAGGTTTTACAACTTTTCTTCTCTGTTTACTTCCCTACTTTTACTAACATTTTACACTAGACATATACTGACATTAAATCAGGACATGTTTATTAATGTTACCTTCCAGTGATTATCTGTCACATCTCTGTGTGCCGATAACGGTAGAATGTGGAAAATAATTTAAAAATATACACTAAATAACACTGTTTTCCATATATAATGAACGAATGTCCAATTCAAATGCCATTTATTTAAATCTGTAGCATTTCCATTGTTGCGATTTATTCACGTGAATTCACAGTACAATTGAATATGTAACGCAACTTCATTTGAATAAGATTTATGAAAATTACGCCACTTAATTTATACAAACAGCAAAACAGGGCCTGTTTGGAGACCAGTGGCCAAATTAAGACTGGCGCGGAAGTCACATCTCTGTAAAAAACATTTCAAAGGTTATTTAAATGTAATTTGACTTGTGACAAGGCCGGTAATTCATGAAAGAGAACGGGAATATCAGTGTGTCCTGTATTTGCATAACGAGGACTCTTCTGTTTCCACAAGCTCAGTTTGTTGACGTATCCACCTCAAGCCAGTTAAGTGTGGAAGCGCAGTTCATCTGAGCAGAGTTTCGACTCAAGATAGCCGGAAAACTGTCTGAGCGCGCAAGCCCTTGTAAAAACAACTAGACAATAATAAATCTTTCACTGACAGAGAATATTTCCCCTAAAGCCTTATATATGTATAATCCACACACTTAACTAGAAAACTAAGTCATTATTAAGAACAGCGGTAAAAAGTTTGTTTACCAGTGTCATCACTTAATACTGATTTTAAAATATTAATAAAAGTAGATATATATTTGCACAGGTTTTTGTAAGTGTGTTTAAAAACATTGTAAATTGCTTTCAGATTGCATTCTAGGAAATATTTAAACAAGAGTTTTCATGTAAAAAATGTAAAATATTCAAAAGCCCAAACTCAACATATTTTAAAACTGTTTCACAACATGTATTTTAGCTGCTACAGATGCTGACAGGTTCAAATTACCTCTGTACCCTCAGACACACAATACAATAAAAGAAAAACCTACTCACTAATTTCTGAAAATGTTCCCTTGTCTTCATGTTTGTTTGAAATCTCCAGTGGTCCTCCAGCTTTCATCGAAGCTTTAGCTGTGGAGTTGAAGTTTAGTTCCACAGCTGCAGTGAATACTGTGAAAGAACTCCTTTGTCGTCGTATTCTCTCACACGAAATTTTAAAGCGGCTTTCAAAGCTGTTTGTTTCACTTTATATATATTCTGGGTGGTTATGTTTTTAACATATCACTGGAATTGCAAATTTGAGACCTGTGTTGATCCCTAAAAGAATTGACATTAGAAAGAAGTAAATGCATACCAACAAACTGAATGTCTTAATGTTGGAGTGTGGGCATTTGTAAAACTGAGCTATGAAAGTATAATGATATATAGGGGCTGAAATTCGCGGCAGTTGGTGCATAATGTGTTTCAAAGTAGATCTGCAATGAATATGTTCATGTATTCATTTATTAATTTATACCCTTATATGAGCTTAGAGTTATAATGGAAAGACGTTGTTTGATTCAAAGGACATGTATTGCTAAGCTTTATTTCTCATTCCTGACACAAAAAAAGTGTTTAATTTTTTCTGCTCTTTTCATCCTAAAGAAAACAGCCTAATGAAGATTAAAGCCGGTCTTAATTTAACCCCGGGGTCAAAGTTAAACTTGGAAAATTCTTAAAACAAGACGAATACGGGAGTTCTTATATGAAAGACACAGGTCACAGAGCAGCAGCGAGTCTTGTTTTGGCAGCATAATATTAGTGGAGATAAATAAACATTATTTAAAGGATCCGTCAAGCCCTGTTAGATATCCCCGGCATGGTTCACTTGTTCTTCGTTCCCAGGGCAAAGACTATTTAATTATCGCACTAAATGAATAATCAAAAAGTCAATTTCCAAAGAGCCCCTCGCTTGCCCGCGCGAAGAAGACAATTGCATTTAAAATATCTGCATGCAAAATCTGCCTCTCACACCCCACCAGCCCGTTCTACAACACCCCATATGCCTTGGAGCAGTGCAAAAACAAATGCATGAGGATCCCTCCTCCTTGCCTGATTTAAAGTTGTCCTTTACAGCTAATGAGGTGTTATGGTGGTGGATGCTGATGGTACATCATGTCCTACACCGGCACTTTAGTGATCTTTATTGATCTGATTATGTAAGGCGTGTCAAAAGAGGTTAATTATCCAATAACCCATGGTGCCTTGTGTTGGCAAGAATGTTGATACGTGTGGTGAGTGCTTGAGTTATGATCTGAATTGTCTTGTGTTAAAACACAGCAGGTGTCTTCATTACTGTATGTTGATAATGTAAATATGAAGATGACGTCAAGTTGCTTTTGCAACAATATTTTCATCATTTGTGAATATAACATAAGCATGAAAAATGAAATGAGACTTTTAAGGTATATTTTCGTTTGATGCACATTTGTTATTGTTTGCTGTGTACGGCAGGTCACTATTGATCCACTAGATGGCGTTAAAGTTTGGCAGGTCCTTTATAGATTTTTACCTCTTGTACTCTGATGGTGAATGTATTCAAAGCATTTGCTGTAAGGTTGATGCAGTCTCTCATATACAGTAGAGTAATGATAAAGGACAAGATTTATGACTTTGTCGCTACAAAATGGTATTCTTATGGACACCAATGGTTCCAAGAAAGATTTTTCTATATGTGATGGTTGCATTTCGATTTTCATGCCTTTTTATATTCCACACAAAGTTTTAGCAGGTAAATAATCTATGAACTGTAGATGAAATAATCTATCGCAAACAAATCGATTTTTAATGGAAAATACAATACTTGTAAATATTTTTCCAGAATACATTATTCAAATATTTTAATTGTATACATCAAAACTCTGTATTTAATACCTACACTGTAGTGTGTTTGATAATTTAATAGTACATCGTAATATATCTATATCCATTTATGTATTATATTGCACATCCATTTTTCCTTTTATTTTAACAAGGACTGATTTCTAATATGTCTAAGTGTTGTCTTTTGGTTGCTGTTTTGAACTTTTCTCAATCACTTACTGATTCTGTTCATTTTTAAAACTGTTGCTGGCAGTGCGTCTAGACGTGTGCCCACAAATAAATTATTAAATGGTATTGATTTTTGCTTAAATCTTTGTCTGACTAGCCACTAGAAATTAATTTGATTGTATCTCCAGTACTTTTCATATACCGGCTTAATTCTGTCATTTATTTGTATATCTGTTACCAAGAAAATATCTGAAGCATTTCTATTTATGAATTTCTAATGATTATTAGAAGTTGTATTTGTATAAATAGTATTATACTGTAAAACAATAACAGAAAAAATATTGATTGTAGGGGTTGTAATATGGTTGCAACATTTGTATTTTACACACTGAATTTTCTCACAATTATTCCTTCAATAAATTAGTTACGGTTTCCATCGGCAACATACTGTGGGGTTGTTAACACAAGTTTGATTCTTTGCTGATTTGTAATGCTGTTTTCTTTTACAAACCCTAATGAAGTCCACTCCTGAGCGACACATCCGGCTGCCGAGCTCATTTTAGTAATTCAGTTCATTCTGAAATTAACCTTTGCTCTTCAGACTCGCACATTCTCACATCCAAGCAGCACAGAATGACGTGTCTTCTGTTCCTTGCGAAATGCTTTGCATAAACACAGCTGCTATTCAAACAGATATACAAGATTTCTCATCAAAGATAAACCGAGTTCAATCCCAGCTCAGTTTCTTTCATTTGCGTCCTGCCACTCAGCTGGCACAAGTCTTCTCATCGCTTCTCCTGAGGTGTTCGCCTCTGAAATGATCATTGTATTTCTTAAACTGTCCTCTGAGCTGAGTGTTGAATCAACATTGAGCCAGCATTACTTGATCGGGGTTTAGTTGTGCGTTTAGCAGAATGCTCCTGCGACACATGAATTTTAATAACACACTGTCAATGTGGCAGATTTCAGGTTCTTCAAGAGTCTGTTCCAGTGGTGACCACGACAACAGAAGTGTAACGGTATGAGCCTGTGCCAAACCTTCTCATGTGATAGAGTCTCTCTCCTGAGACTGTACTTTAAAGCTTAGCAGTGGGATTATTGACCAAAACACATAACTGTACCTGGAAACCACATCTGGTCTGTGGCAGACAGAAGATAAATGTATCAAGGTTTTAAAAGTATATAATTAATCAGATTAATGTTGTAAACAGAATGTGTGTGTCTCTTAATCCAAATTTTAATTTACAAATATTTTGGTTATAAATATTATACCTTTCTTGGTAGGTCCTGGAATGAAAAGGTTTACTAGCCCCTATGCACCGATATGTACATTTTGGCTGATAACGATAACCGATAATTCAAACATTAGACGTCGATAACCGATATATTGGCCGATATATAGTATCTAAATATTAACATAAAATGATTTAAGACTGACACAAAAGGCAAAACGTGGACAACTGCTTTTAGTTGAAAACATTCACTGCAGAAAACAAGGTAACCATTAGTTCTCCTTTTTTCCCCCTGAAAATTGTTAACGATTCTTTAACCTCCAAACTTTTCTGGTATGTTTTTTATCTAACAAAGAAATTATAGATGTTCTTCCAGAGCATCCCAGAAAAATAGTCTTAATAGCCACATGTCTAACAGGTCTCATATAGGAAAGCAGTCGGATTCATTTATAGGCTTTTGTTCGTATAATTTGCACATTTATAATTACTGTATCTAAATTCTGTACTAACATCAACAATGTTTTGCTAATAACAGTGAAGGATCATGACAGAAAGTTATCTATTTTAACTGTGAGCAGTGTGCAGCTGAGGAAGTTTAACCAGAGGAACTGATTTGGGATTTATCAGCTATAGTATATCGTCCTAAATTTTATTATCGGCCGATAATGATTACATTAAAAATGACCATTTATCAGCCGATACCAATATGGCTGATAATTTATCATTCAGTAACCTCTGTTCTAAGATATGTCTCCCTCTGAAAATAGATATCTTGTCAGCTTCTTTGTACATGTTCTATGATCAGACACTAGATAACTTGTTACCTGTCCAAACGAAACACAGAGTCCCACTAATGAGGCTCCCTCGCCTCTGCTGTTAACCTGCTCTAATTGAATCTCTGGTGTTCTTTTGTTCAAAGATCAGCCTCGGGTACCGCTGAGATGCCCTCACTCCGCAGGCTGCTTCATGCTCGTTTTTAGAAAATTTGGATGGAGGAGAAGATGGGAAAGAGAAAAGTGGAAAAATAGGGGATTAGTCATGTTTATGATCTGATGTGCATCTGTGCCCCTCTGCACCCTGTCATGGCCTGGGGACCTGTACTCACACCTTTAGTCTGTTGGCACTGTCACACCTACATGTTAAGGTGGGGGGAGTGAATAGCATCTGTTCTGTGGAATTAAAGTATAGAGAAGACAGAAACTTATTGCTTTATTGCAAAAACGTATTGTACCATCCAGTGTCCACATATTTTATGATTTGGGATGATAATGTCGATAGGTATTTTTTCCCTTTAGAAAGTGGTGCAATGTTGATGCAAATAAATGTATACAATTTTCAAATATAGAAGTTATTTTGTATATTCTATTTGAATTTGGCCAAAATGGATATGTAAAAATGGTAACATCCCAGTGCTGAATGAAGAGTGCAGCATTGTCAAATTATCAGGTGTGGACAATTTTTTTTATTGTTCTAATGCGTTTCTAATGTCTTTTGTTGTGTCGCGTCGGTCGTATCCGGTGTAGACACGGAATACATTTTTCGAAATGTTCTAATTTTTTATTGTTTTAATACCTTCATTTATTTCTATTTATTATGCATAGACAAATTAGTCGTACGTATCTATGTATATACATCTATGTTCAAATTATTACTCTGACGTGTATCATGCAATTATACACTATTCTACAACATTTTGTATTGTAAATAGTGTATGTAGTGTATGTGCACTTTAAGTACCCAGATGGTGCACTCTGTCAACCGAAAATATGAAGTGTGGAACGCTGGACACTTCACACACTCAATGGTCGCAGTTTCGCTTGCATATTCGACGTGAGGCGGGGCTATCAGACGCCGAATACTTTATATTGCATTTTACACAGGAAAGATAATGTTTACTTGCAGTTATATTCGGCATCAGAACGCTAGTACTTTGGCAGCTTATTATAGTTGCGTGTTAGCTGCAGCAACATCCAAAAAAGTCTTGATTGCTGCATCATTATAATAAATCATTATAATATATTAATTATAATATTATAAATATAAGTGGAAAGTAGATAATCGGCTGACAGAAATTACACTTATTGAAGCGTCTTACTTTGTATGCACAGTACATAGATGAAAGCGTTCTCAGAATGTTTCAGTGTGACTGGGGAGCAACTGGAAAACGCTTAAAAACACATCAACATACATCAAGAGTACAATGTACTGTACAAATAGATTTTTATTAACTTGTCCTCGTCTGGGAAACTGATAATACTTAGTTAGTATAAAACCATTAAAGGTGGGGCGGTTGATCAGGAACGGTGCTAACTTTCGCTTGCTAGCACTTAAATTATAATTCCACCCTCTATGCGATATGTCGTCCAAAGCCACGCCTTCTCCAAACACATGAATGTATTTTGTAAATCCACGTAATGCATTACAAATTAAATACATGAAATTCTTCTCAAAGCATGTACATACCTGTACAAAAGAAGGAGAGCAACCATGATATCGGCTTTCAGACCCTTTGCCTGCTGGAGCTGTCTCCATTGTGTATTGAGTTTTTCCTCTTTCATGATCCAGGCGTTTTTTTTCGTCACTGCTTTTCCAAAAACTGACTTTCATTTTTGTAGAGTAACTTGTTGTCGGTTCTGCAGTTAAATTTGATTGTTGCTTATTGTCCGCCATTCTCCCTACATCGACACAGCTGATGTGAGCACACTAATGACGTATGATGTCTGCGTGAACAGGGAGGGCAGTGGTATGCAAAATACATTGGCTGAAAATGTCAACATGAGACGTGATTGGGTGAACGATTTTTGTTCCTACGCCGTTCACGGACGATATATAATTATAAAAATATTGTTTGACCCCTATACTTCTTGATTGCTGTCAGGATGTAAATAGATTTCCAACCAGCATGACAAAAAAAATTCTGGACAGGCTCACCTATCCTGCCTTTAAGTATTCAATTAAAGACAATATTACCCTTCTTAAATTGAAATGGTGGAATGCATAGTGCAAAGTTTCTGTTTGTTTTAGCTGCAAAAAAGTATGAATAGTGTGAGTCTGTTTTTTCTGACCAATGGAAGAGCATGGACGGCAGGTTCACGAAACTTTCTACAGTTAACAAACATTTATTTTTGTGGTGATGCATAAATTACATATTTAATAAGCAAATATTCCAGATGGATCTATGTGAATGACAAGAGCCTGTGGGCCTGTTAATAATAAGTGTATTGTTATTGATACGAAAACTGCAATGTGATGTCCTTTGTGCTCTGATGACTCTGCTGTATACCCTCTCTTTTCCTGTTTCCGCCCAGTCTCGGCACCATCCCTCAATCCTCATTCATCCTCTCTTTTATCTTCCTTTTTTTATCATAATTCTCCAGCTTTTCAAAAACAAACACCATTAATGAACTATTGTGCTGACATATGCAGAACGCCAAAATCTAATTTAATACGCACGGCGTTGAGCGAATCTCCCTGTGGCCTGCATGTCACCCACTGCATCTCAATGAGAACATACAAGATACTCCCTCCAAGAGACGCAACCAAAACAAGCAAGCGTATCCATACCGTCAACCTAGTGGTGAATCTATAAGGAGTTATCTTTACTAGTAGATAATAATCACAATCAAGCCTATATTTATTTTCTTCTAAGCATATGTTTAATGTTGGATTACGGTAATGGTTATGTTCTGTACTTTAAAAGCATTTGGGTGTTTTGATAATCAGATATAGTTTGAATTCCCAGCAGTTTTGCTATGTTGGTTGCCATGGGGGCAGGCCAAATTCGTGGATGTGCGGTAAATTGATTTCAGTGCTGATCTGATGGATGAATTGAAAATGAATGTCTTCATAGGTGACCTCTTTGCTGGCAATGGCGTGATTGCCTCCCCAACGTGCATCGTGTTGATTGACAGGCTGGCTAACGAGTTCTGTCTCTGTGAGAGTTATAATTTACCTGTGCGAGGGACTCTCTCTCCACACACACATACACACACCGTGGGCTGAGATGAGCACCCTCGTTCCTTCACCGAAAATACAAATAAAATGATACAAGAGAGATTGCATTTGCACTACTGAAATAGATGCTGTAGGTGTTTGCATGAGAAATCAAATCAAGTTTACATATAAAATCGATCACAGTCCTGTGATGACTTCAAGTGCTGAACACAATTGTTGGCATTATTCGTAAAACAGTTACATACATTGTTAAGAAACTTTTTAAATACAACAATTGATTGTAATGGTATTTTAAGTTAAGTCATGCCATACGATCAAAATTCTTATTTTTTTCATGTAATATTGCAGTGTTTGTTATAAGGCTCGCCTAAGGGTGGGACTACACTTACTGTCCAATGGCCACGCTTCCAATGTACAACAATCCAATCAATTCCCAAAGCTCAAAATAAAGCCACGCCTTACATTTTTTTCTCGTCCCAGAAGCTGTTGTACTTAGAATTACAGCAACGGCACACCTAGGAAGAAAACGTCATCACAGTTTCCGTTTCATGTTGACTTTGCATTGTGAATTACTATAAATTATGATAAATTTTGGCTTTTCATCAGTTACAGTTACATTTTGGGGCGAATAACAACATGTTATATAGGGTAAATAAAAAGAAAAGGTTATTTAAACCACATAGGCAAGTTCATACAAATGTAAACATTGAACCTCTGTTTTCACATTGGTTCTATACGTGCAGCACAAGAGAGATTAAAGGGATAGTTCAATCAAAGAGGAACATTTTGTCATCATTTACTCACCATCTAGTCATTTTATTCTTCAAAATATCCTATTTTGGGTTCTGTGGAAAAAGAAAGTCTGGTTTAAAATGACAAGAGGTTGAGTAAATGATGACAGAATTATAATTTTTGGGTGAATATCCCTAAGAGGCAGGATCATGACAGATCCACGTGTTAAGTGTGAGAGACATGGCATTGTTTGTATTGGCATGCCATGCGCTCTCTCTGGTCTCGTCTTTGGCTTTGTTTCCTCATTATTGATTGTTAATTATTTCATGCCCTGCACCTGTTCCCCTCTTGATTTGGTTCCTTATTTAATGCCCTTTTGTTTGCTGACCTGGGGTGGTTCGTCTTGCTTTGTTTAGTGTGATGTTCTCGCCTTGACTTAAAGCCTTATCTCTATTTCTGTCCAAATGTTGTGGAAATTAAGTTTAGTTATCCTGTTCTCTTGTTTTTGCCCCCTCATGGGAAGTTTTTTGTTTCAATTTATATATGTGCTGCTTCTGTCATGATCCGGACAGAAGAACCCAAATGCAGACGGCGATGTGGTTAAATATAGACTTTATTCAACTGAAAAACACAAAACAAAGATTCACAAGGGGGTAAAACACTGAGGAACAGGGAATAATAACAGAATACAGACTCAACAGGAAGACTAAACTGACTAGACTAGACCAACAGAACACTCAACATAAACTATACTTACTGACAAGAAAGTAACCCAATGAACAAGGCTGCGAAATCTCATACACTTTTACAATTATGCAAAACGAACCAGCCGAGGACAGCAAAGATGAGACCAGAGAGACCAATACAAACAATGCCATGTCTCTCTCACACTTAACACATGGGTGTGTCATGATCGTGCCACAAGACTAAGAAAACATGATCAAAAGAGGCAGAATCATGACAAATGAACATTTAATGACTTTTTGGACAAGTGTAACATCACAAAAAATATTAGAATATACAAGAACAGGCTACAGAAAAGGCCTTACAAAACATACACCATCACTGACCACTTAGCATGTGATGTCATTTAGGACAGTGACGTCATGTCAGGTGTAGGGGTGAAGTAAACCAGCTCTGCTGAAGTGGGCTTTATTTGAGGTCGAGGAAGGTGATCTGCCATTAAAAGCTAGAGGTCAAAAAGTGTAGGGACCCAGCTGTTCCCCCTGACAGTACCCGAGGAGAGAGGGCTCTTAGTCAGACACGGGGGTCCTCGATGCCCTCACTGTGATGGCGCGCATGTAACCTTCCTCCCTCTTCCTGCGGAGAGCTAATGGAAAAGGGATAGTGTGCACAGGAGAATAAACACAGAGGTCTGGAGAAGTCTTGCTTTATTGAACAAAATTCCATGCTACCTTTGTACTTTACTCCAGTGCAGTTTTATACCTTCAATCTCATAAAATGATCATCCAGTGGCTATGCAAGAAATTATATGTAGCATCTTGTACAAATAGGGTAAACGTCCCTACAAAGCTCATGTTCCCGCTAAGATAACTTCCATCTTTGAGCTCAGATTATAAAAAGAAAAAATTATGTATTATCCTTGACGTCTTAAACAATTGATGTGTTTGTTATGACATACCTCCTGTAATTTTTAATCAATCGGACTATTAAAACGAACATATGAGTGTTCATGTGTTCAGCACTGTCTGGTCCCTGTTCTGAAAGCTCTCTGAAAACTTTCACCAGAAGAGTAACTCTTTAAAGCGGGTGTAACACACAAGGTTTCTGACAATCTCATAGTCTGCGCATGATCTTTCTCCTGCTCTCCTGTGGCTGTGCTGCATGCTATTTCGGGAGAATTGTCCAATAATGACTAAGAAAAGTTGTTGCGAAACAGTTTTAAATGTTCGAAAAAACTTTCCGAAAGCTATACGGCTGTGTATGTAGCACAGAAATACTACGTAATACGCCCAAATAATTTTTTGACAAGTTGACCATGTTAAGCATGAAAAGGCAAGTTTAACATTGTAAAGAAGTCAGAATACATGACACATCTATGCAGGGCTTTAAATGTGCAGTTTTTGGATGATTAGACCTTTATGTAAGAACCACTACTACAGAATTAACGTTTAAACTTTTGCGTTTTATAACCTGGAACATGAATGTAGGAAATAATTACAATTAAATCAAAAGATTGTTTTATCAAAATAGAGCAGATGCTACTGAACATAGTCAGCTCGCTGTCTGTAGAAGATTGTGTAGACTGATATATTACACCACAGGCATTATCGGAATGTATGTTCAAATCAGAATTTTACATTTACAGTTTTTCGATAGTCTTTGGTTTCACACTGCTGTGATTTTTAAAGATTTAATATTATTTTAAGTTGGGCTTAAAGGGTATCATAGAATCGTAAAGCTTCAGTGTGACATCAACATGAAAAACTATTGTTTGATATTGTCAATATTTTTTGTTCATATTAAACTATGAAAACACTTAATACACGTCCTAAATTATTTATTTTGTCAAATGCTTTCCTGTAGCTCAGTGGTTAGAGCATTGCTTTAACAACTCAAGGTTGTGGGTTCGATCCCAGGGGATTGCAAATACCTATGTAAAATGTATAGGATAAAGCAATGAAAGTCGCTTTGCATAAAAGCGTCTGCCAAATGCCTAAATGTAAATGTAAAATGTTGCTGCTCCTATAAAGCTCATTGTATGCTCCCATTGAAAGTATATGTAGATACTTCATAAACAGACTTAAATCATTTATTAATCATTTTGTAACGATCACCTTAAAGTGAAAACCGTCTGTGATTATTTATCAAGTTGATAAAATCTAGATGGAACTAGTTTTTCCCCAAAGATGAAAGAGGCATGATATCCATTCGGAAGTGAGCCACAGTGAAACCATATCTCAAATATGACAGGTCTGTCCAAAAATTACAAAGTTCACATAAGATATAAATAAGTTCACATTCACTTGAGAGGCTACATAATTGTGGACATTTTTTTTTGTATTTATTTGGATTACCAGTTTAGTGAAATAAAATTATTTCATTCTTATTTCTTGGGCTCTAATGATTATTTTTATTATTTTTATTTTTGTTATACAGTAACTTCCATAAAAACAATAAGGTATTCAAGGCTGCACTATATTGTGAAGATATAGTCACTTCCTGTATTGTGCGTTATTGCTTAATTGAACGATATCGCTGCTGTCCTTCTGAAACCTATATCTCCATGTTACATGAGCTTATTTGAAATCCTTATTTTTACTCAACCTTTATATTTGTCACTGCGTTTTGCAAATATATAACCAATAAAAAGTATTAAAATCATTTTTAACAGTAACAGTATTAATCATTTAAAAAGTACAATGTTTTGTCTATTTCCGGAGAACAGAGGAATGATGTTTCATAATGACTGCGACGATATGTACAGTAACATCCTGGTTCCGATAGTTCAGGCATTTCCGATGATGTCATTGACCCTTTGTTGCCTTTAAAAAGTGTATATAGTGATATTTAATTGGAAATTTGTTTGTTGTCCCCTCATGCCACTAACAGTCTTTTTATCTCGTACTTTCTAGAGCGCACACAGAGTCTGTCAACTTGAGTGAGTGAGACCTGTGGTACATTAGATGGAGTTTCTTGCTGTACTTTGAGTCTACAGGGGAAAGGAGGTGTGTGAAATGACAGAAGTGTCATTGCATCCTGGGATTGATTTAGCTTTGAGACTTGTTCCTCTGACAGCATGCGATGTGCCGCGTGTTTGTGTGTGTATTTACTGCTGAGGCTGTCGGAGAGACAGTACGACATCTCTGTCAGCACTACGCGGTGGAAATGATCGGGTGGTGATGTCCTATTAGTCGGCCCCCAGTGTGTTTGAAAGAGAGTGCTGACTGCTCACAGCACACTGCTTTGCTTTGGTGGGCAGAGGTGAAGCTCTCTGTCTGGTTTTTCTTGTGTAGCTTCTATATAGAAGGTTGACTGTATTTTCTAAAGACTAGACTAAATGAGGAGAGAAGACCTGTCTTGGTCCCTACTCTATGCAACAATTTGTCGCATGACTTGCATCGAGGCCTCAACGCACTGCTCAATGCACCATGCACGCCGCAAAGCATTGAAAAGCATTGCAGATAGCGTCACATAGGGACGATTTAACAAGGTTGCTAGTAAGCGGGAAAGCTGGTATGCATAGATTCACACAGAGACGATTCTAGGACTTAAGAGGGGGGTGGCGGGGAGGCTGCTCTGAAAGCAATGTGGAATATTTGTTTTCATAATATGAGAGCTTGTGAGCCTGAATTCTTTTAATTTTTTAAATAGAAGCATATCATTACGTTTACACTAAAATAAGTAATAGTGTGGGAAAAAAAACGTCAGTCAGTTGCTTTATCTCACGCTGTTCTTCATAGACCTCAGTCGATTGGGCAGTGCTGATACGGCACACGTGAACTTGCTTTTACTCTCATTAAACATGATGTACTCTGTGCTTTGTACCCCTCTCTCTCTCTCAATCTCTCTCTCTCACTTCGTCTCAGTCAGGTCCAGATGTCCCTCTGTGCTCCTCGTCTCTTTCATGTAGTGGTTAATGAGAGAGTCACATATGGTATTCACCCTTGTTAGGAGGACTGGGTGACACTTTTGGGAAGCTGGGGGTAGGTTGTCATGGGGTTGGGGGTTTGTGGTTGGAGGGGCCATCTCTGTCTCATGGCCACATTAAAGGGAAGAGCAGGGCACTGTTCCAGGTACATGGGGAAGGTGAAAGGTGGAGATGAGCTCGGTGAGCAGGCCGGAGGGTCACTTCATTAAACGCGTATGGGTTTCAAAGTGGCAGAAAAGACCTAAAGCTGGGCAAACTTACACTGTTAATGGGGATTCACCTAATATCACTATAATTTAGAGTTAAACATATGTTTGTATAAGAATTCAGTCTCGTACATAGGTCTTGAACAGTTTGACACAAAATATAAATTAAATGTAAATATTGGAATGCTAGTTAATCATATAGTTATACATCTAGGGAAGCAAAATTAATATGCATATTAATTTCTAAAGGGCAATGGAAGAAAATGATTTGTAATTTATCACAATTTGCTCATGTTTGCCGGATTAAGCAGATGCCAACACAATCGTGTTGAATGACATAATTCTGATCTTTCAAATAAATGTCGTGTTTGCACAATAAATGTAGTTTAATCACAATTATATATAACTATGATCTCTTCATTGGGCTGCTTTTTGTCTATTTGCCTAAATTTGTGTCATTAATATTTTATAATATAATAATATTTTTTATTAACAACAAGGCACTTAAACTGTAAGTTTTGGTCTTGGTAGTTGCAACATAAAATCTGGGTCTTAAAATGAAACCAGATGAGAACTATTTATGGGCTCTGCAAAAAAAAAATTCACAGAATTGTAATTTTTTATTTTACAGAATTGTATTTATTCTTAAGGTAAATTACAACAATAAATCTTTACATTGGGAGTGAAACAACATGAAAAACATGTAATTTAAAAAAAAATGTATTTCTGTTTTTTTTCTGGCACTTCAGTTGCCGGAATATTACCGTTATTATTTATAATAGTCACTACATTTTAGTAATGTTTATTATTTTACATCATTTGTTAATCATTTTATGTGTATATTAAGCTATTTAAGTTTAATTATGTTCTCATTAATATTACTAATATTAATATTTCATTCTATTTCTACGCTAAACACACATTGAATCAATATAAAACTCCTTAATATAAGTTGTTGTGGAAGGGGAGATGTAAAAAACTGTCTGTACTTCAAATATATTCCCACTTGAAAAACTCTGAACACAACAAATGGGGTTCAAGAGGGTTCAAATAAGTTTGCTGCAAACAACTGTAATTTGCTTTGCATGTGTCATCTGAATATTCATAGCCACCCCGTGTTTGACCTTTCAAAAACAGACATGTTTTTTTACTTAATATGGTGAGGCTGAAATCTTGCAGTGAACCATGGGAATTGTTACACAACAGGTTTTAGAAAAAAATCCTGTTAAAAAGACAACCTTAATGAAATGCTTTAATGATACATTTAAATGTTAGATTCAATAAAAACTATTTAAAAAAAGTTTGTCAAAATGTCATATTTTTGTCTCGTTCTTTATAATGCAAATTCAGACAGTCCCAATTTCCATAATCAACATAAGTAGCAAGAACATTTAGATTTATTTACTCTATCCATATCTATTCTCTGCTTTATGTAAGCGTCCAAGCTCACAGATATCACCTGTGAGATGCTCTTGTTTTGTCCAGGTCTTGTTTTTCAAAGGAACCTTTATTCATAAGAGCAGAGGTTCAAAGGGCCGTCCACCGTCACTTCAAACAAGTAAAACCAAACTCCGTCCCGCTTTCTTTTGCAGAGTAGCGGTTTCAGTTGTGTTGTATCTACAGAGCAAGGTCATCGCTCAACCCTTTGGTCTCCTCAAAATAGCCACCCTTTCATGGCCCACTTAGACAGAGAAAAAAGGTGAGCAATAGAGAACAATAGAGTGAATGGTTAAAAAGAGTAGGGAGACAGAGGAGCGTATGGATGATGGTTGAAAGAGAAGGTGAGTGGAGGACAGGAGAGAGAGAGAGAGAGAGAGAGAGAGAAGAGACAGAATAGTTGTTAGGGCAGACAAGAAAGAGAGAGAGCGGGACAGGTTGAGGTTCACATCAGGCACCCGACTGCTCCGAGCAGATTGAGGGATCTCGGCCATCTTTTGAACTTGGGCTACGATGCAAAGGAGAGAAGACAAATGAAAAGGAGAAGTTCAGTGTCACTGATGTTTACATGAACCTGAGATCTTTAAATATTCCTGTTAAAATAAAGAGTAGCTACACGACGAATGGAAAAGGGAATACAATGGCATCAAAAAGGAAAATTGAATTAACTTAAGTAATGAATACCATATAATATGTGTAACCAATGCTGTGACAGGGAGATTTGACTGATAGCTCAAAAATGCATAAATACTTGAGAAGGGTAAACTTTTTATTATCATTTATTATCATTATTCACCATGAAGTCATTTTAAAACCAGAAACTTTCTAGGTTGTCCATAAAAATACTGTGGTATAATTTAGTAGTTAATATAGTAAACTGTAGTAATTAATGTTATGCTAAAATGTATAGTGTATGATTATTATAGTATTCATTCACTTGTTAACTTATGCTACAGTAATATGTAGTATTAACTGTATGTATTGATACTGTAACTACTGCAGTATACCCTACTATTTCCTAAGGTAAGAAAGAAAGCTAATTAAAAGCTATAAAATGCTATACCACTATACTATATACACTTTAACCATACCACACAATACCATACATTGCATTCTCACAAATTTCTCCATTAGAGTAACAGAAAAGATATCAAGTATAAGTAAAAGTAAGTAGGTAAAAAATATTATTGAAGATTTTAATATGAACACAATAATTTCTCATCAACCTCCACAATAAAATTGACCTAGAGTATTTTGTTTATGTGGGTGAACAAGAATTTGAAAATGTGATTCATTCTTTATTCTCTTAATGAAAGTGAAAGGGGATTGTGTCTGTCATGTTCCAAAAGCAAAAAAATGCACTGTAACTATATCATTAAAGTGGTTTATCATTTATAAGTTTTGTGTTTTATTAATACGGATATCACAAACATTGAAAGATTTCTTTGTCAAATGTGATGTCGACTCAGAGGTTAAGCACACTTACGAGCCTACTCACAATTGTACTGCAAGTCTATCACAGTGAAGTGTTTACGGATGGAGAAAAGTTACACAAATATTTCATATTTAAAATGTGTACTTAAACATCATTAAGCTGTCACTGATATCCAGCTCTTCTGTCCAGGGCTTTATAAATGAATTTAGGTCCCAGACCGCAATGTTTAGATTTATGCGGTGGGGCGGCTTTTCCGTTTGTTTTGGGATTAAGAATTACATGTCTAAACTCAAATTTCCTTTACACGTTGGCCAACTGAAGATTTTTGGAACGCTGTAGTTACATTGGAGGGAAGGCACAGCGCAGGCAGACATTCAGACATTCAGACGGCTGTGCACCGGCTGTGCAGCTTTTTTTCCTCTCTGTAAAAATATCACACCTTATTTACAATTCAATGAGGTGAAATGAGTAACAGTAACAAAGCCATCCCCCTCCCTCCCTTCCTGCCGCTCTCTCTCCGTCTCCCTCGCCTCTCTCGCGGTGCACGCACACTGCTGGGTGCACCAAGAACAAATAATCTGAAAAGAGAGTCCAGATGCTGTATAAATAGGAATATTCACTTTCTTGCTCTCTTTTTTCCTTCAGATTAAACGGTGTGATGGATGAAGTCAGAACATGCTACGGCTCTCTTTGGGCCGTCGTGTTCTCGTGCATTTCTCTAATTGAAAATGACTTGAATGAAAAGAGGGTCAGAAACCATATGGTTTCAAACATCCAAGGGGTAGCCAGTAATTACGTGTCATGCCAAACCGCTGCGCGTTGACGGATGTATTCTGACCAAGTTGTATTACAATACAAGTGAAGTTCATCCTCAGGAAATGTTGAAAAAACCTCTTTACCCGAAAGGCTGAGAGACCCTTGCCTAGGAATTGTTTTTGATTTTAGCCCGACTGTGTCCCAAAACATTTGTTCATGTTCTTAATTATCAAATTAGATTAATGCTCTTTTGAACTAAAGATTCCTTAGTAATATACACAAGACACAAAACATGCAACCTGCCACACACACACACACTTTATGCAAATAAGGACACACACACATGCACCAGGAGTGCATTGGCTAAAGCAGCTGTCCAGATGTGGGTCGTACATATTCATGTGGACTGCCTCGGCTGTCTGGGTTGTCATGGTGACGTCTCTAGTGTAGGGGATGCCAGTGAGTGTTTCATTCTCATCCATCACCCTTGGCAAAGGTCAGTATTATTCTCATTCATTTCAAACTCTCTCTCTCTTTCTGCTTTTTAACTCTACCCAGGTTTTTGGTAAATTAATAACATATTAGCCAGAAAAGAGGATCATGTAAAGCAAGAAACAGTCATGCATCCAGAAAAAGAGACCTTTTAATACAGTACGGATTGATATATCCGGTCCAGATTAATCGATTTGTGACTGTGGAGTTAACGTAGATGTAAAAATAGGAATAATTCATGCTTTTGTTCTGAAACTTCAAAGCTGAACTGTGTTGCTGAGGTTGCAGGAATGTTAATATAGTATGTGGATGTAGGGTAGAAGCCTCAGGCTCTGGACTGACTACAAAATCTGAATGTTTCTGCTGTGTGGACGTATTCCTCCTTAGCGGCTGGTCCAAGTCAGGGGTACTTACAGAGCAATTTAAGGGTAAGAGGTCATGCAAATCTTGCCTTGATCAGGGTTATGTCATTCATAATCATATACTGTTTTTTACTTAACATAAACTGCACCACTTCTATATGGTTTGGATCAACACGGAAATATACTATCTGAACAACATACACATAGATAAATAAACATTTAAGATCCATCTAAAATGTGAACCCGTGTTCTTTACGAGGGTGCTTGAACTTAATTTCAAAAGTTTGGTACAATTTATCATCAAGACTTAAGACACTTTTAATGCTAGGGTGTGCTTGGCTCATTTATTGATGTGTGTAAAGTCAACGAAGGTTTTAAAAGACCTAGCATTTTGGGTTGAAACAACCCGACATGTGTTCATTTATAACCCACCGTTTCAGGGTTGTCTCTTTTTGACCCAGCATTTTCAAGAGAGTAAACATTGTACATTGTTTCACAATCTAAAATGATTTTCATTGAAAGCAGTTCAGTGTCTTTGGTTCCTCATATCTTAAATTTTATTGTCATTCATACTATACTTTTTTCGTCTCCTACCACAATCATCTTGTGTCTGCCTAAGAACGCAAAACGCGACACCCACATGAAATCAAAATTGCGCACACATGTCTCAGACCCTGAGGTGTTACGAGACCTAGTTGCCCCTTCACCCACCCCGTCTTGCTTCCCCGCCACCCCACTTCCTTTCTCTCCTACAGCCGGCTTTGCCAAGGGAGCAGAGGGGAAGAGGAGGGAGCGGGTGGGAGGGGCGATGGGGCAGCCGTATCCAGGAGAAAATTTACAAAAAGCTGCGGTAATGAATATTCATCCTTGACGGCGGCTTGGGCTGTGGCACGTTATCCTGGCTGAGATGCGGGATCCTCGCAGGCCGTGATGTGAAGCGGGGGGAGAGGGGGGAGGGAGGAGGAACATAAAGGCCCGTGGCCGATCCCATTACCCAACGCCGTGCAGGCTTAATGGGATTCAGCCAGGAGACTGTGTGCTGTGGAGACACACTATTCTGTGAGATTTCATACGGCGCTTTTAACGACGGCTATGACTACAGACTTCCAACGCACGATACGCATGAGCCGATCCCACGTATCTGAGATAAAAAAGCTGATGTCTGAAATCCTCATTTGTGTAGATTTAACAAATTTCAAGAGTGGAAAAGCACGAGGTCCCAGATTCAGTTTCATTTGTTTGTGTGGGAGGTGATAAATGTAACTTTTGTATGAAACATTTTCTCATAATGTAAGATTAAGGTGAATATTTATAATAGGAATGTGGATTGTGTGGGACTTCTATTCATGCTAGCCTTTGAGTTGTGAATCTTTTTATGAATATGTCCATTTTGAATTTCATTACCAGTCTAGAATAATCTCTATTGCTCTGGTCAAATTGAGATCCTTTGGCAAGAAAATTAAGAGGATGTATAACAGGATGGAAATAAAGAGGCAAATTTATGGTTCTATGTGGAATTGAGGGTTATCTTACATGACTTTATATATTATTTTACCTCTTAAACAAATTTTTGTAGTTGTAATCAAAGATGATCCTTTTTTTTTAACCAGCCATACAAAACATTACAGCTTTAAAAAATGCATAATCTCTGATGTTTGTGCATTAGTTTCATCTCAAATGATTTCACCTCCTGGCAAATGAAGTCATTAAGTGAATATTATAGACTTTATTATTATAGAATTGTAGTAGAGTAGGCGGGGCGAGACCGTGGTTCGAGGCCAGTAAGTAATTGTTAATTAGCGCCAGTGGTGCGCGCACCGGCCTCGCATCACGTAGGAGATTGGGAGCATATAAAAGGAACAAGCGACCGGACCGTCGAAGAGAGAGGACCGGGCCCCGAGCTTGTGTTTGTATTGTTTTAATGTTGTTGTTCGCCGGCGGTCGTCCGTGAGGGGCCGCTGGCTGTTATATTAGGTTTTGGTTTGTTTGTTTGTTTGTTAGCCGGCGGTCGTCCGTGAGGGGCCGTCGGCTGTTATATTATTTATTAAATGTTTTTTTATTGTCTTCCGGTTCTCGCCTCCTTCCTTCCTTTTAAGGAATCGCGTTACAAGAATATTATAGGTTTTAAAGCAACAACATAAACAAATGTTACTGCGCTTCTGCATGTTTGTGACCTAAATCTTATCTTCCGTTACACGTCCGCAAAGAACAGAGTCTCTGTAGATAGTTTCTAAAAAGACGCAAAAGAAATAACAAGAAAGTTCTATTTTCCAGCAAGTTAAATGTATGTCTAGCCAGTTTAATTTTGGTTACACTGTTATGTGACAAAGTTACACAAACCATTCAACAAATTGTTTGTTAATAAAATCAATGTAAAATAATATTAAACAAATTGTTTAGCTAATGCAATTATTCTACAATAAAATATCTATACAAAGTGAAAAAAATATAACTTATAATAAATAGACCGCAAGTTAACTTCGTGCCTTGCACATGTGTCCGATGAAACCTTCTATAACATAAAATTGAAGATAACCTATCTAACTTGTTACCATTGAAAAACAGTCCTTATCTTTGTTCGAAAGATATTCATTTGAGAAGGCAAAAATTTAGAAGCACCTGAACATTTTCTTGTAAATAAGATGTTAGCAAAAGATGATCCATCTCCCTTTTTTTAATAATTGTGATTAACTGTGTTTTATAGATTACTGTTTTATAGTAACTGCACTAATGTTCTTTTTAATATCAGTATCTTAGAATATTTATTAATAAGGTGTCCAGTATTTTAAACATATATGATGTATCCTTAAAAAGGTATCTGCAGAAATGATATGAAAAAGAGTTGTACTGTTCCTGCCATTAGTATCCTGTAACAGGACACATCAGAGGTATGGAGAAAGCTGACCCAATGTCTTCTTTTCTTTTCCTCATGTCTCACACAAACACACATTCAGAGTGTGCGGGTGACCGCCAATCTCCATCTTATAGTTATTTTTCTTAACCTCACATTATTTGTGTTTTTCTGTTTCATCTGTGTACGTGTTTCTCCTCCCTTAGTGTCCGAAACATTCCCAAAGCAAGTGCTGTTCTTCCGTCACAATGCAATGTTTTATTTTTTTATTTAGTTGTGCTGACTGTGTAGATTCAGGTAAGAAGAGGGAAATACATTTTTGCTTTAATCCCTTTTGATTTCGTCTCTCAAAGGTTTTCACTTTACAGAAAAATTCACATTGAATACTCAAGAGTAACCGCTTGAATAACATCCTTATGTGACGAAGTGAAGAGTAACCTAGTCTTGCCAGCCTGGCTGGATAGTTAAAAGGGGGATTGGTGTGTTTTTAATGCATTGTGATCTGGAGTGTTTGCAGGTACTCTGGTGCTGGTCTCTCTGAAATCTGACTTTGTTGAGGACTAGTAATCCACAACCAAAGTCATCACGGCACCCTGAAGATTTAAAAGAGGGCTCAGCATTAAACCGCAACTCTGTTAACAGCGTTACAGTTAAACCACGTACAGAAAAAAGGACAGATACAAAAAAAAGAAAAGAGAAATTACAAAGCGTTGGCGAGGTGTGCTACTGCAAGCATTTAGGCAAACACAATTTTCAGCTTATCGTGGCAAGCTCTCTTTTACCCATCATCCCTAACTGCACCTCGCCTCGCGCTCACTCCAATCCGGATCATTTTCAAATGCAAATAGCAGCACTTCACAGTAATCTCACCCAACAGAGAGGCGAATCTATTTGCATACATAAGTTGGCCGCTATTGCCATAAGTTTTAAACACACAATCTGCATAAAGTCTAGGGGAAGAAGAAAAACCCACCAGACGTGTCAAATTTAACGAAAGCAATAATGAATGACTTGGTTTGTTTAATGTTTAAAAAAGGTTGGTCAGTAATGGGAGAGATGAAATTACGTGTAATCATAGTCGTAAATTAGCCCCAAAGGTTCTTTTTCCTGAAAAGCGGTATAAAGTAAACTCGGAGACACATTATCTTTCTCCTGGGATAACCTTCACTCACTGCTTCATCAGCATTTTCTTCTTATTTCTCTCAAAAATCCATTCTTCTGTGGTGACATTAATTTAATGTTTTACATGGCAGAATGATGGATTAGTCTGATTTTAAACTGTAACTTTGACAAGAAAAGATGGAACAGCTGCATATACTGTGATTGTCCTGAACAGTTTGAGCTTGTTGTGCATTTTTTAAAAGCTGAATCAATACTGAATGAATCTGTTTGAAGGTTAAAAGGATATATGATTGAATTTTTATGTATTTGTATTATTAAAATTCAAGGTGATTATTCTTCTTTATTCATATCACAGATATAATGCTTTCACTTCACATAATTTTATTTTTCTATTCATATTCTTTAGATTATGGTACAAAACACAAATACATACAGTCTAATAAAAAAAAATTACAGCAATAACATTGTGAACCCACATGTGAATGTACGTGTTTTGACATGGGTGCATTGAGATGGTTGTCTCAGTGTCTTTCAAGAGGAAGTCAGTGGGATATTTGGCACATGGGTTGTGATGGGATCAGGTCAGAGCTGGGTTGTGCAGACATCACAGACAGTCGTACTTCACAACAGGGTGCCTCATACTGGGAGTTTGTTTCAAAGTAATGTTATATTACATCACATATTTTGAGATTTGTTATAAAAATTTCGTAAGCATATTGCATTGTTCAGTGGTACACATTCAGTAGTACTGGCAAATACACATTCTAATATTCCATTCTGTTTAATATATTTATACAGAATGAAATATAAGAATGTGTATTTTACACGTATCTAGTTAAAATCCGCTACAGTATGTGTTTTAACACTGGTAGTCAATAATTATTGTCAATAATATTTCTCACAAAAATGTTTTTGGTGTAAAATATTTGTATTTATCAATTTGTGCAAGAAGCAAATTAATGCAAAATAGTATTCAAATAGAATTCTATATTGTAGAAGAACTGACATAAGAAATAAGACTTGTTTCCATCATTTAAATGAACCTTTATGGGGACTTGATTAAAATTATTATTCAATTTGAATCTTTTTTCTGAATGTATTTAAATATTTTTGTAAACTTGTCTTCATAAATGTTAGAAGTTTAGTCCCTAAACCCGCCAGTTGCAAACAATATAGATTCACAGACTAAAATAAATACAACAAAGGTACAATACAAAAAGAGCTGGTGAATTATAGTTCTCTTTAGATAATGCACATGCATAGATTTATTTTTGGTTAATACAACAATAATTACAGGAGGCTAAACACAACCGGTTTGAAAATATATACAAATAAAAAGATTTGAAGTTAGTCCTCAGTGCATCCTCCTTCTAGGAGTTAGCACCTCATAAGAAAGTACAAATCTTGGAAGGATGAAGGACAGAGAACTGAAGGAGTAAAAGTGTCTGCAGGGTTGGTTATGCCTCAAGGGTTAGTTATGGAGCACATGAGTAGCGGTGTATTTCTTGGAATTAAACAAGTGCACAGTTTGTAGTTCAAGTTTTTATGAGTGTAGTATTGTGACTCATGATTCAGTTTGCATGCACAGTAAACACCATAATGGCAAAAAGCTGTGTGGTGTAATGCCAAGTCTGAGTTACTAAGGTAATGTGGTACCTCCACTGAACACGCAAACTGTTGGCAAACACCATCTTTAGTGTGGCTTCCCTTCTGTAAATTTAAAAAATAACGCTGCGGCCGAGACGTTTTTGGCAGGAAAAGTAAACGGCTTTTGATGTTACCAATGTGCAGCGAGGGTCGTCATTTGAAGAGAACCCACTGCATTAACATTCATAATTACCTACATGGAGAATCTGATATGGTTCATTTAGCAGCCGAGTGGAGAAACAAGCTGTCAGGAGTGTGTTCTTTAATTAGGAATACCATGTTGCAACGTGTCCCTCATGGCCACTAATGGAAGTGTTAGTTAATTCACTTATCTACGAATGAAATTCTTAATGCGTCTTCAATAACTTACTGTACAGTCATTTTACTTGCAAATGTTTTTACTGATCCACAGACAGATATTTAACAGATATAAACTGTTTCTTTCATTTAGGGAGTGGGTGTTTTACAAACAAAACATAACTATGAAAATATATTAGGAGACACTTTCATCCAAAGTGACTTACAGTTTTGAGGAAATAATGAAGCATTATGTCGAAAGGAGACTACAATCATACAATAAGTGCTATATATCAACTCTGGTTTCACAAAGAAGAGAGGAGGGTTAAGAAGTTTCTTTAATTGATACTTAGAGAAAAGCATTTAGCATATTTCTAAAATGCAAAAGTTATATTCTTACTAAGTGTTTTCTTCTTGTTTTGTAGTACAAATAACTAAACATTCTTACATCAAGATGCCACTTTCTTGAAGAGAGAATTGACCTAAGATATTTAGTCTCTTTTAAAAGAGAAAACTATAAGATTTAAGTAAATTTATGGTAAAACAAGCCAAAAAATCTACCAATGGGATGACAAAAAGAAACTTGAATTAGGTAGAAAAAGGTAAAACTAAATTCAAGTTTATTTATTTCACCCCATTGTCAGATTTTTTGGCCTTTTTTTACAATAAATGTACTTAATTCTTGTATTATTTTTCATAAAACAAGACTAAATATCTTAAGTCACTTTTCTGCTCAAGTAATTGTATATTGTTTTCATAAATCTTAGATATTTGTTACTGAAATCAAGAGAAAAATCCTTTGTAAGAATGTCTTTTTTTGCAGTGTGTGCAGTGTTCACAGAAAGGTTGTAGTTGATTTTCGAAAAGTGTGAAATATGTGTCACGGATTGAACTGTGAAGTTTATTCCATGAGCACGGAATCAATGGAAGAAAGTAAATCGTTATAACAATCCAGTTAAAAAAAACTAAGATTTTACTAAATTGTACTGTTTAACTTTAGAGAATTTTCCGGTATTTGTGAATTACAGAAACAAACTGCAAAGTCTAAGATAACATGAAAATGTAATATTACAACATTTTTGTGTTACCCCATCTGCCGGAGAATTACATTTTTACAGTGCGGAAAAATGTATTTACAGGGTTTTGAAGTTGGGTTGATGTCGAAGCGTAAACATTGTGCAAGAAATGTTCAAGGCCTACAAAAGCATAGAATAAAGCTGAGGTCTGTATCTTTTCATGGCTGAAAATAAACAAAAAAGTTTAATTGAGCAAGTTCATAAAAAACTTTGTTTAAAACTGGTTCCTTACCTCGCCCCAATTCATAACAGTATCAGTTTAAAATTTGTAGGTTGCGCTCTATATGGTACGAATTTGCATGAAATATTAGTTTGACGTCAGTTGACTTGACAACCATGTAAAGATAAATACTTAAACCTGCAGTTTTATATTTTAAATAAAGATGTATATGGAGGCAGAAGTGATGGATTGTATCTTTAATTTACCTTGCGTGACCTAAAGATGTCTTCTGGTTTATAAGAATAATCTGAGATCATGCATTGTCAATTCCTAGAACAATCTTTCCATAATTTAGGTGTGATCTTTTTGAGGTTACAGATCTCTACTGTGCTCAAGTTTTGATATAAATCTTCTCAGGACCTATGTGTTTTGAAGTGAAACATCAGAAGTTCAATATGTGCTCTGAACAAGTTTGAAGAAAAGCAGCTTAATTGTTCAAGGTTGTACGTGTTTTAATCAAGGCTTGATCAAATACGTAGGCGGCCCTGGCTGTAAATAATACATTAATGCCCATACAAAGGCAGCCCCACAGGCGGTGTGCAGAGCGCTGAGAGCCGGGGAATAATACATGTCCTCAGGTTATGCACCACTTTTCTGTTGACTCGTCAGAATGAGAGGAAGTTCAGAAAGCGCTTCGTTCTGAAGTTACAGAACTGTTCTCAAGGGTGATGGGAGGCTGGACAAAGTCACTCTTCAAAGGGACCCTGAATGTCCTCTTGTCCACCGCAGGAGATGATTCAAACACCGAGGAGCATAAATGTTTAGAGGAGCAGTCCTAGCAAGTCAATGTGAGTGAACATTGATCTCGCTGAAAATACTGCTGCCTTTGTTCCTTACTCGGGCAGGCGTTGCTCTTGAGGACCTGGGTCTTGGAGTTTAGTCTTTGATCACAGTCTCTTTCGTCTTCTGTTTTGGTCTGGATGTCAAGGGACAGGTTCAGTGAAGTCATGATGCAATGGTCCATTTGCAATTTGTTGGTGATGTTTGGCAAAGATAGTATTTGTCATTACTCACTGTTGGCTCAGGAATAAACACACCAGTTTATGTAGAGAAATAACCATAACGTGAGGTCCGAAGGGATCTCATTCCATAAATACGTGCATGGGATAAAAATCGATGCCTACAGAACGACTAAAATATCATATTGTTTCTTTATTTGCAATCTTGGTATAATCCATAAAAGTAGATATTTATCACATGTCCAACTCTGGAAAATGGATGGCGTTGCTATTTATGAAAAATATGAAAGATATTAAAAACGTAATATTCATATAGTTGTACTTAGATTGTTAACTTAAGCTGAGTGTTATGAAAAAAAGTCAAAGCCCAGGAGAATGGTTACAAAATATTACAAAACACAAGGTACAATTAGTAAAATCAGTAAAATGATCAAAACTATGGAATACACAAAAAGGGAATTGTATTTTGATTAAAAGAATACAAAATAAATCAAAAGTGTGTTCAATTTTCACATCTTCAAATGAGTCACCCCTTGACCCCTGTCCAGAATTTGCAGAAATGTGTCCTTGGTGTTTAATTATTGTCTTGAGAGAAAACCTTTCAACAGTAGTGTATTAATGATTCATTTACTAACTCATTCTATCACGTACTAAATGTTTTCAAAGGGATACTTCACCCAAAAATTCTGTCGTCATTTACTCACTATCGAGTTGTTTCAAATCTGGATACATTTCTTTGTTCTGATGAACCCAGAGTCAGATTTTTGGAAGAATGCTTGTAACCAGGCCTTGCCCCCATTGACTCCCAAAGTAGGGAAAATTACTTCATAATTTTTTTGTTCTGTTGAACACAAAAGAAGAAATTTTGAAGAATGTAGGACAGCGAACAGTTCTGGGGCAATTTTGACTAATACTGTAGTCAATGGGAGACAACATCTGTCTGGTTATAAGCATTCTTCCAAATATATTTCTCTGTGTCATCAGAACAAATAAATTTATACACATTTGTAACAATTCGAAGGTGAGTAAATGATGACAGAATTTTCGTTTTTGGGTGAAGTATCCCTTTAAGTGTATCTTTAACACGTAGACTTTTAATATGCATCAAATTATATGCAGCCCATACAAAAATGAATTAGATAAATATAATGAATCTTTAATACATTTTTGTTTGTGTAACTATTTAACTAAATAATGAGAGGGCATTTTATAATTTATTTAGGTTCAATTAAATAACTGTGATCTAAGGCAAAGCAAATGATAGGCAAAAAAGGTTCTAGGTAAGTTTCGAGCGATATATCCATCAATTAGTGATCCGCCCAGTGCTCATTAACAATCTCCAGTCTCCACTTAATGCAGCTTTAGAGATTCTTTGCAATATTGATTAGACTCAGAGGTTAGTCAATTGAAATTCCCATTGAGAGAACTAAAGCATATTAATAAGACCCGTCTGTAATGGCTGTAACGGCTTTCGTCTTCATTATTATTTCACTTCACCCACAGAAGCTAATAAAATTACTTCATATAACCCTGAACACACGGAAGTAACATGGAAATAAATAGCTTTTTTGGCCAAACAGCCAGTAGTCATGCTATAGTGCATGTGTCTGGATCTATAATACGAGTAAGGCTCTTACGATCTATTGTCCCGTCCACACCTCTTCTCACCATTACATACCAGTGATTATCTGCAGTCATCGCTGCTTGCTCAGCAACATTAATATGCTGACTTCACACTTGAAGTTAAACTTTGTATGCTATTTGCATTTACATTCAGTCTCACTTTGTTTACAACGATAAATACAGGCTGACTCAGTTTGCATGTCGTGCCGTTGCAGGTTTTTCTTCCACGCAGGAGGAGCCGAAAATACTAAATTTATGCAAATTACAGGACATTGCATGCAGTGTAGCAACAAGGTTTAAACTTAAAGCAGTCTTTAACTAAATCTCAATGAAACTTAATGTGACAAACAGGCCAACATGGTGCTTTTGGCATTAGTAAATGATTTACAATAAGCTTAAATTATCTTTTATATACATTATGATTTAAAATAGTAGATTTTGTTTTGAGCCTTGTTTATTTTGGTCTATTTTCATTTTAAGCAGGTGCCGCAAACACATTTTCAATTTCCCTTACTGAGTTTAGCCTTCCGGAGCCTTATTCTAGTGATTTCCAAATATATATAAATAAACTGTTAAGATTTCAATTTACACACACTTTCATCTCTATAGCGTTTTGAAAGAACTGAAAGAAACAAAGTATGTTGCCTCCCGATACAATCTTTTTATTGTTTGCTCTGCTCTTTTTCCATTACAGCAGACCTGGCTTCTCTTCCACCCTTATCCAGTGCTCAGCCCTACAATTGCTTTTTGAATGAAATAGGACAAGTTTTCATCCATTTTTAATTGAAATGCAAACTACAGCAGTGGGTCAGAGCAACAGCGGTGCTTTCACTCCCTGATGATAAAGGCTGCAGTTATTTGTCTGGCTATCAGCTTGGTCATGTGTGTAATTGCCTTTTACCATTCTCTGGCCACAAAAATGCACCAGAGTGATGCATGCTGAGGAGAAGACAGTGGAAATCGCAAACAATACAAACCAGAAGATTCCACATGTGCCACAAGAATGATTTTGCTCAATGAGCTCTTTTTAAAAATGAAATAAATGTGACAAATAGTCATACTTTACATCAAAGTTTTATTTTGGAGACCTTTTGTAATGGTGAGAAGAGTTATTCCTGTTATGTTGTACCTTTTGAAATATTTAATTTCTTAACTATTTAAATCGGAGACCAAATGGGTTGTAGGCCTAGGTTGTAACACCATCAGTTTCACAACATTACAAATTAGAAATTAACTACAATATTGATAGGATGAGCCACATCATTGCCGCCTTCCAGGAGAAGATGTTGTAGGTCTATCTTAAAACAAGGAATTTACAAGATTATGAAAGCAAAATTTCATATCTGGTTTATAATTTGATTTGTGTAAATATTTTAATTGTTATTGGCCAGTATTAAATTCCAAAAAGATTATTACCCAATGCTCAAGACAACGAAAATTTACAAAGCAAACCAAAGTTTACAACAGAAATGTGTTTATCTAGAGGGAAATGCTCTGTTTAATGAAATTAACATAATTTTCCTTCTCAAAATTAAAGGTTGAGTCAGTGAAATCTGGTGGCAAGGTTGCGAATTGCAACCAACCGCCCACTCCACCGCTCCCGTTCGAAACACTGAGACGGCTGACAGAACATGGCAAATTATATGCAAGGGCGCCTTCGGTGTATGTAGATAGAAATAGCTCATTCTAAGGTAATAAAAACATAGCGCTTCATTGTGTAAGCTTTTTATACACCTCTGAAGACAGAGTTATGTATATTATATTGAATTTCTGTCAATAGGTCCTCCAAAAAATGACACTCTGGACCTATAAAGTGAACTGGAGCACTGTCACTTAATGCATGTAATATACAATTTAATTTTGATGTTGCTCAATACAGACACCACTCTGGTCTGGGCTTCATTCTATTCACTTTTCTTTTGATGTTGCGATGTGCTTTTGTAATTATCTGAATCTGTAGATTCAGTTGTTCAGTTAAACGTTTTACACCTACTAAAAGATCTGTCATCCACTCTCAAAAAGAAAGGTGCTCATCAAATATTATTTTTTGTTTAAATAGTTCCATAAAGATTTTTTCTAAACGTTTCCATAAAGAACCTTTAATATCTGGTTCCAAAAAAAGGCTCTTTGTGGGCGAAAAAAGGTTCTTCATATTATAAAAAGGTAAGAAAGAGATGGTTCTTTGACTAAACTGTTCTTTGTGAACGCACAATGGTTCATCTTTGACATCGCTGTAATGACCTTTTAAGAACTTTTATTTTTAAGAGTGTGGACAATTTATATTTAATTCCCACAATAAACAAATGCACTAAACCTAAAATGTTAATGCTTTCCATTTGTTAGAAACCACCCACTTACTGTTTTGGGACCTGTCAAAACGTTTTAAAATCATTTAAATTGTTTCTGTTTGACTGAAACCTACAAACCGAATCTACATTTTCATGGTTTTTCTATTACTATTCAAATCATTACTATTGGTCACCCTAGTGTAGGTCAGTATGTTTTGAAAAAAGTAAACAAAGTGAAAAGTAAGCTTTTTAACTTCAGCTGTTAACTTCCCAACATAGTTCACAATGCAATGTTTTTATTTCCTGTAAAGTGGCAATCTTGAAGATTCATGCTTTTAGTTTGATAGCGATATTAGAAATAAACTTATGATTTTTGTATTTGTATTTTTTGTATAGTTTTGTAAAAAATATTTAAATAAATAAATTTATAATAAATTTACAATATAATTGATATAGGGTCCCACATGTAGCAGTAAGAGAAACATCAAGATTTCCCTTATAGACAAACGAAAAGGAATATGTGTTTTAAGAGAGAGAAAAAGAACCAGATGTTGTGCTGGTATTGATCTTCTCAAGGTCAAAGCAGGCATGAACTTCACCCTCAGGAGAATTCTCTCTGTCACCTTGACCATGAGCCAACACCAGTCATGTGACCTTTGCACCTCATGTCCCCTGGAGACTGCTTACCTCCATCCTTCCCCCCGGTCACCTTCCCTCGGAGCTAATCTCTTGTTTGACCTCTGAAATTTCACCTTGACCATGCGCTAATGCTGCATTCTGACCTATGACATGACCTTTGAACCCAGTCCATGTTCTTCAGCTGAATTAGGACCGCTCTGGGAGGAACCAGAAGGACAGTACAAACGCCGGCCAAACGCTGTTCAAATGAAAACTGACAACAGACCCCTCCTCCAACCCCTCAGCTATCTGCCTGCCCACTGGGCAGTTAGAAATGTGGGTTAAAGTGAGTCAATAGTGTTTCACAAGGCCAAGATACATCCCCAGAGTGGGGGCTTCTGTCTGAAGTGGTTTGACATTTATTATTTGGAAGAAAAAGAGAAAGGGGGAGAATGCAAGACACACACACACACATAGGTGATTAGTAAGAGCAGGTGGGACAAGAGAGGATGGAGACTGACAGGCAAGGGTGAAAGTGAGAGATTGGTTAGGTGCATGGGAGAGAGAGAGAAGCTTCTTGGTCATATTGATTTGGATACCACACACACACACACACGCCATCTCTCCCACACAAATAGGCACTTGGGGCATGTCTGACCCTCATAATATGAATAAATTATAAAAGCGAAATATTTGATTATGGTACTCTAATATGAGCATTTTAAAACCAACAGTGTTTACCGCAGTGCATGATTGTAAAACCAAAGCGTGTGTCTTTGACAATAATTGCATGTAGCTGAATCAGTGAAGGTGAGAGAGTTTCAGCGGAAGAAGATGGGGAAAACAGAAGTGAAATATTTATAGAGGTTTGACTTGCACCTCTCCCATCGGGGCTCCACATGCATGCTGGAGATAGCTGCAGGCTTTCCAGAGCAGCAGGTCAGATTCAGAGGTTTACGCATCATAGAAACACACAACATGTCAATGAGAGAGAGAGAAATAGAGAGAGACGCTGGGAGGGGTCGTGGAGAAAGTGCACACGGAGGCAGATTCGAGCCTTGGAGATATAGATTTGTTTTCTCTTTTTATTTTATCATCTTGTTGTTTTTGACAGATACCTTTCCTGTTTATTTTCTTCCCTTCATATCAAAAAATTCTGGTGTGATATTGAATCTGACAGCTACCTGTATTCCCATCAAACTTCATTTTGGGTTGGAGTTTTGATTTCTTTCATGTGAGCCTACGAATATTTCAGATTTTGTTTTCATGCCAAAGCAATGGATTTGGGATTTTTTGATGCCACGCAGGCCAGGGCCAGGTTCAGGCATCTAGAAACATCAACTCAAGTCAAGAGATTTAGAAATACTAAGTGAGTTTAGGTGGTTTCACAGGCTTGGGTTTGACCAACCTGGAGAGTTTTATTTAAAATTCATTGGGGCCCATTGAAGTACAGCTTCTACTGTGCTTGGAATTATAATACCCATTCATGATACATCTTCAACGCGTGCATCTTCTCAGCCCTCCATTTGGTTCATCGGTGGATGTTGCCCCAAGTCAAGTCCAGACTTGATCAATAGGTCATCAGACAGAAGGGTCGAGGCCAAAGGTCAATGCTAGTCTTATCAGGAGATGTTGGATGAGGCTTGTATGTGGGAGGAGAGCATGCAGGGATAGAGGAAGATTGCTGATTCAGGAGCCTGCAGAAAAGAGATGCCCCTTTCTCCATTGAAAGGCTTTCTCTTAAACAGATGATTTATTCTGTCCTAAAGGGCATGAAAGGGAAAGTATTGATTAGGGTAGCGTTTAGCCCTCGAGCAGCCACCACCTTAGACTGGAAAAATAAATAAAGGGTCGGTCGAAATGGCAGCTCTTAAAGGATTTAAATCTCCCTAACTGGGTATTTTGTGGTTAAATGTGTCAAAATGAGATGCAGTTTGTCAGAGAATTTGGCAGTTTGGTTGGAAAATGTTCTCCATATTAAAGCCGCAGTTAAAATGCGTGGTGATTCTTAACAATACAGATCTTATATTCTACAGTGGTGATCTAACACACTACCAAAATTGGTATCATACAAAAATTAAATGTTATGGTTTCTTGCTCTCCACGGGCCATAAGTAATTGTGCTTAATACGTTGTGGGTTACATAAAAGTCCTAAAATGGTTCTTTGCAGTGAAGTAACAGAAGAACCATTTTTGGTTCCCTTAAGAACTTTTTATTCAAATGTTGTTTTTTAAACATTCAATCTACATACATTTTACAGACCCACACTAAAAAAATATATATTTTTTGGAATTTTACTGTAATATTTTGGCAGAATTTTCAAGTATAATGAAAAAAAACAATTCCAAAATTTTGCTGTTCTTACAGATTTTTCAAGTAATACTTTTAATTAATTTCATTACTTACCATATTTCTTTCAATTTTTATTATTTCTTAAGCAATTAAAAAATCATCCAAAGACTGAAAAACATCAGTCAAATTTCCCAAACTATGAAAAAGCAGCCTCTGAGCAACAAAATGATTTGAAGGTAGCATTGTTTTCTCAGATTTGAGACCTAATCTTGGTCCATGACCCACCGATAAAAAAACGAATCAAAAACAACAAATTGCGGTCCAACTCAAAGGTCGTCACATACTTTTTTGAGCTCTCCGGACCCTTCAAAGCCTCTGGTATAGCGATGCAACACCCCATCCCATCTCCCCTTGTTTTAGACGGTGTTGTGATTACATTTATTAATCTCATGGCGATAGAATAAAGGACTGGATGTTCAAACAGCAATTACTCCCTCGTCTTTGGAGATACTGTCCGGGCATAATTGGATTTAAATGAACTCAAATTTTCCTTTGTTATGGCATATAACACGCAATGCTTTTTAATTAAGATCGCTCGGCTCAAGTAATGATACAGGCCCACATCGAGAGCCGCACTTTCTTTCATGTTTCATTCTTCAAACAGCCCCGTGCGAAGGGAACCCACGATGGTGGACGGACCGGCCGACCGTCTAGCTCGGCAGGGAGGGGTGTGGTTTAATTACCATCCCTCCTTATCAGATCCATCTAAGTGTCTGCTGTGAAGATGAGATGCTCTGTGCATGAGCACTTCATTCACAAACTGATGCTCATAAAGTGCCATTTCCGGCTCATCTCATGGAGAGGTTATGATGGGAAAGTTGGATACCTTGGTACTGATATTCTCATTTGGTAGACAGAATAACTGAGCTCGGGAGATGTACGGTTGTTTTGTGTATGAGGTCATCTGTTACCTCCACCGAGATTTCACAGATGAATATTATGAGTCAAAAGTTGAAGAGAGAATAATTGGAGTTTGATTAGATCAAGTACCACTTAAGTCACCAAACCATGAATTTCTTCCTTTTAACGCTTTAAAGGGACTCTTTAATATTAAACTGTATGTAATTTAGCCTTATGATTAATATAATGAAAATTCCCACTATTAAAGATATTCAAAATAAGATTGAGCAAGTATACTCCTTTAAAATTAAAAGACTACCAGTATTAGTTTGCTATTGGCTTGACTAAATGAGAAAATCGATGTTATCAAGACAGAAAGAGTGTAGTTGTATATTAACATTTGTGTATTGGCAAAAACAATATACTGTATGTGATAAATGCTGTCATATTGTCTGCATAAATTGACAAGACAAACAAAATATGTTGGTTTTCGATCCTAATAAAGGAAATACATATGAACATATTTTTTGACAGTCTTGAATTTTTTAAAGACTAATTTATGGTCAACTTAAGGGTAGGGTTAGCACAGTAAAAGTCCCCTTTGGGCTACACACACTACTCTTTACGAATCATTGGCTTGAATTGCATTTTCTACAGATTTCCTTTGTTTTTCGTTCTCACTTGCTTTTAATCATTGGTGCTTATGTCCATTTTGTAAACATAGGTCCCGTTCTTGGTTTGCGTGAACATATTGTCTGACCTAAAGCTATAGTGATCAAATAGAGTCAAAAATATTCACATCGTTTTTTCCACACCGGAAAAAGTTGCATTGTTTTTATTTATAATGCCTAAAAAATATGGAACTAATGCTGAAAAAGACCCTAGCGTTACATTAACCAAGAGAGATACACCGCAGCACGAAAGTGAGAAAGGATACGGTTATCTGCGGAGAAATGACTGTATTATGTGCGGAAAAGGAATACAATTGCTACAATTATCCAATATAATAGCTTAATTTAATTTCCGCAAGATATTTTTCATAATAGGAGCTGATTTATTTCAGCTAATGAGAAGCTAAATTGCTATTTGAATTAAAGCTGCTTAGGACCATTCTTTTATATGGGATTGCTGAGTGTATACCTAGAAATTTAAATACAATCTAGACAAGTTTTCCAATGGAGGTAATATCTAGTAAGTGGTGATAAACCGTAGAATATACATACCTTGCTTTTAATCAAATGGAAAAATTGCCCACGTTTATGTGCAAAATATAGCACAGGAATGTAACAAAAAGGGCGTCTATCCAGAATCTGAAATATTTCAGTCACATGTATCGAGTGGTCTCAGATGGACATATGGTTGAGAAGTTCTTCGTTACACTTCTTAATCCTATTCCTCTGTATCATATGGACGTGAGGTAGGAGAAGCTCTGGCAGAGCTTCTCTGACAGTGATATACACTAATGCAGACAGAAATAAGTTATGGCACAATGATGACCTGGTGCTTTTGATAAAATACCTGTGCTGTTTCTTAAACTGGTTCACAGCTTGGGTTTGAGATCTGGGTTGCAGCGTGATTGATAGGGCGACGTTTTTTTACACATGTACTCCATCCACACCCTTTACAAGAACATATCGATCAAATGATGGAATAACACACTCTTCATTCTTGCAGTTTTTTTACCACTGAGACATACACACACTCTCCTTTTCTCTTTCCATGAGACAGACTGTGCTAGAGGAAATGCTCTGATAGGAAGCTTTAAAATATACATTTTTCTACACACAGCATTCAGAAGGTAAAAATACGAAAAGGCAACGTTATGGATGTGACATTTTCAATTCGAAAAGTTGAAATTCTAATTCTCAGAAAATGTATTTATTATCAGTATATTGAATAATCTTATATTTTACTAAACAAGACATCAGAAAAATACCAGTATATGCTTAAATTTCCTATTAAAAATGCTTGCATTATGGATGTGACATAAAAGGACACACATTTTTGAGAGAGGACACACATCGTAGGCAGGGGCAGATTAAGGTGGTCAGGGACCCCAGGCTGCTCTTTAGCTGAGGCTCCCATCCCCTTAGGTTGCTTTCAGGAGCCCTTTACGCTTGCAGTTTTGTCTGGGACAGGGCACAGTTTGCATGAAAAATCACTAATGTTAAAGGAGGCATGAATTAAAATCACAATTGTAACCCGAGATTTTGTTATATAAGAGGTAATCCTAGTCTAGCAAACTTCTTGTAACTGAAAACGCCCTTGTTACTGAGATAACATCTGTTATTGACAACCGGCCCAGCAAACACCAGGTTCTGGAATGCTCCTATCTATGACGACATTGATAGGTTGAACACCGCCTAGACAGAAAAATATCAATATTTACTTCTCTAGCCCCGCCCACTGGATCGCGCATGACAATTCTGAAGCAACACAGGTGGCGCGGAACCACATAGAGCGAGCAAGCAATAAACAAAAATCCCGTTAAAGATAGCTTAATATTGTGCCACTCCTGGTCGTGGAATAATACAGTCGCTGCATAACCTTCCTTCGGATTCCGACATCAGTAATGCGTTGTAAAATTTTGTTCCAGCTCATGTGGGTAAAACATGGAGCACTTGTTCGCTTCATTTCTCAGAGAATTCCTTCGTGAACAAGGCAGAGATCGACACTGGATTTGTGGAATGACTCAAATTAAAAAGCAGTGTTGTGTCATCAATATTGGATCCGATAGGAATGGTGCAGCAATCTTATGTGAGTAAAACATTTTTGTACTATACGTCACTATGCTTTGTTAGAGATCACTTGATGTGCTATTACCTGGGAACCTCTAGTCATTTGTAATAATTGCAGAGGTTTTCTGTGATCTTAAGCCTGTGTGAATCGGGCTTTCTGTGATTTGGCGGGCTCATATATAATTTTCCAAGGTTTAACCACAATTTGAGAATAATGGAGGCTGTTTTGAAGTGTTTTGGTAATATTTTGGGTGTTGGGTGATATCCATAAGTTACCGGGAGTCTCCCTTTTGTTTATTAATTATGGAAACTCGTAACATTTGAGACCCACGATCGTGGTGATCTTTTCTAGTTCTCTATCACGGGTCTCAAATGTTGACAGGTACAGTCATATATCATTAAACACCATACAACTATAGGCTATACAAACCATGCAACGCCTTGCCATCACATCCGGGAAATAAGTCAGTAAATTTGAGTAAAATCATCCCTTGTGAATGCGTTACATGAAATATTGATGTGGGGAAGTAATTTACAAATCAAAGGAGGTCTCCAGATAGTGCCGTGCGAGAACTGTGAATGGTGCTAATGTGTAATCTAGCGTTACATCTCTAATTCTATTCACAGAAGCCTCCAACTACGCAAACTGCTATCCAATCAAAGCAGTGGGCGTTAACTTATAAAGTCTTCAATGCGGCACACCCATTAAACGTTTGCAAAGCTGGCCCCAAAACCTGTCTCGAAAATAGACTAATACTTCTTGATTTTTATGTTTTTGAATGTAAAAATCATGCAAACGTCCTAACTAGACCTAATACAACAATATAAAACAAGGCCAGTTCATGAGAACTTTAAAAGCTGTCACGCAAACTCAGGTGTTTACCATGGTACTGAACTCTGCGCATGCGCTGTAGCCGATTACAATGTATTTACTTCAATAAAACACATGAAAGAGATGATAAAGTTTGTAATTTACCTTGGATTTGAGCAAGACTGGGCCTGCATTGTTTTGCGCGATATGAGTGGAATCAGAGCGGAAAATGAATGACAAAACGATGTTTCCAGATTTGAAAATAGTCTGTTTGCAAGCAGTAGAAAGCTGCAAGCGAACATACAGTAAGACAAAGTGTTGTGTACTACGCTGTACATAAAGCATCAAGTGAATAAAAACCCAATATATTGACCCGTGTTTAATCTTGGTCACGTTGTCCTCATTTTCCATTTTTGTGCTCCACTATTGTCTTTCAGAAATTTTCCCGCTATGGCGTCTAGCAAATAGCTGTGAAGTAAATGAAAACGATTGACATGATTTCACCAGCAGCTGATTAGACAGATGTGACCCAAATGTCACATCCATCCAACCACCGGAATCCATCCAATAATTATTTATTTTTGATTTCTTATGGGCCAACGAGGGTTTATTTTTTCGCGATGAAGTTAATTTAAAATAATCTGGCCAATAAGAGGCCCCCAAAACTGTGGGGCCCCTAAACAGGTGGGACCCCTCGGCTGCAGCCTCCGCGCCTGACTGTAGGATTTCTGTCAAAATGTACAAACCAGAGGTAATAATACCCAACAAATGGAGAAGGGATGACTCTTTATAGAACATAAAGTTCACTTAATGGACTGTGGAAATCTGTGCTTTAAAAACAAACAAACAAAATATGGTCTAATCTGGAAGAACTTTGAACTTTAAAGCATTATCTCCTCCACTATACTCACACTTAATTGTATTGTCTTACATAAAACTAATCTATTTACATGTGTCAAGTTTTAATGATCCTTCTTCATTTTTTATCTATATATATATATTTAAATATTATATTGCAATTATAATTATTATTCCCACTATATCTACATTATATTTATTGCATGTTTGTTTCACAGAGTTTCACAAATTTGTAATAAGCTCTGTAGAAATACATCCGTTCTCATGTTTATAACTACTTTATAATGTGGTGATTTCATATCAGTACCTTTTATGTGAAAATAGTGAGAACCCCTACACACATCTGTCACTGGTTCGAAAGTAAATAATTAAAAAACAAATTAGCCACCTTATTCTTAATTTTTTTAAATATAGGAATTGCCATTAGATGTGCTATTAATTCATATAGATATTAAAGAGATATTGGACTAAAAAAACGTTTAAAGCATAAAATGATGTGCTTGTGTACACTGTGCCGACAGCAAGTTGTTTCTTATCATGTTTTTATTTATTTTTGAGCGCAGTTGTTAAATTTTAGTTGTCAAATGAAATGTCCTTATTTTGACTCTTCAAATGAATTGTCGTTCAGCTGAAATATGACTTTAAAAGCACTTGTCTTCAATCTGTCTTCACTGTTGTATGGTTCATCACTTTCCAAGTCACACTTTATACACATGCACATACATAAAGATCCTCTCCGTTATAAATGAATCAAATGTAAAAATAAAACACACACCCATGACTATTGGTTTGACACAAAAAGTTTGAATCCCAAGCTCTCTCTCTCTCTCGCCAGGGACCAGTAATTACAAAAGAGGCTCGGTGTGGACTCTCTCTCTTTCTCTCTCCCCCCGTGCTCTCCGCACTGTGAGGGGGAGACGTTGCTTTACTGAACAGTTGCAGCTGGTTTGTGCAGGAATTAATCATGATGATTAATTGGGCTTCAAGTTAAATATCCACAGAGCGACGTCAAGCTGACAGGCGTCACGCTTAAATTGACACTGTTTTAAAAAGCACTAGATTGATTTACAGAAAGGACTAATGAATAGCTCTCTGAACCAGGGGAGACATAAACAGGAATGTGTGTTTTTCAATCTGACCTGAACAGTCAGTTTGCGGCTCTCTTCGTCAGTACATTGCTTTTTTAGTGTGCTCTTCTCGCTGTAATTTGCCTGTGTGTGTGTGTGTCTTTCCCATTGTTCAAGCACATTGGTGTGTTGGGGAGGGGCTCCAGTCCTGGCATTTGCAATCCATCTATTGTGTTGGACCGCTCCAGCACTGGATCAATGCTCTGCACTGACTCTGGCCCACGGGTCTGTAACCGAGCCTCTATTCAGATCTCCTCACCCTTCTCTCTCCCATGTCAGCTTTGGAGGAGGAATGGTGAGGGTACGAGTCAACCATATGCGTGTCTTTCTAGGGTGAATAAGTGCGCGTGTGTAATTGCGTGAAGCTTTACAGCAATGCTTCTATTTTCTCTTCTGTGCCCAAACGCATGTTCATATTTCCCTCTGGAGTGAACCTCACTTTAACTTGAACTTTGATTTTTCTTTTTACATTTTACATTCATTTATGCACTTGGCAGATGCTTTTATTCAAAGTAGTTTAAAGTGAACTCAAAGTATGCATTTTAGCGCTACGATCGAACCCTTGACCGTGGCGTTGCTAGCACTCTATCAGCTGTATATTTTCCAGTGTACATTTTTCCACTTATGATAATCTTGCTGGCAGATATTTTATTTGTGAAGAATTTGTGAAGTGAGCATTTACAGTCTTTTCTGAACTTCTCTTGAACCCAGAGACGACTTCTTCCTTCTTACAAATGCTCTACATTTTTCCTTGTCGCAACAATGCAATTCTCTGCTTTTGTGCCACAGAGGAAAAATGGGTAAGGTCTTTTCTAAATCAGAGGTTTGTGTGGACTTTGAGGAACCGTGGCAGCCGGTAGGGGGTGCTAAGACAAAGAGAAATCCTGGAAACTCTCCTCCCAGCCCCCTTATCTGCATCCACTCACCTTCATCTTATGAATAAATAATGTTCTGGCAGAACCCAGTATGCCTCTGAATTCTTGAACACACAGAGCAAGTGTGTTGAATGTATGTGTTTAAAGAATCTTTCTGGTAGTATAGGCCCTTCTGTTCGGCTTGTATTTGTATGTTATTGATGTGTAGTTGTTTGTCATTTTAACTCCTCCCCTCCTGCCTCTGAGTTAAAACCCTTTTTATGTGACTGGATAAAGGCTGTTCAGCACACACTCTTTCCCATTTTTCTGACTTAGTTTAAATAAATGAATGAGGTACAAAAGTTGAGGCTCATCGTGAACATGGTAATTTAATACAAAAAGTATATTTTTCTATTTCCAAAATGAATTCAAGCTACATTATTATCAGTATACAAACAGTTATTTTGGAACAATTTCAAATACATCAAGTGCAATTTTGCTTAGCATTGTAACAATTTAAGTGAAACGTTCAACCTAAAAGTGTAAATGAATATCTGAATTCCTAGGGTTTGGTATGGCTCCTCTTTGCTTTTTTGACAAATTTATGGAGCTCATGCATTCGAGCTGGGGTAAGTTCTATTAGATTTGTGAAAAACCAACACAATCTCACAGGAATTCTTAACTATTTTACAAGGTGTCTAATTCATGCATTCGAATGGATCTTGTTTATATTTTATGACAATTTGCATCACACCTGTGGCATTAAGTTAAGGGGTGTGGTTGGGGGATGGGCTTCAGTATTGTTTTTTTCAAATATGGTATATTATTATTCTATACACATATAAAAATGTATAGGAATGGACCTTTTAACATGTTTCCGGGTTACTCACCAGTGGAAGTGGTCATAGTTGGGTAAACTTCTATAGCGTTGAATGTGAGACTACCACAAATATATGTTTTACATTCTCATTTCTCAAATAGCAACATAAAACTTGATGATAATGTTTCACTACTTTCAACATAATGAAAAAATAGAGAGAGTCTGATACTGGCTGTCAAAATTGAGAATGACGTCAAATTAACCGTGACTTCCATAGTCGCTGTATAAGAAATAACCACGCGCTAGAATTTTTTTGTAATTTGATACAAAGTTAATATAATACAACTGTAGTGGAGTAGGTGATGCGAGACCGTCGTTCGAGACCGGCGAGTAATTGTAAATGGGCGCCAGCTGTGGGCGCACCGGCCTCGTATCACGTAGGAGATTGGGAGCATTTAAGAGAACGAGCGACCGGACCGCCGATGAGAGAGGACCGGGCCAGAACATGTTTATGTCTGTATGTATTGTTTAATTTCTGGCATGTCGTCCGTGAGGGGCTGCCGGCATTTTACTTATTTTATTAAAAACTTTATTTAAATGTCTGCCGGTTCCCGCCTCCTTCCTTCCTTTTAATGAGCTTCTCTACAACAACGTATAGTGTTTTAAATGACCATACATAAAAAAACTTTTAAAAAATCAGAGGACTTACGATGCTGATGACCGTTGAACGCATCATCACAGGCTTGTGAAAAAGGTCAATAAGCCACCTGGTAAAATAGTTACAAATTTCTTTTGACATCAGGTAGGAAAAAATCTAAGGATTCATATTATCCTAGCATTATGTAAAGGAGCCACCTTTATGCTTCAGTATGAGAAAAAAATGACACATTTCTACAAACAAGTTAACATGGTCATAGTCAAAGATTGGACTTTTTACATTTACATTTAGTCATTTGGCAGACGCTTTTATCCAACGCGACTTACAGTGCACTTATTACAGGGACAATCCCCCTGGAGTAACATGGAGTAAAGTGTCTTGCTCAAGGACACACTGGTGGTGGCTGCTAGGATCGAACCAGCAACCTTTTGATTTACCAGTTCAGTGGTTTAACCCACTAGACCACCATCTCCACCTTTTTAAACACTGATACAAAAATATCAACCATCTTTATCCATTTGACATCATTGTTATTTTTGGTTCACATTTTGACATTACTCCAAACCCCTAAACTTGCTGTTTAATTCCAGGTTTTAATATTTCAACATGTTCTCAGACTTTTAAACTCTACTGAATTCATTCACGTTTCCTTGTCAGCGGGTCTGTTACAAGTGCGAGTCTAAAAGTCAGATGAAGGGGAAAAGAAATCAGATATTACACTCAAGATTCAAAACGAAAACCCACACCTGCTCACAGAGAGAAAGAAAGACATAAAGACTGAACCAGGGAATGTTTTTAACACAAAAAGATCTCTCCTGTTTCTGTCCATTCTAATCTTACGGACTTGTCACTCTCTTAAAAGCTGCAGAAAGCTGTTGCGCACACGATTGAAAGTTCATCGGGGTTCTAATCTAGCAGCTAAGAGTCTGTGTAGGTCCGGTTTCCTTTTGTAAGTAGGCATCTCATTCACAAGCAGCAAGCTCGTGTTCCTCATAAAGAGTGGCTTCAGTCTCTACTTTACTGAGTGAATCTGTGTTTTTGGCTGATGATGTCAATGGAAAAGAGTCAGAAAGATGCTCGCAACCTGCTTTTTCATGAGGATTGAAAATTGATTCCTAAACATCTTGGCTAGAGTGGTACAGTAAGTAGATGTGTGTACTGTATTAAGCCTGAACATTTGCTTGCTAATCGTGTGAAAGTGACTCCTGCATAAAAGCATAAAAACATTGCATTTGTTTGAGATGTTAAGCAACTTGCATTAAAGACAGACATTTGCAGTGAGGGAATTAAAAGAAAAAAAGTTGTCAACTTAAACAATTCTCAACTCTCGTAGCAGAGGAGCAAGATTTGCAAGAAAAGGCCAACTTTATGTTATTTGTTGTTTATAAAGCAAATGCAACTGAAATGCTTTCACAAGCAGGGAGATTTAATCATGTTTCCTCACTCACTATCATAATTTTACTGTACATCAAATACAGTGTATTTTAATATACAACTTAAAACATATACCATAATAGGTTTTATGGACTGAAAACTTTACAATATTTAATAATAACAAGTAGCATATTTAATATACCAGAAAAATATATTGTAAATTATTGTATGGTATGTTTTAGCTACTGTATTACAGTAATTCTACTGTGCTGTAAAATAAAGAGCATGCTGGCTAGTTGTTGCCAGCAAGTTAGTGTTGAATTCATATGATTTTCTGCCGTGTAGTTTAGCTTAAATTCAACATGAAACCGAAGTTGCGATTTACTTTTTTTCCGTATCGTGACCTGTATCCACTTGAAACGGCTTCTGAAATTAGAAAAAAATGTAGGGCTGGGCTTTATATTGTCCTTCCCATTTTGATTGGTTGTTGGGAATTGGGCCTAGAGGGGCTGGCTAAAAATACCTGGCCATTGGACACCTCTTTTTTACATTTACTTTTACACATTTTGGCAGACACTTTTATCCAAAGCAACTTACTACACATTAGACAACACAATTGTTTCTGAGTATGTGCAAACCCTGGGATGAACCCATGACCCTGGCGTTGCTAGTGCCACGCTCTAACCACTGAGCTAACCACAGATGAATTTTAATTAAACAATAGTGTGCACGGATAAACCATTAATAATAACCACTGCAAAACCGTGTTAAAGACTTCTCCTGTTTGATTACATATAAAATTACATATTAAATACTCGTAAATTGATTATTGGTCAGAATACATTTTTTTTATTTTTACAACTGATCCCAAGTGAAAACATATGTTTGATGAGTTGGTGATTTCGTATGAATCCATACATTGCAAATGGTTAAAAAATGTAAAGTTATTAGAAAAAAAGCATGAAATTTCCCTTCCCAAACACAACCATTACTGAACAAAATACTAATTCTGTAAAAAAATCAGCAAAAAACAAATAAACATATAATATATATTTATATATATATATATATACCATAAAATAATAATTTAAATACATTATTTGAGGAATTTTTGTGGGCCAGAAATAAACTGTAAAATAAGTGTTTTCCCTGTAAAATTGCACGCTTTCCTCGTTTTTCTTGTAAATTTGCGGTCTTTCGCTGCAGTTTTGCTTTTTTGACCGTATTTCTAAAATAAATAAAAGAATCTGGAAAAAATAACAGAAAAATCTGGAAAATTACGTTCTTTAAAAGTGTACCCACTAATTTGCTAAAATGTAAAATAGTTACGAATTGCCATGAGATTGTGTTAGTAATTAACACATATTTAAAATGGGTATAGTTACTTACAATAACCATTTCACTCGGCGGCCATGTTTGCAGCTCCTCTTGGCAGCTATTGTAGTCATAGCAAAACCACCGTCCTATCTTGAATGAGGGAACAGGTATTTTGAAATCCCTGGGTAAAATTGCATCATTTGTTTCACCAACAATTAAACCTGACATCAACTGTACCGTATATTGGGCCTCATTCATGAAACATGAAACATTTTTCTTAAAGAATACAGAACGTTGTGTACGGTTTTACGTACTATATACCGTGATATGGAGCAGGTGTACATTTCTTTCGTACAAACTAATATTTTGAAATACGAACATTTTCATGAATACAAAAATTTACGTCAAAACGACTTTACGAACATTTACACAAAAAATTGTTCTGCTCCTGTTTCAAGAATGAGGCCCATTGTGTTTTCTAAGATTAAATTGTGTTAAAACACTTCATTAAAGCTTTAGTTACAACGCATGCACACAGGTTCGCAAAGAGTCTTTATCGATTAAAGATTGGTTCTTAATAAGGCAGGACATTTTTCGTTATAGCAGCCATATTGAGGTTTGCATTCCCTCCCCATTCATAGTAATGACTGTGGAGCATCTTATTAATTTATAATATCTTTGGTGTTAAGCTGCGTCAAGTTATTTCGTATCATGGTTTAATTTTTTGGTGTGAACAGGCTACTGCAGTGAAATAACCTATCGTAGCAGGATCAATTCCTCTGTTAACAAGAAATGAAGGCTACAGTGGACATTGGCTAAACAGCAATCAAGCTGTGTTCAAATGTCAAAGCCTTCTTGAGTATTATTGCTGACCTTGTTTATCCCTTTTGTGGTTGGACTTTACTGGATAACGTCCCATGTCACAAAGTGCTAGTCATATGCTTCCACAAACAATACAATCAGTTCAGTGTTCTCCAATGGCTTCCATAGTCACCACATCACAATCCATTAAAGATCCTCCGAGATGCGATGGCACAGCCGATTCGCAGGACAAATGTTAAGTCAACAAATCTGTAGTGACTGCATGATGCCATTATGTCAAGGAATCTAACAGAAATATTTCCTTTTTTACGGCAAACTTGGTATCTTAATAAGTATAAGAAAGATAAGTTGTATGCCTACTTAATAAGGATCCCATTGTGTGGAGATGTAACTTTGTTGCACAAACAAAGTTGCCGTAAAGAAGAAAATTAGCTTATTTGAATTTACGGACAGGTTGCATGTTTGATGTTTAAGTTTTAACCCATTTCCTCTGAGCAAAACCCCTGTTGAGTTCTGCTTATTCTTGAGCGGGTAATTAAAACCTCATTGCTGACCTTCGCAAACACAAAGCTATATGAAAGTCATGGTCAACTGCCTTTGTACATAGCATTATAGAAAACAACAACAACTATAAAAGTAACCTTCCTCACAGCAGTGGACATGGGAGGTCTTTGATTGTGCATATCAAAGAATGGCTCCCCCTGTGTGCTCAGAGTAAGTCTCCCAAGGTCAGACTGTCTACCTTTAGAACATCACCACGGTCTGGCGGAAAAAAAAAATGCTGCAACAAAGTTTTAAACCTAAAAGGCCTGCAGAGTATGGAAGATTCCTTGGAAAACGTAATAAAAATCATCATGGGATGTTGGCACATTTTATACATCATGTTTAGTATTAAGGATGTTTGCAAGAATTGCAAACATCCTTAATACTAAAGCAGCTGCATATCGCCGCTGTCCTTCCGAAACCTCGTAATTCCATTTTTGTGATCCAACTTTTTTTACATAGATTATTATTTTTATTGGATACCCTTTATGTTTTTCACTGGGCTTTGCAAATATCGAACCATTACAAAGTGTTAAAAATGCTAGTCTACTTTGAAAACACAGTATTTAATGATAAAAATAAAGTAATTTTTCCTTTTTCTGAAAAATAGCAAATTTGGTCTCGATCAGATGTTGTTTACAGTTACAATTTTGAATAACCACTATAATGTCACATAACTACTTTTATGGTGTACGTTTTATGAACTTAAATTAATTCATATGATGCGAATCATACTAATGAAAAAATGATTTTTAGAAAAAAGCAAAAACACTCCTGAACTCCTAAACCTAACCATCCACAGTGGTCTCCAACATGGTGCTCAGGGATACCTGGTAGCCGGCTTGCTGTCTGTGAGTTGACCGCTAAGCACATTCTATAAACAAAAAATAAATACATAAATAAAAATAAAAAAGCGTTAATATTCTGGCAAATTAGGAAAAAAATTACATTTTTTTTACTGTATACGTTAAAAACCTGTAAAAAAGCAGTAATATTCTGGCAGCTGGTATCATAAAATTATTTTCACTCTCCCTCTGATTTTTGGTTGAGCAAACAGATAGTCCCGCTTCTAACTCACTTCAGGGTTTGATCCAATGTTGTTATGCCAGGCAAGTTGGGGGCTCAAACAAACAAATCCATGTTTAAAGAGCACCAGAGTGTTTACACATTGCTTTTTAAATCAACACTCTAATTCATACCTATATTATCTCATGTAAATCAGACAAAGTCAAAACTATTTTAATGTTGAAAAATTACACTTCACCTTAAAAAAGGAGGACATCTAAACATAACTAATCATCATCATTTGAGGTTTCTTCCCGGGTGTGTTGGCTCACTTGAACAATGTGAATACACAGAACAAATTCACAAGCAGACAGAAAAGCATTTCAATAGCGACGGAGCTGAACAAAACAAGAGAGGAAAAAATGTGTCACTTGCAGCTGTGGACTCTTAATCCCTCAGAGAGAGAGAAAGGGAGGGCGTTTTGCTCGCAAACTTGCGAGTGAAGCAAAAACGCGGAGGGAAACAATGTCAGAGATGCACAACTGGTAATAGGATGCAAGTGGTTAGACATTTCTCAAGTTTAGCCTCATGTGTTTCGGTGGTGGTCTGTGGCATTGAAAAGATAATAGCTCTCTGCTGTATCCAGGGACCCTCGGAGAAGGACTCTTTCATTTTAATTGCTTATGTTTTGTTTCCCGGTCGAACTGACCTGTAGTACTATAGCGCGAGCAGTTAAGTAGCTCTTTTATGAATGATGCCAAATCTGTGGAGGCATGAGGCAGTACTGGGCCATTTTGTCAGCAAGGAAGGTCCGAAGAGAATTTAATGTCCTCTCTGGGGTGGATGGATTGCCACCTACCCGTGCAATCATGCACCATGTGCTGAGACAGAGGACACAATGGAGAAGTAACATTTCTTTTGTGGAGCCAAAGAGGATGGAGAGATAAACGCAAAGTCTATAGAGGCTTGCGTCAGATAGACAGACACACAAGACGAAAAAGTAGCCCTTTATGTTTAAACTGTCATGAACTGGGCCTGTTTATTGTTTTATACTGTTGTATGTAGTCTACTTATGACGTTAGCGTGGTTTTTACATTAAATCAATAAGTAATAGGTTATTTTCTACCAGGGTTTTGAGGCCGGCTCGACAAGTGCTCGGTTTTCATGGGCGTGCCGTTGTGTTAGTAGTGGGACATTTGAGAGAGAGACATAAGAGAGGGGAGATTTTTTTTATCCAGGGGGAGTGATGAGGTACGACCAGAGAGTGAAGAAACAAAAAGAGAAAGCAAGAGCCTTTTTCCCATAGTTCCCAGGAGGGTTTCAGTCAGTCGGAGTAGTCAGAGAGATGCTGATAGCGCAGAGGTAGAGCTCTCAAACTGAGCTCAGGGCTCACAAACAGACTGCTTCTGTCTGGATTCACAGATCACACACAGTACACCTAAAGAACTCAACTGTGTGAAAATCTGGCCAATAAAACAACAGCAGATAAACATACCTGTTATCACAGATGCTGTGGCACAGTTATGGGAAGGGCATTTTTCTTACATTATTTTAATGTTTTGACTACAGAACCATTCAGTATTGTGACTTATAAACATTACAGTGTAATGCCGACTTTGCAAAACTATCATCTGCTGTTGCCTATTTCATATGTGATAGGGATGTATTAAGGAAGGTGTCAAATTTTTAAAATACATTAGTTTACCATTGTGCTATATGTTTAATGTTTGATTTAAAAAAATCTAATAATAGGTGCATTTGATAAAGAATACTACACTGCTATTTTTGCTAATGGCCTTCATTTTGCATTTACCAATAAGCTATGCGATAAGAAGACTATTATTAGGACCATTTTAACATTTATTCACCCTCAAGTCATTCCAAACCCATATGAATTTATTTTTTCTGCTGAACATAAAAGAAGATATTTTGAAGAATGTTGGTAACCAAACAGTATTGACGCCCCATTACCCGAACAAAACCAGTCTGGAACATATCTCAAACTATCTGCTATTGTGTTCCACAGAAGAAAGAGTCTTAAATTCAGGTTTTAAAAAAAAATTGTGAATATGATTTTATAAAATAAAAAAATTTGAGTGAACTAAACCTTTAAACTTATCAGTAAAGTATGTGTGTTCCCTGGGAATGGAAAGCATAACTTTGTGCCACAAATGCAATGCTTAAGCTAAAGTAACAATTATTTATAATTCTCATCAAACTATTATTTTTGGAAGTCGTTTAAAATGTATTAATAAAATCTAAAATAGTGAAATTTATAAAAAGTTTTTTTCTCTTTATATAGTTTATCTGAGCTTGTGCATTACCTTTGAAACGAATAATTGAGACGTAAATTGTTTCGACAGAGATTTTCTGACCTTTTTTACTGTTATTACTTTTGTCTGTGTTTAATTAGGGGTCGAAAAGACCTTGGGACCAATCATTTCACAAGCAACAAAGTCTAATTAGAGGAAAGAAAAAGGTCTTTTAATTGTATGTCAATGTCAAAGGAACATTGTAATTAATTATTAGTCAAGGAGTCAGGAATTCTGTTTCGTGAAAAGGTGAGCGTGTGTACTGTGTGTGTGATACATGCAGGAATGTGTCATATTTCTAGTGTGAATAGAAATGTAGACGCATACTATTTTGTATTTATGCCTGTCTACACATAAGGAAAGAGGTATCAGAGAAACATTTTAAAGGGATGGTTTACCAAAAAATGAAAACTCTGTCATCATTTACCTACATTCATGTCATTCCAAACCTGTATGACTTACTTTGTTCTGAAGAACACAAAAGAACGAAAGATCTTGATGAATGCTTGTAACAAACAACATTGGCCCTACCTGACTTCCATCCACTTGTTAAACGGACATTTCACCCAAAAATGAAAATTCTGTCATGAATTACCCTCCCTTTAGTTGTTTCAAAGTATAAATTGCTTTTTTGGTTGAACACATAGAAAGATATTTGGAAAAATGTAAGAAACTTAAATTGGGCACCGTTTACAAGCATCTTTTGACTATCCTAGAAATCTCATTTGCTATCATTCTTCTAAATATCTTTCTTTGTGTTCCACAAAACAAAAAAATGTATACATGTTTGGAACTGCTTGATGTTGAGTAATCCATGACAGTATTATACTTCTATATGTATCTCTTTAAGTCATGACGTAGGGAATACTGTTTTCAGGTCCAAGCCTCCACTCGTTTAAGTGAGGTGACTTTTTTAAAAAGCTGTTAATATACAAAACATTTATTAACTTATGGTGTACATTACAGTCTCATGGAATCTCCGACATCAATATTTTAATCAAAATTAAAAAGGAACCGCTATCTGGACATGTGGGATTTGTACTGGAGATAAAGTTTAGGATCATGTTTTTTTGATAATGGCAAACCATCATTTTATATTAGCATTTTTGTTGTTTGCCTTTGGCCACCTTCCATACAGTATGTGGTGGTGCGTCACGTCAAGCTTAACAAGCTGACTGTATGGATACGAAACCACCAAGACATTTCTCATAATATCTTCTTTTGTAAGAAAGATTCATATACAGGTTTAACACAACATGAGGATGATGTTTTTTGGATAAAGTATCTCTCTTTGTGGCATTCATCAAGAAGCTTCTTTCACATCCATAAGGTCTTTAAGAACACATAGGTGTGCATCTTGATCCATTGACCAATTCCAGATCCAATGCATGAAATTCCATTCACCAGATTAAGCTCAGTTCACCCATTTAAATTATAAACCTTGTGCAAATGGTCTAATCTGTCAGATCATCTGTGGGTTTGCATTAAACAAATGACATTACATTACTTTCATTTACAAGGATCAAACAAACATCTGACAGCTGTCATTGTGTTTTACCATATTGCAGTTTCTGTGTTTTAACGGTAAAATCCTCTCGACGTGTGTTCAGTATAAGCGTGTAAATTGTGGATGTGTTCAACCGCAGCAGTGTCAGGCACAGTTTAGTAACTGTATGTACTATCAGCCTCTGTTCCTCTGTGTGACTTCACTTCTGCTGTGATTGATTACATAGCTGGAGGCTCAAGCAGGCTTGGACTGTGGTGGTTGTGGTTATTTTTCCCTCCACTGAAGATTATAGTCTGAGCTGAAAATACTGTTCAGTTGTGTATCAAAGTCATTTTAAAAGTATTTTGCTGGTGACATAAAGACTTAAAGGAGCAGTTCACCGACAAATGAATGTTCTGACATTATTTAACGTTTCAAACCCATATACTTTTTTAGACATCGCCTAATAACTTTTATCCATACATTCACATAAACTATTTCACTAAAAAGTTTAAAAAACACAACACAATTTAGAATTATACTACATTAATCAAAATTATGAAATAAAACTAAGAGAACTATGGGAATTAAAAAAGGAAACTTGTTATATTTCATATCTGTTGTGTTTTATGCATCTTCAGAAATTTGCTGAAATGTTTTCTTGTCATTTTTGATAAATGCTTCTTGGGGTCTCACCCTGACATGGTTTATAAACGCTATTAAAGGAGTTCCCATATATTCTCATTGTTCATTATTCATTTTCAAAAATGATAAAATGTTAGTTTTATCATAAAAACGCTTTTACAAGATGATGGCAAATATTTAGTAGTATTTGAATGGGTTATGTGGTTCTATTGTCTTGGAGTCCACGTCTATCTGACTTTAACAAACGAAATATTGAGGAACATTTTGGTGAACTATATTGAATGCAGCAATGGAACATTAAATGTACCCTGAAACATGTAAAACTAAAAAATATTGTAACATTTGAAATACAATATAGGATTAAGAACTGCACTGTATTTAATGTACTTCGCTGTCAGCAGTTAAGATTAGATTCTATGAAAACGACAGCGTGTCAGAGAGAAAAATGAACTCGGAAGACACAAACAGCATCTGAACACCTCAGTAGGCTTTGAAGTGTTGGACTTCTCAGCTGGGCTGTGTGTGGAACTCTGAATTTCTCCTCTGACAGCTGATGATGAGATGAGTGCTAATTGTCACGTCCTTCTTGTTCTTTGAAGTGTTAAAAGAGACAATTTCCTATGATATGTTTGCGTTATTGAACTGGATGAATGCTTTTAACAAGATACGCTGATTTTTACATCTATGAGATTGGTGTAGTTTTTCTTTGTGGGTATAAAGATTTTTTTGGAAGACAATACTGTATATTTAAGCTACTGACACATATGCTTAATTGGAAAATATATTATTTGTCTGTCATGCATTTGTTAGAAATAAATGAATAAATAATATGTATATCCTCAAATATAACATTATTAAAGCAGTCAGTCAATCCTTCCCCATAAATAAAAAATAGTATCCTGTTATGAAACATAACGTTGTCAGGTACAATATCAGAAGTCTGCTACATAGCAAAACAATCCACATGTCATATTGCTTGTGTAGATTTGATTCCTCTGATTTATTGCCAATCCCACATAATAAAACAGAGCAATTAACATCATTAATTTCTCAGGTTATTTGGATACTATGGCAGAATGTCCAGGGGAGGTTTAAAACCACACATGGTGACACAGTAAATTGCAGACTCTGGCGCATGAATAGGTGATGGATTGCAGTGTGGGATCTCCGGCTCTGCTCTGATTGACAGCCCTGACATATGGAATAGTTCTGGTGCTCTCCAGGGACTTGGAAAGAGTGAGAAAGGGTGGGAAATAAAGAGAGAGAGTGTGACGGGCTGGTGAGTGAGCCGTACTGCCTGCCAGCCCGAGAGGAGGAGGAGGAGAGGGTGGCTTCTTACTACAATCTGTATTTCTGATCAAAGGAGCACCAGATCTCACTCTCTATATCTAGCCTTCTCTCTGCCTGTCTCGAGCTTCCCTCTTTTCCATCTTTTTACTGCTCTCTCTCTCTCTTTCTCTCTCTCTCACTCTCTAAATTTAGCACCAGAGGCAATTAGTGGTGAAGTGCTCAGAGCAAGATCTGTAACTGCTGACAGGTTCCACAAGTACAACAAACCGTGCGTGTGTGTGTGTGTGTGTGTTTGGATGTTTAAATATGCAGCTCTTTGCCCGATCAAGCCTCTGAGGAAGCGGTTGTATTCTTTGCTGTTTAGACAAGTGTACATGGTTTGGACACTGTTTTTTTATTTCTTACTAAAACATTTAATAACATAATTTTAACAATTATCTTTTATAATAATGACCTTTAATAATGTTATTTTGTGTACTTTTAAATATGAATTCTAGTATCATAAGGTAAAGCTTAAAGGCATTTTTGATTGTATTTAAGCTCAAAACACAGAATGGCAACAAACATCACAACAAAGGCATTTGTCACAATGTACTGGAAAATGAAATGGAAGGTCAAAATGTTCCATATAGAGTAATTTATCAACTATAAAAAATGTAAAGAGTAATTTATAGACTATTCACAAATATATAAATATATTTTTCAATGGTTAAATTATTTATTTATTATTATAATTAATACATTATCATTTATTTATTTATTATTTTATTGTTAAATAAATTAATATTTTTTTACTGAAAATTGTGACCAATTCTGTTGTATCGCTATTACCTCTATATCCACAGTACCCCTAAAATATTTTTTTAAAGAAAAAAAATATGTGTATTGCATGCTTATTATATATATTGTGATTTGTATTTATGACATGAAGTTTTCTTTTACTAAATATGTTATTCTAAGCTGTAGCACAAGTATAACCATCCTCATATTTTTTAACACAATTAATGATGGCATATTAATGTAAAGTATGATTTTTTTAATAGTAATACTAACAGATTTGCATTGCTACACAATCTGCCACTATTTAGCTGGGTACTGTGATCAGTTATAGTTTTGATGCAGGGCTGATTGAACTTTTCCGTTGCCGTCAGATGGAAAGTCGTTTTCACTGGAAACGTTTATTCAGGTGCAAGATAATGCAGAATGATTTGAGAGAGGCCGATAGCTGCAGAGGAACCCAATTCTCCAGAGAGTCAGCGGCCTGTCCGCACTCATTAATCGCCAACTTACTCTCTCCTGCTTTCTACCCTTAAAATGGGTGCACGTCTCCACCTCAGATTCAAGGAGACTATTTAAGGACATAATTCAGTTGTTCCACTAGTTTGTGTATAAGTTATCATTCCACTGTATTATCCCAGTGGCCCCGAGACTTTATTCCTATCATGAGGATTTGACAGAATTGATTTTTTATTTGTACCATTAAATGCCAAATAAAACAAGACATTGGAAGATGAGTGACTGATTGGTTTAACAACTGAACCAACATTTGGATGTTCAGGTCAGGTATTTGCAGGACTGCAGGAGATAAAGATTTACAACTTCTCATCCACGGATATTTCGTTTCTGCATGACTTTAGCATTTGTCATTAATGAATGAGATGTGTTTTATATCTCAAATTTTATATCTCCTACAAACCAGTGAGATTCGATGGAGAGCAACCGGAGACTTTTTGTTGATTTATCCTGCTTCTTAGTATTTAGATCAAATAATGTAATTCATCCAAAGTTTATTGTTATGTTTTCAAATGAATTTAGGAGGAACATCTGAGACGCTTAACTATCTACCTGAGCTACGAAAAAGCAACATCTGGGCATAAATGTTTTCCTCTCGGAGTCTTCACACATAAAACCTTGAAAAATAAAAAGCAAATTTAGCTTTGATGTGATTTATTGTCATAAGTGACAGTAAAATGTTAGGCAATAACTAGGCTTTTAGGACCAAATTTTACTCAATCCCTGGTATGTTTGACATAAATGTGTTCATTAGCCAAATTCAATTCAGAAAAATAAATCCATAGAAGAAACAGAAAAAACACCAATATAGATTTAAATTCTGGAACTTTGATTATATCGACCTAAAATGGCCTTCCTGTGATCCAGCTTGGAAAGCACGTGGACTTAGTTAAAATGTTTTCTTGGCTACCTGAGGCATCACCAGAGCCCTATTGTCTCAGGTGGAGTTGTATCATCCCCATGGGGAATATCACATTTGCATAGTGTGATTATCTTCAATTGTTTACATACGCATCATAATACCTCTCCGTTCATGGGCATGTGGGTTTACGGATGTTTAAAGCTCATCTTTGTGTTGAGATTTGAGCTGTGAATCAGACTCTGGTGACTCAGGGAGAGAGATGCTCTAATGAGGGACTTGCTTCTGCCAACTGGTATTATGTTACCTTTTGTTGTCATGTAAATCTCAACGCTCAATAGAGAATAAAAGCCATGACTGACATTTTCAAGAGCTGGGCTGTTTTCTTTTCTGTCCCTGCATAGTTCGACCCCATGTGATAATGTTGTTGTAATGTGTAAAGAATAGCATTTTTCTTCAAAATCCATATTCGCAACGTAGTGTGTGATAATTTATGAAAAATACAGGTCTTAATATACTCTAGGATATATGCATATATACCCCTTGAGGATATATGAGGAGCCTTGGATACACTGAGATCTTTTGTGTGCGTAAATACTTGTATTGTTTTGTTTTATTTTAAAATAATGTGATTTGAAGAGATTTCTCTTCAGTTTTATACTGCCATTAAAGTAACCCAAAAATTAAAATTCTTTTCAATTCTTTATCTCTCACTTTCTTCCGCACATCACAAAAGAAGATATTTTAAAGAAAGTTGGGAACCGAACAGCATGGGTCCCCATTCACTTCTGTTGTATAGACACAAATCAACCCAAGTGAATGGGGTCCAGTTCTACAAAATATCTTCTTTTGTGTTCTACGGAAGAAAGAAAGTCATACACGTTTTAAATGACAAAAGGGTGAGTAAAGGATGATAGAATTGTTATTATTGGGTGAACTATCACTGTAAGTTGGTTATGGATGTTGGAGAGGATGAATGCACATTTGATGGTCATTTTTGTTAGTTAATGTGGTTGCTTGTGCAAAAAAAGATGAATACCAACATTCAAGAGAAAACATTTCATTTCCAATTTCCGTCGTCATTAAAAAATCATTAAGTTGATTTTTATACCTGATATAGAGAGATATCTGATGTACAGTTAATTGGTATTTATAGATAATAATAACAATGGGTCAATACATGTACTGCATGTCAGCCAATACAGTACATGCTCCAAGTATCTTCAAATACTTGGTTAAAATAATTCACCACAGATGCCGGACAGAAAACAAGTAAACACAGTCAAACAAACCCAAACACAAGAAGAACCCGCATTCATCTGAGGATAATTTCCTTGCCCTGCATCTGGAAAGTTTTGTTTTCACAGTTGTGTGACATTATCGGATCTTTTGGAAGTTAGCACCATTATCAAGAGCAGACTGTGACATTTTTGGACCCAGATTTAGTCAGAGGCTCATAGAGGTGAATCACTGTTAACAAATGAATTTAATCAAGGTCCAGTCCCTTCAGACGAAAGAAAACTGATGCACATATACTGAAACATGTTAACATTGACGTTTTAAACCATGCAATGAATTACTGCTTTGGCTTCCTTGAATTCCAATATACTGTACACAGATATGAAAACAACTGTAGTGGAGTGAGGTGGTAAAACTCAGGCAGTAGGATCAGCATGGAGAAGCCGGCGCATTCATGCCACGCAGATTCATTGGTGTTTCTGTTTGGTCAGTCATTTCCTCGTGGGGAGCTGCTGTTTGAGTTGGCCGCTGGTGGGTTTTGGGGTACAGGGCCACAGTTGTGTTCCCCACTATGTGTGCTGCTCCTGTGGAATTTCCTGTCCGAGTTTTTCCTCCGGGTCTCTAAGGTATTCTGTGACTGACTGAGTCCTGCGCGGTGTGTGTTAAATGTTAGAAGCGTTATAGTGAGCTTTCAGGTTTTTACTCCCTCATGTAATAATGATTGTTCTATAATGAATATATAAGGGGGTTTCTTCAGCTATGGACACTATTGAGTCCTCTAAACCCAGTTTCATAAGTCACAAGTTTATCACTGGGAATGCTCCGATACCATTCTTTTAAAAGACCGAGTAAGAGTCCAAGCACAACACACCAAAACCAATAAAAATAGAATAACTTCTTTATAACAAATAACTCTGCCTCAAACACATTACGAAAAAAGACATTCTTGTATGTGCTAGTCATGAACTTTCAAAGCACAAATTTCGGCCAGTTCTGTCAGGTATGTCACGTGATGCATCGGTATTTGGTATCGGTGAATCTTTAAGAGAACAAGTACATGAGCTTGGTATCGGGCCCGATGCATCCCTAATTTTCACCATAGCATGCATTCTTCAAAATAAAGGTGCTTAAAAGTTTCTTTACACTGATGCCATAGAAGAACCATTTTTAGTTCCACAGAGAACCATTTAGTCAAAGGTTCTTTCAATACCTTTTTTCAATGCTTAGAACCTTTTGTGCAACAGAAAGGTTCTTCGGAAGTCAAAGGCTCTTTATAGAACCATTTAGACAAAAAAAGGTTCTTCTATGGTATCGTGAGAAATGTCCAGAAGTTATATATGTATAGGTCATATACGTATGCTTTATTATTATTGCTGTTGTTGTTATTATATTATTTATATAAAAATGCTTTATGTCGACTGTAATGGACTCTAAAAATAGAATCACAAAAAAAGGCAAAAACAATATATTTTTGTTCCATTCAGCAAACATTGTAAAAAGATGATTCTTAACTATGCTATAAAATATATAACAGAATGATTTTATGTGAAATTTTACTTTGGACATCCAGACTTAATACTGAGACCTGTCAAATCTCAGACAAATTCACTGAATCAAAATATGCACCACAGTGGACAAAATGCTATGCTAGCATGGGTCTTACTTGTAAAAGGTATTTTCACAATTGAAATGTGAAACTAAAGGTGCCATTTAACTTGTCCAAAAAAATATATTTTACGGCAGATTTTTATATTTTGAAGTCTTTGATGATAAACGTGATATCTAGGGACCTTCATGTAAAAAGTTAGTTTGAATAAATAGAGTGAAAAGTGAAGTGAGTAAAAGTAATACAGTAGAACTGTATACATTTTGTCACGTCATTAGTAAATGGTTAGAGCCTCGGTCACAGTAACAAACCTTGATTTTTGGAAATCTCTTTTTTACTTGTTGTAGTATTGTTTAGCAGACATAAATTATTTTTGTCAGAAGTAAGACTAGAATTAAATTAGAATAGATAAATATTTCTGTACCACATACATGAATCATTTAGCCTGATATAGTCTGTTATTTGTGACAATGTGAATGTGGACAGGACGAATGTTACAAAAAGACAGAGATACTGCTCTCAAATTATTCCATAAATCAAAACAGAAGTCCCACTCTTTCCTTTACAGCTATTGAATATGAAACCAGATGTTGACTTTGTATGCTTCTTCGTTGTTTTTGTCTGCTTCTTTTTTTCTCCACAATGAAGTGAAATGTCCTGTCTGCCCGGGGTGCTGCTCTGTTTTGAGTTGATATGAGGAGCTAGTGAACCTTTGACCAATCCTTGTCAGTTTTCTCAACATCCTTTACCAATCTCACTACCCTTAAGCGTTTCGTCTGCGATTTGACAAACAAAAACACAATGTCCGCTTCAGGAAATGTTTATTCAAAGAATGTTTTTTTGTGTGTCACCTGCACCAGACATATGCGTGTCAAACATTATTCATCTTCAGCGTCTTACTATATCTGTATTGAATATTCATTTTAAAGCCCTATAGGATTTTTTTCCGTGAATATTACAGAAGCCCTGAGGATATGAGAGAGGAAGATCAGCGGTCAGGTTGGGATACAGAACCACGGTGAATACGGTATCAGTACGGATACGTCAGAATCTATTGATCTAAACTGTGCTTGTAAGTCGAGCTAACATTAGCCATTCTCAGCGGCCCCCGAGTCGCATCTGCTCGCGTGTTGGCGCTTTCCCTGTTTGATCAGAGAGATTTTGCACCAGTCTGTTCAAAGGGATCAGTCGTTACTTTTTGCGGGCAATGCTTAAGCAAATATTTCTCTGAGGTCGTCCACGACTGCTTACAGAGCACATGCTAGTGCTGAAATGAAAGGAAATACAGTATTTCCCCTCTTTATTTCCTCTCTCTGTCTTTCATATGGACCTAAAGCAAATGTTGACCTTGAATTCAGATAGTGCTGATCCGGGGGATCCTGCAGGGACAGCGGATCCAATATATTTGTGTCTTTATTTGAGTTGAGAACATCGAGCCTTTGAAAAATAAAGCAAAATTGAAAGCAAAAAATTTGCAGAAAAAATGTAAGAGGAGAAAGGATGAAATAATAGAAGCCACCTCTGTTTCAATCCGGTGGAAGGTCGTGGCCCTAAAGTGGGTCAAAGGTCGCAGACCGCAGAAGAATACAAAATGTATATATTAAAATTACATTTATTCACTTGTATAAAATGACTTGCAAAAGCATTGCAGGCTATTTATAGTCAGAACCAATACTATTTAAAGTACAGGATGCTAACTAATCATATAGTCCATATATTCAAAAATAAATAGCCGAGATCACCCGCAAATAAAAATGCTTCCATTATTTATTCGCCCTCATGTCATTCCAAACCTGTATGACTTTCAGTCACAAAAGAAGAACAACACTGGTGAACAAGCAACACCGGACCCCACTGACTTCCATTGATTGGACACAAAACCACATTTATTCTAAATATTGCTTTTTGCATTCCACTAAAGAAAGAGTCATATATGGATTTTGAAAGACGGAGGTTGAACAAATAATGAGAGATTCTTTATTTGGGGGTAAAAACTATCCCTTTAGGACTACAGTACTTTTGCACCTTTGTAAACACGCCTACATAAACAACAAATACAATTCTAACTTTGTTGAGTATGACTTCTCTTTGTACCAAACCATAATTATTTTATGCCATGTGCATGAATTTCAAGAGCTGTTTAGACCATATTTGTATGAAATCCTCTGCTGTTTGACTGGTGATGTCATATTTGGGCGGAGTCACGGAAAGGCCCTGAGCAGAAACCACACACATACCCAAAAACAAACCCAAAGAATGTTCATCTCCTGAGAATCATTAATTAATGACTGGAACCAAATGCAATTGAGTAATAAATCTGAGACTTTGTGCTATTGTTGCTATTGTTATTCCTATTCTTGCATCATACCTTCTGATCAATGTTGGGGACAAGTTTTGACACACCAGCATCACACAAACATCTATAAAAATATTTTCAGTTTTTCTGTTCAATCTTTTTTCATTTAGCATACTGTTGAGCAATATTTGGCAATATTAATAAATTTCTCTGTTTGCTAATAGACAATGTTCTGTTTTCATCTTCAATGTAAAATCCAAGGCCTTACAGTATGTAAATCTTAAAATATTTGTTCTGTTATCTGCACATTTTAAGAACAAAATATGTTCAATAAATCAGTCAAACATCAAATCTATTCTAAGGACGTCTCCCTCATGTGTCATTTTTCCACAAGACAACATGTCATTGCGCTCATATTTTAAGAGCCTTAAAATTGCTCAGATACATACATGTATGAGAGATCCATGCCTGTATGTCGGTCGAGTAGAGTCAGAAAAGAGTCGAGTTAGTTCTCAAGTCTCAGCTGCATCTGAGTATTTGGGGAGGCATTTGCATAAAGAGCAAATCCCTGCAGTCCTAACCTTAAGAAAGCCGGGCAGACAGGACATCCAAACAAACGCTCTGCCAATTAAAGCCACTATCCTCACTGTCTGCAGCCAGGAACCTGGTCTCTCCGTAATGACTCAGTCTCTCCATCTACATGACAGGATGACAGGAGACCTCTCCCCTGCTCAGGGAGCTATCTTAATTGGTGAAGTCTTCTGGGAGTCTGTGTTGAGATGTGGTCGTTTGGGTGGGAGCTTTTCCCCATCTTGGTTGCCGATTTATTTTGTGCCCTACTTTCTGTTGAGTTAGAGGGCATATTTTAGATATTAAAGGTTTGGGGTATCACACTGATGCTCAGGTAAGATAATCACCTATTTGTTAATGAAATACGAATTGTAATTTTGACCTTTTGCAAAGTCGTAGAGGACAGCTAAATATCTTCAGTATTAAAGAAGAGACGGCCCTCCAACAATTAATGGAGAGGATCAGAGATGACGTATTTTTGTAATCCCGGAAGTCAATGCCAAACCGGTTCCCTCGACCTAAAGCCTATTCATTTTTCCCATAGATTTTTGGGAGATCGCATAAAAGTAAGATCCGTGATTAAACATATGTTTTGACTATCAAGATAATCATTCCAAATTAACACAACATTTGTTACTTTTGAAGCCGAATACAATCAGCAGAAGTAAAAAGCTAACACAATGCTATAAACAGACTACACTTAAGGTTGCTCAATATCAAGACATCTTTCAAACTTTATGAAATATGTGTTCGCTGTTAAGTAATTACTCTGTGAATGAATCTGCATCTACGTTTTAAGAAATAAGTGCCCATGTTGCACTATTTGTAAGCCTTGTATGCACGATGACGTCTAACTTCCTTGCCAGAGGAAGTAGTCTCTTTCAGCAACGATTTAACAACCGCCGTTTTTAAGACACAAATAAGGTTTTTAAAATCACAAGCAGGGTATAATTGTTGTGTTTTATGTCATAGAATAAAACGTGAAAATATTAAGATGTTTTGTTTACCACAGACCTTTTTTCGGGCTGTTTACCAAAACCCCATTAAAAAAAGACCCCATTAAAAAAAGACTTTGGAGCAACGGAAACAGAAGTGCCAAAATGCTTCCTGGTTATGCATGCAAAACAAGCTTAAAATGAAACTATTCTTACGCCTGGTAAGTGCTTGTTATTTTAACAGTAGAAAGTGTTTATTACAATTAAGGTTCGATATAAATGTGTTTTTATGTTGCTGTTGTTTTGGTATGTTAAGCTGTTTCATTATTATGGACTTCTATACGGGAGAAACACTTAAAGTTCTCATGAACTGGCCTAGTTTATTGTTTAATACTTTTGTATGAGGTCTAATTATGACATTCTTGTGATTTTTTTTATTCAAAAACATCAAAATCAAGAAGTATTAGGCTATTTTCTAGACTGGTTTTGAGGTCAGCTCTGCAAAACCTCAGTTTTAATGGGTGTGCCGCATTGAAGACTTTATAAGTAAACGCCCACTGCTTTGATTGGATAGCAGTTTGCGTGGTTGGAGGCTTCTGTGAATATGGTTAGAGACGTAACAATAGGTTACACATTGGCACAATTCACAGTTTTCGCACGGCATTAGTATTATCTGGAGACCTCCTGTGATTTATAAATTTCCTCCCCACATCAGTATTTCATGTGACGCATTCGCACGGGATGATTTTACTCAAATTTAATGAATTATTTCCTGGATCTGATGGCAAGGCTTTGCATAGTTTGTATAGCCTGTAGTTGTATGGTGTTTAATGATATATGACTGTACCTGTCAGCATTTGAGACCCGTGATTTTGAACCGGACAAAAAATCACCGCAATCTTGGAACTCAAATTTAAGAGAGTGTCCATGATAAATAAACAAACGGGAAACTCTCGGTAACTTATGGATATCACCCAGCACCGGAAATAATACCAAAACACTTAAAAACAGCCTCCATTATTTGCAAACGACGGATAAAACCTTGATATATGAGCCCGCCAAATCACAGAGACGCCGATTCGCACAGGCTTAAGATCAGAGACAACCTCTGCAATTAATACAAATGACTAGAGGTTCCCTTTGTATTACACGATATTGCACAGCGCGTGTTATTTATACGCAATTCATGCGAATGGGCTGACATCCAACATAGCTCGTGTGTAGTTCACATCCATGTTCATATTCAAAAATGGACTGTGGACATCATTGATGCGCACTATTTCTAATTCTGGACATGAATGCTGGCCGGAGGCGAGCTTCAGGGGAGGGCAAAATTCTCAGTTAATAATGACTAGTTTGGTCTGTTTCTCATCATACAAAATGATAGTTTTATGTGAACCTTACATTCTGAGCGTGTAAATACCCATAGGTTATAATATATATATATATATATATATATATATATGAACCTTTTACATTATATTTGTATATATAGTGATTACCTTTTCAGTTTGTGTAGGGTGAATAATTGTCTTTCTTGATTTTCTTAATGCAGGTAAGGTCATTTACATTTATAGATTTGACAGTCTGAAACTTAAGCCAGGAATATACCTGGGGAGAGTATTGTTTGCGTTCTTCGTTTTGGGGGACAAAAGAAGTGTGATAAGGCTGAGCAGTGGTATACAGTTTTTAAACATTTTACTAAAATAACAACCCTGTAACTTCCTGTTTCAAAGGAAAATACATCAACAAAGTGAACAAACTGATTTCTCTAGGTGCCACAGTTGACAAAGAACAAGAACATTCAAGGAGAGTTTAGTAGGAAAACAAATGGCTTTATAAAACATGGATAAGATTTGAAAAGTGGACGTTTTTTATCAACACCTCACAACCTGATCAAAGCTGCAGAAATCTCATATGTGACATTCATCAATGTGATTTCCCTCCACAGTTCTTTGTCACGTTCTGACAGAGATGTTCTCCTTGACTCTCAACTAAACAAAGCATCCACATGCTTAATGAGTTTTTAAATATTGGCACAACAGTACGCTGTCACTATGGTGAGCTTTTAATTTCGCCAGCAATTAAGCACCGTCTCTCATTTATCAACGCTGGTTTGTCTAGTGGGAGTCTCACCGTTGTTTATTGATAGCTACCACAGAAACATCGCAGCTGAACGAGCTCTCCCACAGCGGAGGTCATTTCTGCCCGCTTCTGGAAGCTAACGCTAAACTGACACTGGAGATTAATGGGGCTGCGGTTGGCCTAGCCAGTTACACCTTAGATACCTGCGGATATCAGCAAACACGACAGGGTAGGTCTTTAACCGGTATGATGGATATATTTGAGCTTCTAGGCCTCATCTGCCATCTGTTTCCAAAACAGAGACATTTTTCATCTAATTAATAGGAAGTCTGTGTGTGTGATCGCTGTGGGACTTAAAAGTGTTTGTTTTTGTTATAAATGCATGTAATAATTTTCAAAGGATGCAAAGATTTTTTACTGCTGTGTGAGAGAAAATATCACAAACCGAAAATGTTTTAAACCGACATTTCAGATAGAATCTGTCGTACATCTAGATATTCAGGGTTTAAATCATGAAACAGATGAGACATCATCCATCTGCAGCATCGTTGTCAAAGATGGATACATTCAGTGCTTAAGCGGGTCTCGCGGGGGCCATCTTGACCCTCTGACTTCGACGCGTATGGTGATCCTTTAACACAGTAAAGCTCATCCCGCTTTAAGGTATACTTCCGAAATGGCTTCTTTCCAACATTTTCCCATCCGTCATCCCAACAGACACAAAACGACGAGAAAAGTGCAGGAGAAGAATATCCTGCCTCCCTTGAGGAGCCGGTAATAAATTATACTTTCATCTACTGAGCGAATCGTTTGAGGTTCTATCCATCTCTCTGTTTTATCTCCTTGCAGCCCTCGCTCTTCATCCTGACTTAGCTGTCAGGAACCACCTGGCCATGCTTTTGTATGTACTCTTGTGTGGCTTTAAGATGGGACAAAGTAGTGTTGGTCCGGTGGCACGCTTGACAACCTTGATTGAATAACGTCATGTCAATTTAAACAACAGGGACACGTGACTTGTTAGGAGTCATTTCGTGATCTTTTAAATTCAAAACAGTAAATCATTTGTATTTCTGAAATCTGTTTCTAATTAAAGTACTAAAGTTATTGCAGGAGTTTATCTAAAAACTTCATTTTGTGGAATGGACTGGAAATCTTTGTGTTTGTCTACTTTACAACAATTTTAAATTAGACTGTTCCCAGCTGGCATTTCAGCATGTATAATTATAGTGAATATATAAAAAATGATTATTGTTTGAATGCTTGTTGACTAAATATAAATGATAATGAATATAAATAATAATGATCTTTTTTTGAGAGCCTCCCCCATACAAAAAGATGCTTTAAAGCGCTGCTTGCATTATTCGAATATCACTGACAAATCTCCTTTATTCAAGTATTTATTTTTTGTACCATCACAGTCTTTCGAAACGTTTTATCCATGTGCCTGTTTTAATCTTCACTCATTTACATTAAAACATTCATTTGTAACTCTAAGATCATGTGGCTAAAAGGTAGAAATTTGATGTGGCCAAGAAAGACAGCTTGAAAATCCAAACAAAAGCCTGTTCATCCATCACTGCACGTTTTTTCCTATCTTGCTCATTCACAGTTTTTTCTTATGCCCTCAATTAACATGAGCCGTACACATATTTAGTTACAAGCAGTGAATCCTCACATAGCCTTTTTGATTCAGTTCATCAGAGATGTCCTTTTGCGTAGCTTCACTTTGTCGCTTTTCACAATAGACGGCCATTCATCTGCATCCGTCTCTTTCAATCCCCCCTTCTCTATTTTGCTTCTTAACCTTCGTCTGATTCATAAAGACTTATCGCCCTTGGGCAAAGCCAGTGGCATTTCCATAGCAACCGTCTGCCCCCTCAAGCTCCGTGGTTGCTGTGGATCAGCTGAGTTATCTCTCCTCTCTTTTGTAAAACTCTCTCTCTGTCTGTCACTCTCACTCTTTCTCTTTTACTTCCTATTATCAGCGCACATAAAACGTGCATAATGCTTTTCTGTCCTCTTTTTCTCTGCGTCCCAATCCTCTCAGATGCCATTTTTCAGTAGGCAACCCTGAGGGCAGCCCAGGATGTGAAGCTTGAATAGAGTCTGTTCTGACATTTAATGAATGTCACCCCAAAATGCTGATCACAGAAGGGAGTCTCCCCTCTGTTTGCCTTACAAACCATCATATTCTTATATTCTTAGCCGTTATAAATGCAGTGTGTCCCAAACAAAATTCTGTTCCCTAACTTAACCTCTCTATAACCTACATGAGGGGCAAATTTTGGGTTGAAAAGACAATAATATGGTCATCATCATGTGTTTATTTTGGATGTTGGCCCCAGCTTGGGATGTTGGAATGCTGATGACCCCATGTTGATCGAGGAAAGATTTGCTGGTCCAGTATCTGGACAAACATCAAAATCCAGCATAAATCAGCTTGAAAACTCGTAATGCATGCTTGACTTTGTATTTTCATAAATAACTGCAACCATTTTTGCTAATTTTTGGAACTATCCAGTTACAAACATTTACATTTTTGCATTTGGCAGACACTTTTATCCAAAGAGACTTACATTGCATTATACTATACATTTTGTTTCTAAGTATGTCATTGTAATGGTCAATTGTAATAATCAATCACTCTTTCATCATACCTACAATTTGCTCTGTCCAATGCCACTGCATGATGACTTGTCAGTCTAACTACTGAATGGGAGTTTCTCATCCAGGTCATAACAGAACATAATGTAAAACTTGTTGTTACATAAAAAGTTTTCTGAGATCTTACCTTATTCAATGATAAACTTGATCTCTTTGTGAAAAACTATTTAATCCATGGACCTCACTGCCTGGTCCTACTTATATGGAATGCAGTGAAAACAAATGGCTTCATTGGCGAGAGATTGTCAGCTTCCATTAACGGCCCACTTAAAGCAAAGTTATTAGTGATGCATTCTCAGATTGTCAAGAGTTGTTATGCGAAACAAATTTGACACCATGTTGTGTTTACCAGCACAGACACCCCACAATACAAACAAGCAAACATGCACACACAAATACACACACGTATAAACAAACAAGCATTGTTATTTTGCCCTCCACACAAGTCTTGACCTAGACAGAGCGTCATGGCCAGTTTAAGAGTGGTCATTGTTTAGTTGTCTCCCACCTAGAGTGCTTCACCAACTTTCAAGGACTTACAAGAGTTGGTGGCACTCTAGTTTACTTTCCAGGGCAATAAGTGGGCAGTTACCTGCTAAACACTCTTGGTCAGATGAAAAGAGTGGGCCGCACCAATTCTGCTCCAGTGGGGTTTTACCCTGTGATCTTTGAGAGCCGCTCGATGGCTGCCCAATGATGGCCAGTTGAGCGTTTCATCCAACGGTCCTCTCTCTGTAGCCTCCCAAAGTGGCTATGAACCCCTGACACCACTAGAACTGCCATTTATAAAGCAGAAAACCAGTTTAAAATGCTCCATCTTAAGTCCCTTTACCATTCATGGGATTTGTGTGTCGTCCAAGTACACAAATCACAGGTTACTTGCACCTAAAGAGGGAACAGCTCTCTTGTTGACGTATCTTCTCTATAATACCAATATTACTGTAATTGTACTTTGTCATTAGAAGCGTGATAGAGCTGTAAGGAGTTTGGCAATCTCTCTCCGTTTTGAGATGTGAGTATAACTGTAGAGAATGACCCGGTGGTGTTTCTCCAGTAAAACATAATGAGTAGCTCGTTGAGGCTGCGGCTTCAGATAAAGTTAATGGAGCTTGAATTGAGCTCCTAATTGCCCTGTCTGTGTTACATTTATTCAGCCTCACCACGCCAAGCAGCCGTGAACGACCATCCAGGAACAGATATCGTGAGCTGTGGAGAAGGCGAAAAAAAACGAAGAGCATAAGGGAAGAGCCTGAGACTTGATAGTGATATGGGCAGCACGGTTGACGGCAACTTAAGTTGTAGCACACTATGACGTTCACGACATACTTTCCAGTCTTAGCTGTTGTTCTCCGGTAGAAACTATGCGAGACATGACAATTGAGCAAATCTGATCTTTTTCAAAACACAGCCAGTCGTCTGCATGGAAAAGTGCCAGTGGCAGCATGGGAAAAACAGGTGGATCATTTATACCCACACATGCACATATACATTCTCACGCACACATACTTTATACACAAAAAAAGCGCATTAGAACGATTTTAGCAGATGAGGCACTTAGCTTGCTCTTAAAAAGAGTGTCATTCTTTCCATGTCCCTGTGATGGGTTCGTGCACTGCAATTACACACACAATTAGAGTAACACACATTCAAACATAAATCTCTGCCATGGTGGCTTTGTTGAAAGTGTATTTATTCCTCTGTGTGTGTAACTACAGGGAGTGAAGGAGCAAGATGCATGAATTGTATTAGCTGGGATAGTGCTGGTTTCGTCATTCAGTTGAAATGGATTCACACAGTATCAGTAAAACCATGTCCTAACCAGACGTGAAGTAGCAAAGCTATAGGTGACAAACGCTATTCTTTATGTTCATTTGATCTTTGTCCAAATCATCTGTAACAGTCATGAATTCATGATTTTTTGTGAATGACAACAAGGCTTGGATGAATAGATCTGTTCAACACAATGTCATGGCAAAAACGGAACCATTTTACGAGGTGGCCAATTTGTAATAATTTGAATGATCATGGATTGTGTGTACGATTCACAACGTATGATTTATATGAATTAGCCACCTAGTAAAATAGTTATGAAGTCCCAGTTGATCTTTGTGTTCGATGGGTAAAATTGCTTTGATGTTGATCAATCAAATATATTTTTCTCCCGAAAACAAAATCCTGGTGGCAAAAATAGATGTGAATATTAGATCTGACAACACAGTCTCATAGGAATTTGTAAATATTTTACGAGATGGCCAATTAGTATAAGTTCATACAATCTTATTTGGATGTTTTCAGATGATTTGGTTTCAAACCAGTGATGGTTAGTTTTAGGGAGTAGGTCTTCAGTATTGCTTTTTTTATAATATATTGGTACGATTCAATCAGCCAAAAAACTGTACAGGAATGGTTGACCCCAAAATGAAATTGCCATTGCGTCGGTGGAAAAGAAAAGCTGTTTTTAAACACTTAAGGCAACTTTCGCAATTACAAGAATATAAAAGTACAACTCTAGTGGTTTATTCTACAAATGTGGTTTATTATAGAAAGGTGCTACAAAAGCTATCCCATAGAAGAACCATTTCTGGTTCCCAAAAGAACAATTCACTCAAATTTCCTTATATTAACTATTTCTTTTTTATAAAAGAACTTGAGGGTAAGGAAGTGATGAGAGCTGTCAGGAGTGGTGTCAAAAGAACCCAGTCGAAGGCAGCGTTGAAGGGGTTAACACAGGGATTTATTAACACAAAAACAAAACACCCATGATGGCGTAACGAAGACAGGGCTAATACTAAAAACACAAACCAAAATACTTCCCACGTGGGGGCAAAAAAACAGTGGGACAAAAAACTTAACAACAACACAGCGTCTAAACACAAGACAGGGCAAGACAAGACAAGGCAGGATGAGACAAGGTGAGGTAAACACAAGTCATGGTACTCCAAGGGGGTATGCAAGGCAAATACTCACACAGTCAAGACGCAAAACAAGCACAACGAACGAGCACAGGACAATAGAATTGAGGAAACTATATAGGAAGACTAACAAAGGATAATTAACAAGGGACATGTGTGTTTAATAGGACATGTGTGGAAGGCTATACGGGGAATGAGGGGGGCGGGGCCAAAGACGAGAACGGAGAGAACGCATATTAAGTCATTATCAACAATAATATGTTTCTCTCCACACAAAACAAGGGATCCTGCCATGATTCTGCCAAAAGACCAAAAAAGACATGACATGATTTCATCACCAAAGATCCATCAGGTATGCTTGTGGATATTACGATATCAGTAATATCAGTATCTGTCAGTATGTTGGACTTTATTCTTATCAACAAGGTTTGTGTCCTGTTGTCTTGGTGTGGTCCATATGTTATTGCAGATTGAATTCAGTTACACCTAAATTAATTAAACTAAGAAATGCAAACACACAAACGACAGATATACACAGTATATATCAAAATTGATTTGACCCCTCTTAAATTAACCTAGTATAAAAACACCATTTGAAATGACTCGGAGCTCATATAGAATCGTGTTTCATTATTCTCTGTTACAGATGTGTTTTAATACATTTTAATGCGTATGTAGTGTACTACATGAATGTTTCAGCAACACAAATGGTGCGTTAACCATAATTTGAACCAAATCAAATAATCTGCTCTCTGTTGTCATGGAGTCATTAGACTTTCTTTATGTGCCCTTTTAATTATTGCTAAGTATCCTGCCCCTGCTCTATCATTTCCTAATATCCATTTACCACATTGGTTTATAATTCCTTGTAAGCAGCCATTATTTCTTTTTCTCCATTTCTAGCTGTGTGCCGTGCGTGTTCATTGTGGCACAGTGTCATGCAGCTCTATGTTCGGTCCCCCGTCCCTGGCAAGGGGTCCCTTATTTAGCGGATTAGCCGGCACAGACGTGGGCTTGAGTCCAAAGACTCATGGTTTTGCTGTTTCAAAGCCCTCTGGATATGGGGGAAATGGCCCTTTGGAAGCGGTGCCAAGAACTCCAGCTAGCCTGTTGTGTCTGACATGTTGCCACGGACTCAGTAGGAAACCAATCTGACAACATTGTTGATTATTTAGCGATTAGTCAGTCGTCTCTCCAGAGTCAACATTCTGAGGTCACGTTGCGAGCGGGAACAGTTATCTCTGTACCGCAACTTTTGCTTTTTGGAGATTGCTTCTAAAGATTGGTTGAAGTTAGCTTGAACGTTCCACGTAGCTTAAAGGCATAAGCACATTGAATCTCACAGCTCTCCCCTGCAATAATATAATTACTGTCAAACGAATTTATTTTTCTTCGGTGTCAAACGGTGTCCATGTGGTCAAAACCATCATGACTTTGGGGTCGTCTGACTGCTATTGCGTGATCATCTGCACACAGCTCGGAGGAAGTTTTTTCGAGTGTGTCAAGGGCTTCCTCCTCCACATTTGCTCTTCCTTGAGTCTCCCTGTCAATCAATATTCAGTTACCGCAGAAACCAAGGGCTCGTGAACCTGCTATTATGCAAATGCCTGTGCACTGATACTGTTTTCATAACAGCTCTTTGTCAACCCACATCCCAAAACAATTGGTCATCACTTCTTAACTCAAGCAAGCAGAGGACGCCTTCATGTGTGTGTGTGTGTGTGTGTGTGTGTGTGTGTGTGTGTTTCAGTCAGTGACTCATTCACTTTCTGTGTGCCTGACCCTGGCACTGCCTACACAAACAGAGCTCAGTTGAGTGCCGTCTTTGTACTGGCTTTGTGTTGGCTCATTATTTGACCTTTGACCCTCACCCTGCTCCTCTCTGCCACCGATTAACCTCTTTTTTTGCTATTAATACGGCCAGTTACCGTGCATATTGCTACTGGCCTTAACCAACACATTTGCATTAGCTAATGCATGGTAAACTACTCATAGATGGGAAGAACTGTATTCAGGCTGCAGTAAATGTTGTGATTAGTTTTTTTAAGATGCATCTGTTCACCAAGCAGGTGTTTTTCTGGATGGAGTGTATCTCTCTAGGTATGCTTGCTGTTTACATGAATACTTGTCTGGAGAACAGCCAACAGCTGGCGTTATACTATTTTGTGTGAATTGGATTAGAGGAGGGTAGTATCAGTTAGTAAGGCACAAGGTAAAATAGACCTTCAATTCACATATCCCCCTCTCTTTTCCTTTCTTTTTTCCATTCTCTTCATCATCAAGACAAAACAATATATATAAATTATCTTAGCTGGTTCTCCAAGGCAAAAGTTTTAAATGAAGAACAAGGTGAGAATTTGGCCAAAAGGTGATTTCTTATTGACAACTTATTTTAAAATACATTGTTCTTTTTGTTCAGGAATACCATCCAGCCCAATGAAAACTCAACCAATGACTTTGGAGCATAAATATTGGTTTAAAGAATGGCAAATTAGAAATTATTTTGTAACTTCGTTCATTACAGTTAATATCCTTTCATATATGTTCAGTTGATGCAAAAATCATCACTCATCATTTACTAACCTTTATGTCTTCCCAAATGCATTTAAATTCATGACTCAAATTGTTGAAGTTCTAAAGCAAATCTATCATGGAAGTAATCCAAATGACTCTTTTGGGTAAATACAGTATACTGTATATCCTCTGAAGCGAAACAATACGTTTGTGAGAGAAAAACATAAACATTTTAAACTTATTTACCAAAGTAAAAATTTATATACAGGCAGATGTGACCACTAATTTAAAATATGGCAGCACGTTGACCGCTTCAAATGTAATAACTTGTCAAAAGACATGAGGCATTTTAATGTAATCTATGTTCGATTTGTTTTGAACCTGTGTTCAACTGACAAAAGGAAGTCATATATGTGACACTGGATCATAAAACCAATCTTAACTAGCACGGGAACATTTTAAGCAAAAGCCAACAATACATTGTATAGGTCAAAATTATCGATTTTTCTTTTATGTCAAAAGTCATTAGGATATTAAAGGAATAGTGCATGCAAAAATGAAAATTCTGTCATCATTTACTCACCTTTTAGTTGTTCCAAATCTGTATACATTTCTTTACATTTCTGTTTGCTTATATATACATAACCAAACAGATCTTGCCCCCAGTTGACTACCATTGTAGGAAAAGTAAGTAAATGTTTAAATGTAAATTTAAATTTTTGGGTGAAGTATCCTTTAAGTAGGCCTAAAGATTATGTTCCATGAAGATATTTTTTAAATTTGTTGCCATAACTATTTAAAAACTGTATTTTTGTGGGTGGGTGGCCTGTGAAAGTGCCTTTGATTAATAACTTCAAAGGCAATTTTCTTAATATTTTGATTCTTTTGCATTCTCAGAGTTTCAAACGCCAGAAAATGTCATATCCTAACAGCCCATATATAATTGGAAGCTTGTTTATTCAGCTTTCAGATGATGTCAAAATCTAAATTTCGTAAAACTGACCTATAAGACTGGTTTTGTTGTCCAGGATCACATATGGTTTCATATTCACCTGGGAAGGAATGAGGGTGAATAAATAATAAGTTCATTTTGGGAGAACTATTCTTTTAAGTCTGAACCGAATTGAACTGAATGATGTAACCCCCTTTTCCGGGACAATAAACGCAATCACACTTGCACACAAACTATACACGCATATACACTCAAAAAAGGGTTCAGATCAAGTGTAGAAAAGACACCATTGTATGTGTGTGTTTGTTGCAATCGTTCTCTCCTGTGGAGCACTTGGGTGAATGCCTGGGTGTGAATGAGGGTCAGAGGCAGCGCTGGCCTCTCGTCGCATCCCGCCAAGTCTCTTTTTCGCACATTAATCACCCCCATTCACAGATAATGGGCTCCCCCTCAGTACCGTTTAACCGCTCTCGCTGTCCTTTAGACCTGTTCATTTAAGGCTCGGTAGGGGGGATGGTGTATGCTTGTATAATTCCAATCAAAGTGATAAACAGGTTAGTCATCTTATCTTGGTTTCTGGACACATCACAACAAAGACGAGCAACACCAATGACCCCCCCCTCCCCCATCATTACAGTTTTGCTCATCCATTCATTCCTTAATACTCTATTTTGTTTGCTTTGTGTGAACCGTGAAATAAAAGATTTTCTCATGAATTCAAGCAAGCGGATCGGAGAGGAATGGTCAGCTGCCTTGTCTTTTTTAACAGACATGATATTCTTTATATTTTTGTAAAAGTGTGAAAAGCATGCATGCTCCAAACATCACATGGCTTATGAGATACTGCTGCATTTTTTTTTTTGGTGTCCTTACCTTATGTATATATACATATTTTTTTAATGTAACACTTTATTTGGTCGAGCACACACTTTGTTAATGTGCATGCTATTTTTTGTTCGTTTTTTTTTAGTAAAGTACTTTATTTTAGGACAATTGATAACAATTTGTATAAACTTAGTTTTATTTAATGCCATAGTCAAAACATGGTTATTGTTCACTGTTAACAACTGTAATTTTACAAAATGTTGCTGTTATTTTTACATATATTTCCTGACATATATTTTCAGTTTTTCATGCATTTTTGAAATAAGGTTAAAAACGACAAGTTATTATATTTTTCTGACAGCCTGCTTTTTACTGGATCTTTTTTACAGTGTATAGTAAGACTGTTGTAAATGTGTTGTTACTACAAATACTATAGTATTACTGTACTACTGGTAAAACTGCCAATTTGGGTTTTTTAGTCCAAGGTGATGACATGTTTTTGCTTTGACAAATTTACGGTGGCAATAGTGTGGGATATAGTGTGCATCCAGTGTGTGTTGAAAAGTGCTTTAAAATTGTAGAAAAACGTTTGTTTCCAAAGGGAGGTCACACATGCTCTCTCGCTCTCTCTATCTCTCTCTCTGTCTCAGCGAATGGCTGGATTTCCAACTTGTTTACAACCTGAAGGAAAAAGAGAGGGAGAAGGTGAGAGAAAGAGATAGGTATGTTTGCATACATCTGTGTGTGTGTGGCGGTGCCGTAATATGAGAAATGTCCATAGGGATTCCCTTCTCTCATGTCTCTGACAGGGAAAGCATGGTGACTAAGGGCTAATTAAAACATGCTATTAGCTGAGAGGCCACATTGACATGATAAGAAAGAATGGGCTGAGGGAAATTAGCCAGCGCAGCTGCTCTATCAAACACTGTTTCTACTGTGTCAGCAGACGGCGGAAGACCATTTTTCTCCTCAACTGTTTACTGCCTGCTTAAATTTCTGACATGTTTATGGGGCTGCTACCTAAAGCAAAGTGAACGGTCACTGTCACCATAATGTACAATTACATTTTTCTTTTGCCCTTACTGCTTGCCTGAAATACAAGGTTTTAAATCATTTTATACCAGAGTTGTTTGACAAATTGCTTCCTGTTTTGGCTTAGGCTGTGAATATTTCAACATTTGTAATGTGGGTTTTATTATATGTATTTACCATTTTATGTTTTTTTCACGTCATGAATCACAACACTTATTTGTGCTGACTAACACTTTGTCACATCAAAACAAAGGATATAGTTCGGCTAATATTTTTTAGTGGATGTTTTTGGTTCTATTTCTTTCTGAGTTTATAGAAAGCCTTTAAGAGTGAGAACTTCTATAATGATTCTCTCGATAATAACACAAGCCCTGCTAACAGGAAGAATTAGCTGTTTGAAGAGTGTTATGGGTAAATTTCCCAGTGAAGTAAACAACCGCGTACCCCAGAGGCAGCAGCCCACCCCCACTTTACACCCACCAGGTGTACACGCCTGTACCCAGAGAACAGGAGAAGACTTTCCATTCTATCGTTCTTCTTCATGCCATCACATCTGCTTATTCCCTTCTCAACATCTTTTTTCTAGAGATGTTTGTGTTCCACCTTGTTTTGGATCCGTCTCTCTACTTTTATTTCTCCATCCTTTTTTGATGATGTGATGCTGCTTTGGTGGTTATAAAGACTACAGGGGGTATGGAGAGGGTCTGGCTCATGCTGTGAAACCCCAATTGATCTTTCCCTGTTAACCTCTGTCTCTTTTTTGGATTTTTATTGTTTTCAGTTTTAGGGTAATGTACATTCGTATATTTAAAGCATTTTCTGTACATGCAGAGCATATAAATAAAGAACATGAACAACACAGAAAAACCTACATTGTGTAAGAAAAAATAACACTTTATAATGTATAAAGAACAAGCAAGGTAAACAAATAGTGTGGAACAATAATGGTGGTAATAAATTACACATTTACACACGTTTCCTTTTTATTTACACATACAAAGAGGATTCAAATTCTGTGGATAAAGTGTATCTCTGTCTTGATTTTGTTTTGTTTGGACATAACCTTTCTAACTGTGGCATCTATATTTGTGTGCCTGTCCGTTTCTATGGCAAGGTTGTGAACGCTGTGTCTGTACCTTGTCAAAGCGGCTCTCAGTTTCTACTCATAGGGTCAGGACCAGCTGAGTGAGGTGCTCTTTTTCCCTTAGTATTGCTGGACTTTATATCAGTGGTTTTATTGGTCACTGAGATTTTTTCAAAATGCATCTAGAATTAGACCAAAATGTCATATTTATGCCACATTATATTGCACATTGTTAAAAATTTCTTTTGTCAACAGATTTCACTGCTAATAGCGCATAAATGTATTTTGCCATCATTATGAGACGACACGTTTTTCAATTAAAGTACAATGTGTGTTTATGAAATCAGATAAATGGAAATGTGGCCAGATTTTCAAATTGACCCCTGCTTCAGATATTTTGTTTCATGATGAAGTCCAAAGTCTAAAATTGATATGTTTACAGAGCGCAAATAAAGCCCCAAGAAATCCTTTATTGAGACTTGACTCGGCTGCATAAAGCCAAGTCCTTAACATCAGTGATCACTTAGGATCTGTATTGCAGTCTTCATTTCAAATCATGTCAATCGCCTATGGTGCATAAACTCACTAATGCTTTTGTTTCCAAACTGATGCTGATTTCTCCATCAATGCTCCAATATTACAAGCCTTCCCAAAGAGTGGAAGCTACTGTAGCATCAAAGGAAGGACCAGGTCTTTATTGAAGCTGTTTGTTTTTAATGTCTTTTTTCAGCACATATGGGTGTGTTGATCGAGTGTCCACATGCCCATGTAGTCAATCAAGTATGAAGGAAATAGTGACACTTAATAAATGGGCAAGGTGGCACTATAACTACATGATACATCAACTGCTCTGATTGTACTGTAATGAATGCAGTAATGAGCTTCCTCACTAATAAGGCTGTAATTAATTATGTCTGTTCCATGTTCATAATGTTCTACTGTCATAATGCATTACGTCTTACCGTAGCATATGTGTCTAACAGTTCTTCACAAAATATTTTTGCCTCCAAGCCATAAATGAAACTCAAGTTTATATCATTTGTGATCAGTTTTGACAGTCATGACAGCTGTCTATATGTTTCTTTTTCCTGACTAAACGTCTTCTTTTGTGTTTCACAGAAGTGGACGACTTGAAGGTCAGTTAGTAATGACAGAATTGCCATGCGTGTGTACATCATTTCACTAGTTTAACTAGAAAGTGTTCCTTACCTTGCCAAAAACGTTTCTCATTGACCAGCTAAAGCACTAACCATCATGAGTATTTAAGTGTCCTATTTCTCCTCTTTTATACTTTTCAAAAATAAAGAGACAGATGACAGACGTGAGCTTGTGCATCATATATGCCCTTAAAGGCAGTGAAGTTTAGCGCAGCAATAGACAATGTTTGTTTAGGAGTATCTCAGGGGTTCTTTTTCACTTGTCACTGAAGCTGTTTCAGACTCCAGAGTGTTTTCGTACTGAAACTCCAGATGAACTGCGCAGAGTGTGTCTCAGCTTCAGGCATCAACATTTTAAAAATAGGCCTGGCAGGCCTTGACGGTGAAAGCGATGTCAGTTGCTTCGCCGTCTTACAGCATCGCTACTTCCCTTTGCGCTCACTGCATGTTCCTCACAGTTCCCCCCAGGGAACAGAGTGTGTGTGTGCATGTGTGCTGGTGTGTGTGGACACTGGATAAGACAAGTGGTGGACCAGTATAATGGCAGCGAAGTGAAAATGTAAGAATTGCTCTGTTCATTACCTTTTCATCCTAATTTCTACTTCTCTTTACTTAAGCAATTTAAAGGAACAGTGTGTAGTTTTTTGGAGGATCTATTAACAGAAATGCAATATAACATAAATAACTAGTTGTTCAAAGGTGTATAAAGACGATGAAGCGTTAAGTTTTTCTTACCTAAGAATGAGCTATTTCTATATACATACAGCAAAAGTCCCCTTGCATGGTATGTTGTTGACATGTCGCCATGTTTTCCACCCTAAAAAGGCAAACTGCTCTACACAACACGTTTCATAAAAACGTTATCTTATCAAAACGTGACGACATCTTAATCCTCTTTCAGCCTCCGTAATACTTTGAAAGGAAGGGGTGGAGTGAACGGTTGGTTACAATTTGCTACCCTTATCTCTAGATGGCACTAAAAAATTCACAATGGTCCTTTAATGTGTTTATTTCTCATATCTTATCCTCACTGTCCACACAGCAGGATTATGACTAGGTAAAAGTTCACAGCTCAGTTTGACCAAATAGTGACAGAAATTCCGCCTTCCAGTAAAATAAACCAATCGTAAGTCGTTTAAGACTCAGATTCTTTGGAAGAGGGGCTCTGTACACAATTTAAGCGTAATAATCTAAATTCAGGGTACAGTTGATGTCAGGTTCAATATTTTGGTTGGAAGTAAGGTATTTGTCTGTAGCAATCTATTTGTATTCAAGTAGACAGGTCTTGAAAATTGTTGCAAATATGGCCGCTGAGTGGGGTGACTTCCCTAATAGGACTTTGTAGAGGACTGTGATTTTCCTTGTGCTTACATTCTGGTTTACATGTAACTTAAAATTGGGCTAGCAATGCAAAAGTCAAATTCATAAAAGTAATTGTAAAGCAATTAGAAAATAATGACAACCACTTCATTTAAACACATAGAAGGAGTTGCACTATGCTGTACTAGCCCATATGTTCCAGGATAAACTGCTTTGTAGGCAGTTGGTGAAAAATTAAATAGTTAAATACCTCCCGTAACACTGACAACACTACCGGAGTCACCTGACTAAAAACTGCACCCATAGATATAAGCTGTCTCTCTGTCATCCCTCTCCTCTTCTTACAATATTCCCCCTCTCTCACGTAACTCTCGATCTTATAATCCCTCAGCCTTGCCTATTTCTACAGTATTTCTCCCGCTTTTTCTTTGAACATCAGACGGGGCTTAGCGTGTCACTGGGGCTGCCAGCTTGTAGAGGATCTTTTAATCAGTGAGTGAGGAAGGTCTGTCAGAACGATCACAGTTTGCTCTGTACACATTACCTCATGCTTCTTCATCGCCACGGCGCAGGGGTAGGGTGGATGGGTTGCCGTGGGAACGCAGGAGTGCGGTGCCCCCGCTTTAAGAGGGGCTCGCTATAACAAGCAGACAAAGGGGAGAATGCCCTAGCTCGGCTACTGGGTCAGAGGCACAGCCCCCAAACAATAGGTCACTCTGACTGAAGTCCTCACAAATTGTGAAAACCCGTCGAGAGAGGTGGGAATGGTTGGGAAGAGAGGGGTGAGATGGGACAAAAGAAAAATGTAACAGTGAGAAATAGAGGACAGAGCAAATGTTTTGCTAGTTTCTGTCCATCCGGCTGGATAGAGAAATAGAGGAAACGTCCTCGCACCTGCAGACAACACCGCTAAACAAACATCCGAGCTGAGGTGTCTGCAGTGTGGGAGGCAAAGTTGCCGCATTGCTCGGGAGAAAGATCATTGTTTGGAGGAAGGGGGTGTGAGAAGGGGCAAGGGGTCACACACGCTTGAAAAGAAGGGGACACTCGTTCAGAGAACGCGCCACAAGTTAAAAGATCGGGGAGCATAGGCACGGAAACAATGCTAAGCCATTAGAAAGAACCCAGAGAAACACAATGCAATTACTGCCACCGCTCCTGGTAACCGTGCTTGGGTGGGAAGACGCTATTTCACAGTTGTAATGCGTTCTGTCGAGACTCACTGCACACGCACATTACACTTAGCATGCTCATTTGAAGCGGGAATTTACAATAAACAAATGCAAGGACACACGTGCCGTTGCTCGAAGTGAAATTCGAGGAAAGTGTCTGAAGTCTCTGTGGAGTTGAAATGGAGTAGAAATAATCTAAAAGCACTTGATTTGAACTGAGAGTGCTCTCATGCGCTCTGTGTCATGCTGAGTTGTTAAGCTGTACTTTAAAAAGCTCTCGCTCTTTCTTCCTTCTTAGGATTGGGCAAACAGTTTCTTGATTTTCATACAGAGGAGTTTTGATGGAAATAGAGAGGAAATGACAGTCACCGTCTGTGTGTGTGTGTGTGTGTGTTTGTGTGCGTGTGTGTGTGTGTGTGTGTGTGTGTGCATGTGTGTGTGTGCCTGTGTGCCTGTGCGCGCATGTGTGTGTGTTGGGGGATGGGGTGGGCAATCTCTTGAATGCCATGATGAAAGCCCAAAAGAGGTGGCAAAGAAAAACCTCGGGAATATTCTGGGGTTGCCACGGTGATAGAGAAGGCCCACTCACAGCGTGGCTTTCAGAAGTTCGGAGGCTTTATCAGTGAGACACAGCGTTTGGCCTCAGGCCAGCACTCCAGGAGTACACAGGCAAACACAAACACACACACACACACACTCTCTCACAAATTAAAAACGAACTACAATGAAAAACTGAAATGCTCATCATTCATATACATCAAGATTCCCAACTCCAAGTCCACACACTCATAAACCCATAACTTTTACCTGAATCGGGGTCAACCTCTATTGGTATCGTACGATTGTACCATCTGAAGCTGATTCCAAAAAACATGTTGTTCTTTTTATTTTATTGTACAAAAAAACAGTTCCATGGTACTTTGTGGTACATTTCTGTTAGTGTACCGTAGCTCTAAAATCATAAACTCCTCCCATACTTCTGCTTCAAAATGTAGTGAGCTTTCTGCCTAGGCGGTATTTGGCATCATACTTACATGAAAATGTTGCCTGCAAACTTTTGTCAAGTTAATGATTGCATATCAGTGGAACAAGTTTGTGAGGTATTATTTTTTTCTGCAACAGATCGCTAAACAATTACAAAGTTGTCTATTGAAGATGCTGAGAAGGAGAACGGAATGATGGGAGTTGTTGTCCTCACCTCCACTACCAATGGAAATCAGTCTGGATGATACAATTTTATAACTGTCACATTATAATGCCCAATAGAAAGAAAAATAAGGTGGTGTGCCAGACACTACAAGTACTACTAGGCATTTTTTCATGAGATCCACTGTTTTGCCATGAGGTTTTCTCGATTGCGTGCGGCGTTGAAATCAAATATATGTATAAAAGGAACGTATTACAAGAACGACTTGACAGTGCTGTTTTTGAATCTCTTTCTTGGTACTTAAATGTCATACGCAAATATCTTACCAATAGTTTCTTTTAAATTTAATTTAGTTAGGTTGGGATTTTAATTTTATTTTGATGGGGTCAAATTTTAGCGTATACAGATTATGTAGGACTTTCTTGTCCTATATACAGTAATCTGATATACTGAATAGAAGAAGTTTCTTGTCCATTTTGTTACTTTGCTGGACTGTTACTGTGGAGTTGAATTCTTTGAATTTCTTTGAATCTGTAAATTCCAGAGATGCATCGATACTTAATTTCTCCATCAATCCTGATAGTCGATTATTCATAGTGTTATCTGGCGATACCGATTCTGAAGATTTTATTAATATTTTTCAACTTTCTGAATGTTTCATGTAATGACTATTAAAATTGAACATCAAACAAAGCACAAATTCACTGCATTTTCCTGATTGACAGCATGCCCTGATCATCAATTGTTTTTTTAACTATTTAAACGATTAATTAAAGGATGCCGATTATTGGCCGATATATTGTTGCATCTCTTGTAAATTCTTATAGTTCCAATTGAAACTAGGTGTAAATTACTAGCTATGCTTCCATTACCCTTCAAAATGTGTAAATTGAAATGGCGCAGTTAAAACTCGCCCACAGGAAACACGTCAATTTCGCGAAAACTCCCCTTGCGCTCTCATGAGGTGTTTTTTCAGGCAATACGATAAAGGCATATTTGGCAAAACTGCAATGGAAACAATTTTGTCAAATTTAGTCACATGGCGTACAAAAAAGTAACATGGCCATTCGCAGTATTTTTGGCAGGACATTTGGAAAGATAGGATGTAAGGAATCACATATCTTATACGATGGACCAAATGCAGGAAAACGAGTGAGTGCAGTATGGAAATTTATTAGGAACGGTAAGATTATATGAAATATATAAGGATATATAGACATTTCTCTTCATTCTTTTATCACAGTAGGTTGCAGTGTGCACTAAAGTTGGTTTACAACCTGCCATACAATTTACAAAGAAGAAGTATGACTTATCCAGAGAAGAAACAAAATACACTTTAATCGCATAACAATCATTTAATGGAAAAGCAGTCATTCCGCAAAATTTTTTTAATCAACATTTAGAAAATATCGCTTAAGGTTTTGCGCAAATATGTAATGAAAACCTGTCTAATGGCATTTTTTCATCTTTCTATTTTACGGAATTTATTAATATTATTGTGTATTTTGCCTAATGGTTGAAATAGAACAGTATTATTTAAGCCAATTTTTGGGTGTGACATTCTTTTGGTCCTTATTAGAGGATTGCATTGTTAGCTGAGCAACTATTAAGCAATTAGACTCGATTGTAGGTTTAGTCTCCTACACAGAGTGCTATTTGTGTCATATCCACAGTTTACTATCAATGTAAACAATGCCAAAATAGTCACTTGGTTCCATCACTTTTGGGATGCTGCCTTAAAAGACAACTATTTAAGCAGTAGCCTTTGTATTATCTTTCAAATCTTGAATTTTTAAATGGCAATCAATCATTATAGAGTCAATACGAGTGTTAAAATAACACATACTAACACAGGCAGCCTTTCTTCTAGCCTTCCCAGTGCCAGTCCCTGAAAACATAGAAAAATAGAGACGCAGAATAGTGCAGTAGAGAGTGAGGAGAGAAGCTTGAGGTTGGGGGTCATTAGATCTGGGGACACACCGTGCTCAGACGAAGAGAAAATAAGAATTCATTTTCATGAAAACGTGTGCAGCTTGAATCTGAGATTATTTGGGGTGTGATTTTGCTCGTATATGTGTTCAGACCTTCTCACCCATGAACCCCTGAAACTGCTGAGCGAGGTGATATGCGCTGACATGCATATATACTCACATTCGGTTTCAATGGATTAGAGGACTAAGTCTCAAACAGCTTAAAAAGACACACACATGCACGCATAGCTGATTTATATTCATTGCCAGTCACAAACTCGCAGCAGGACATTGGCAGAGTGCCTTTGTGCAGCCTGCCATTACGGCTTGGCACCATGCCAGTATCTATGGGGAGCCGGCGGGTCAAGACGACAGTGGTGGGCAAGAGCAGCGAGGTCCCCGAAGAGTCGAGCTGAGCGGCCGAGTCCTCCTCCTCCTCCAGCGCAAGGTGACTGCTCTCTGGACTCCGAGCATCTCTTTTGCCCCCGGAGGCCTGGATCTGCCAGTCCTCTCTACCCCAGAGTTGCCCTCCCTGTGCCAGCCTGGCTTTCCACAGTCCCTGGGCAACTTGGGCTGGTTGGGCCAGCTGGCTGCTGAGTGCCACAGCGAGGGGTTTTTACTGGTAATTTCTGTGAAACACACAAACAGGGCGAGCTATGGCCTCTGAATACATGTTGTAAATACCCAGTGAAAACATTCACACACAAAGACAAGCTTTGTGTAAAATTTCGCTCACTTGGACATCCTATGTTGCTTTTCCTTATTTTCAGTTACTTAAGATAATTTGACTTGCGCAAATATTTTAGTGTTTGCTCGGGAATATATTTGTGTTGTGCATATACTAGAAAAGATTAACATTCCTACGTAAGATTTCTAGCAGGCATCATGTTGCCAGATATTCTGTGAGGTTGGCACTTCCTGTTCAGCAACATCCAGTGGAACACAGCAGGGGATTACTGGAAAACACTTGGCAAACTATAGATCCGTTTCAGCAGAAATGGTGTGGCATTGCAGCGTGTGAAGACGAGGCAGTGGCGATGTTTAGCACACCAGATGTCCTGCTTTCGAGAAGTTTTATAAACTGTATATAATTTCTGACCAAATGGCAAGTGTTGTGAGCCAAATTGCAGCGGATAGTCAGTTTGTTCAGCGAAGGCTGGTGTGTGCTAAAAAATTTGAACTGTGTTGGTTACAGTCGGTGCTGCCAAAATATCTATCCAACTAAAATTTGCATAATCGGTTCTAATAAAAAAATTTGATTGCCTAAAAGGCTGCTAGAATATTGAGCAGTGTTTTCACTTAGTTTTCAAGTCAATTCAGTATGTTCACTAAAGACACTGCACACCATAAGCTGTAAAACAGTACTATTCTACTGTAGTGAAATGAATCATCTTGAACTTTCAGCTGTAGGACATTGGAAACATTCCACTTATAAGGACAATAAGGGCTAAAAGAACCAGAATCTCAGGCATTCGTCTACAACTGCCATCTGTTAAGAACCCAAGAACCATGTTCACCAGAAAATGAATATATATAAGACTTTTGTGATGAATATTTGATTGTCTCATATCTGCCGAACCTTAATTTTAACAGCAAAATACTCTTAACGAAACTCATGTCAAGTATTTTAGAATACAGCTTTCATCAAATATGTCAAGCTGAAAACAATAGTGATCCCTTTGAAAAATTTGCCATCACGACAGAGACCCGTGAACTGACAGTGTGTGAAAGATCACAGGTCATAATCAAATGTACACGGAGTGACAGTTTATTCTGTGATTTGTACTGGCAGAAATTATGAGGATAGAGAGCCAATGTATTCCGACACTGTTTTTATCCCCCTTTGAACAAAGACTTACATTTGTTTTACATTTTTACAATTATTTGTTGTAGTTCACTTAATAAAGACTAAAAACATAAAATGATTCATATAAAATAGACATATACTGTATAGCCACATGAAAAACGGAATGCATTCTGTTACTATTGTAAAAGTATTTGTTTATGTGATTTTTTTACTTCACAAGAAACAGTATTACCAAACCATGACATTATATACAATAGTGGCAAAACATGATTGTTGTGAAAATTGTATTTTTTTACCTTTATTTAAATATATTATTAAAGATGTGTTAAAGATGTTGCATGTTAGTTGAGTTGGAGTGCCTCAAGTCAGGGCCCAGGAGAATGAATACTGTAGTCAAAAACAAATATAGATCACCAAAATATTGAATTAACAGATAATACTGTAGTGAATGTATGCTTTTTGTTTTCGATGCATTTGCCTGACACTGCGTATTCTGCCTTTTTGCCAAATTACTAAATAAATAAGTTAAATGAGTGTGTCTGTGTGTGTTTTTATGCATGCGTGTGTGCGTGTGCGCTTTCATGAAGCAGTGTTTGAGCAGCCTGTTGTGCTCCACAGACTCTGGAAGCTCTTGTGAGAAGGAGATAAGGGCTGGGAAGAAAGACCTGGAAACCGAGTGGAGGAAACCATAGAACAGTAGAAATATGGGAGAGAATAAACTGAAAGATGTATTTTAACTTCATTTAGTTCTACTTCACAGCTGCAGTTGATGTTCTGTGCTTCTGAGACTGGCCGGTTGTCAACCTGACTTCAAGTGGTCAAGCGATGACATGTCATTGGCATAAAACCAGATTTAGCATGAATCTCTTAAGCTTCTACTGTATCAATCATATCAAGATAAGATTTGCTGTGGCTAAGTGTCACTGTAAAACGGTCATCCTCCATGATGGATGTTTTCTTGCGGTTCTCAGGGCAAAAGATTGTTCATCTACATGACAGGAGTTAATCATGTTGATATATGACCATAACAGCATACTTGCGCATACAACCAGCCTAAAGGAATGCACACTGGGGAAATCAATAACTTTTTCATAGTATTCTTTCAACAGTTAATCTGGCAGAATGATACAACACAGTAAAGCATCTCAGTGCTACATAAACACATTGGAATGCCTGCCCTCCAATCAGATTTAAGGTAGGAACTAAGTGTGCACAGAGCAAAGGTACAGTACCTGTTAAAGTTTAGACACATTACTCATTCTTGTTACATTTCAAATGTTGTATTGTTATATTTTACTCTTAAATAATAATAATAAAATCATTACAGCTTTGAAATGACACAAAAGATAGAATGGAAATTATGTAGTGACAACAATTCAAAGCAATGGTACAGTTTTTGAAATAAACACTGTGACCCAAACTTCATTTCCCGTGGACCTCCGCAAAGAATCAATAACTGTTACGTAGTTTTAATTTGATGTAATACGGTTAATATACAATAAAATATTAATCAAAATGTATATTAATATATGTTTAATAGAAAATAAATAGTTATATTATAATGCTTCGGGACATAAGTGTGCATCCGATGAAACAGTTTTTAGTCATATTTCTGTTATCTGCTCTTATGAATAAAGTACAGTCTTCATTCTCCTTTTCTGAAGTTATTTTGGTGTGTTTAGAAGATGCTTTATGAACTACGGTAACATATTTTAAATGAGGCTGTACAGGGACAGTTTTCCAAATGTCCCAATGTTGTGATAACAAAAGCAGTGTTATCCTTTCCTGGCATAATACCGTTCACATTGGACGCTGTGCACATAAATTTAGATACAGCAGTAAGATTTTGGGTAATCAGAATTATATCGGCAGTTAATTGACTGTTGGAAAATATTCCATTACAATACTATTCTGAGAATGCTGCATTGCAAAACAGTGAATCGGTTTTAAAGGATAAAGTCTTGTGTGCACATTAATCATGCAGGCATTGCAGAGCTCAGATTTGACATGAATTAGCCTCAGGATATATTCACTTGCATTAAGTTAAGTCTTACTGTATTGCGGAAGGTTTAACAGGTTTTGTTTTTTATCCCACACGAATAAACATCCACCCTGCTTGAAACAAACAAACAAATAAATAAAATCACAACAAGGTGGACGATTTTGGGATTGCTTTATTTTCAAACAAAAAATGTTGCTGATTGTTATGGAAATGAATATATCTTTCTATGCTAGACAGATGTATGAAGACTTATTCTTAAATCAACACAATCTCACGTTCAAAAATTCATAACTGTCTTATGAGGTGGATGGTTTGAATTGCTACGATCTTATTCGTTTATTTTAGTACAATATGCTTTCATGCCATTACCGGGTGCTTGGGGGGTTTCAGTATTGCTTTAACTCTAATGATCGTTCGTTTTTGTACGAATCGCATCTTACAAATTAACCACCTCGTGAAAAATAGTTACGAATTACCATCAGATCAGGTTGGTTTAGCCAGTAATGAAAAGCCCTGCGCACACCATGAACAATAACAATAACTACACACAAAAAATTAGAATTGTTCTAAACTAAGAACGTAATGGCGTCAATAGCATAAACATAGTAAAAACAACATTGTTGGCTTAAAAATGACATTGTTGATGAACGATAAAACACTGACAGCCAATCAAATTCTGAATCTGAATTGGAAGGACTTTTTGCATTTGTGACAGGGACACTGCACTGCATCCGCTTAGAATAAACATTACTGTCTGTTGGGGTGAATGGGCCATAAGAGTGAATATGAAATTGTGAAAAGGTACATACAGTGTAAAATACAGTGACATACAATAGCCTGACAGTAGATATTCGTGAAATATCTGTATTATACTGAGAAAAAGCAAGATGTATTCCTCTGCTTCCTTGTCCTTTGATTGTGTGCGAGTGTGTGTGTGTGTCTGGGTATGTTCGAGAGAGTGGAGATGAGAATCATCATCTGGCTTTGACTGGCATAATTGGCTCTTTTCTTCCCTGCCACTACTTAGCGCTGATAGCCCAATTTAGCCGCCACATGCTAAAGACACTTTCAGAGTGTAATCAGAATTAAAGAAAACGGGTTTTACTCACTTTATAGGCCCTTTGAGTCATTCTCTATGGGCAGAAACATTGATGGGTCCCTTTAGTTGTCAGAGGAGCCAGGGCCACATACAGTTAGCAGGCCTGATAGCGATAACACGCCACTGGGCTCCTCGGGTAACGTGCTAAAATACGCTCTACATCGGCTTCTCTGAGAATGACCCCATCTCAGAAGACAGGCCGAAATAATGCCTCTGTTCTTCAGTAATAACGGCAAAGTTCTTGTTTGGTAAATTGGTTTCAAGATAGCATCAAAAGACTATTTAAGTCCACAGAGTGAAGATGTCTGTGCTTAGGTGACAAAAGGATGCATGGATTGCGCCTCATCTAGCAGCGTGCATGCTGATGCATTTTTCCCATTACGCATGATGGCTTGTGACTACAGTGGAAATGGACAGTAGTATTGAGATTATCTCTCATTTCCTTCAGTCTGCCTGCCTCTGTTCTTTTGCGCTTCTTTTATTCTCTCTATCTCCCACTCTCTCTCTCTCTCTCTTTCTTTCTTTAATGTATAGTGGTTAGAAAGTTTTCGCTGCAGGCCATTTCTTTTGGTAAACTGAGTAAAATGCAAATGCAGCACATGGGAAAGAAAGACAATTCTGTGATTTCTGCTCCAGCTGGTTTGGGCTTTACCCACAGAACACTTTGAGCATAGCTGAATAGCACCTTTGCTTCAGAGACCTTAAGAAGTGCGGTAGGTCTGTTTTTAGAAAGAAATGATTAAGATCTTCCTATGAGTCAACTAACAGTTTTTGTCAATGTACGACAGCGCACAGTATTCTCCAGAATCTCCATGTCTCAAAATATGATGGTAAACATAATACTAGTATGTCTACAAATAACAGTGTGACTGTTTCTTGTACTGTTATACGTACATTAAGTATTCAGCCAGCTGAAAGAGAGAGCGAGAGAGAGAGGACACAAGGAAAGATAATCCCAGTCATCCTGCCCTTATAAAGAAGCTTACACTGAAAGAAGGCCTTGTGTGTCTTGTGTTTATCAGTGGCACTTGCTCTTACCTGCAGGGGAAAAGAGATAGAATTAAACTCAGTCGCAAAAGACAGAGCAGCACATTTAAAAACTTTCCTGTTCAGCTCTGTAGAGCTGGAAATGGAAATTCAAACATCACTCTGATGGTACATAATTAACTCACAGGGTGGCGAGGCATGAACGGTTTAACGATAATCTCATATACCTTAACTAAATGTATGCATCAAATTCACACTTGTCTACAGCACAACATATGAATGAGCTCTTGTTGAGGCATTTTGCTGGTATTTTCATGGATAAAATACTACCGGCCAATGGCGCTACCAGCCAATTGCATTGCCTAGCTGGGAAACCCATTTACAGCAGCTTATTCAGTAGTGAATGTCAATAGGTGTAAATATTTCTCATGTATTCTCTTACAAGAAATCACTCAAAAATATGTATAGAAAATAACAGCCAGGCTGCTGAGTTAGGCCTCTGTGTGATTCAATTTCACTAGGATTTACTGTGATCCATGTGTGAATTCCCCTGGGAAATATGTGCTTTGATTAATGTAATACAGGGACTGAGGGAAATAGGTGTGTGCGTGCGTGTGTGTGTGTGTGTGTGTGTGTGTGTGTGTGTGTGTGTGTGTGTGTCTGTCTGAGTGTGGAGTAAGCAATGGAATAATTTGGAGGAAACTGTGATGTACACAGCCTGCATTCTTGCAACAGAACTTAATAAATAAGAACGTTGATGTGCTTGTTAATTGAATATATTATTTTATCATTTGTAGTTTTCTTTGCCTCAACTTCATATGATGTACCAATTTAGTCATAGTTCTACAAACATATGCCTTCGTTTTAAATCTGTATAGGTTATTATGATTATTTTTTAATCTTTGTAAATGTATGTACTTCTAATTTAAAATTTTCATATAGTATATTGTAAAAATATTGACTGCAATATTGTAATAACAATTCCACCAATGTGTCCGATTTGTTTTCTCCAGTTTTTTTGCATTGTTTTCTGAAACAGTTGCTTGTGTAATAGCAGATGTAGTGCTGCCTACCATCGATTGTAATAATTACAATAAATTCAATATTTTGTGGAAGCAAAGACATTTATAGCTATTTGAAGACTACATTTTATAACGTTTATGTAAATCAGCTACACCACTTGGTTTAACCCAAAGGAGCCTTTAATAAACACGCGTCAATTAGCGCGGAAAATGTACACGGGTGTAACGCAGCTCAATTTATAAATGACACACCAAGCCATTGTTGAACATCACATCGCCAGACAATGATTGATGGATCATCTAGATATATTCCAGATGATTAGACAACATATTTTCCTTACAAACCTATTGCATAACAACTTTCAAAAGCCGTTGCTAATTGTTACTGTTACAGCAAATACAATAACAATGCTTTATTACGAATCAATTTAATTTTCAGGTGTTCTTGATGAATTGATAAAAGGGAGCACATTTATAAATATAACGAATATCACAGTCATACACGAGTCAACTTTACCAGCTACAAAATAGCCTGTTAACACTCACTGCTTCTGTAAAAGAGTTTGAAATAAAAGTTTGCGCTGCTCGTTTGAACTGAACGTACTGTATGTCTCCAGATTCTATATCTATTCAGCATATTATTTTTCCTTTTATTCAATTACTGGCAAAAGCACACCTAGTTACTGGACTTTGATTCATTTCTGAAACACAATAAACCACTGAAACAAATTCCTTGTAAATTCATCACCTTAAGTAATATAAGTCTCTGCTTGGGCAAAATAATCTTTATGAAATTGTTAAGGAGTTAAGGGGAATTTAACCCCTACTGCTTCTCATTTTTTACAATCTTTGCGTCATGGTATGCTTTCCAGTCACACCGCGTTTTTATGAATATTTGATTCTCAAAACCTACATTATCATTACCGACACTGCAAGGCCCTCGATGAAAAACAAGCTCTAAAACGTGCTCTGAAATCTGCATGTGCCTGTAACGCATTTTATCGTAGTGCAAAAAACACGGACCTTGAATTCAATTTATACGGTTTTACACGATTAAAACAAAACATTCAGCCAGTGAGTGCAAGAAAGAGAGAGAGAGAGAGAGAGAGAGAGAGAGAGAGAGAGAGAGAGGGGTACATCTCTTACCGCAGAAATGAATCCAGCGCAGCTCCCTCTCTCTCTTCCTCCGTCTCGAGTGAATCCGGCTCTCCTCTGCTCCCCTATTATTTTCACTTAAACATATGAAAATGTATGCAAATGAAAATCAGCAGTAACTGTTCATCGCTCCCAGTGCAGGAGTGTCCCTGTCCCCGACACCATACAATAGGTTAAATGTTGCAAGGGGTGGATCAGGTTACTTTATGCAAACAAACAAACAAACGAAGACATTATAATAATAAATTAATCCACAAAGTGATTAATAGTGTACATTTGTAATGGTACAGATTTATTTATGGTTTGAAAGGCCTTATATAATTTCATAAAGTATGTTTGGTGAAGACTTATGTTTGTACTCATGTTTCTGTCAAACAAATAATTTTTCGTGTTTAAATTTAATACGCCGGTTTTGCACACGCAGTTGTAGACGTAACTTTATATTTTTATAACAAATTAATTTTTATTTCAGTTCATTTTATTCTTAATCTGAACACAAACGTAAATAAGTCTTTAAACTTTCCGTAAAGTTGTAATTGCCCAAATGGTATACATTTTTGTAAATAATTTCAAACTAAAACAATATTTATTAACGAATCCTCACATTGTTTGAACTTCCCGAAACAATTGTGCTATTAATAATGCTATTTCGCTGTTTTATTATCCTTACCAAGCAACTTGTTTAGGCTTCTTATTGTTTGTTTGATTGATTGTTTGTTTGTTATTTGCTCAATATAAAATATTCATACAGTTCTTACACAATAATACTATATTTTCAAAATAATTTTAACCTTTCAAATACCTATCGCAGTCAAAAGAGCAATGCATTAACACAGTAACATTTAAAAAGACGTGAGGCGAACAAAAGGCAAAAATATTCCCTCTTACAAAAACAAAGCATTCACAACGTCACCGTGCAAACTCAGCCAACCAAGGCAGTGTAATATAAATTCAGGATTACCTAATTATATAAACCAAATCTTCCCGATCAGAAAGAAAGTCTAGTCAATTTTATTTGTATGTTGACATATCCAAATTAGACATAGCAAATTTCAACGCCTTGACGTGATTCCTTGGCTTCGCCTCTCAATGCTGTTCTCTGAGATCTGTCACTCTCCCGAAGGATATCCAATGAGCATCAATCTCGCAAAAACTTCCTCGCGGTAATTGGGTGAAGGATGTGGATGGTGCGCGCACGCGGGGGCTGAACGTAAACATTCTCTTGATCCTGCGTTCAGAGAGAGGAACTAAGAGCGCGGGGACAGCGAACGCTCCTCATTGCGCATTGTGCATTAATAGAGCATTGAAGATAAACGTGGGGTGGACACCGTGAAAGGAAGAAATGTGAGTTCCAGTACTCATTGAGAAATGTTTTGGAGGTTATCGGGACAAGAGAGAAGTTCGCGAAGGAACAACTTCTGCTAACCATCCACATCAAGTAAAGATAACGCAGGATCAAGTTCTGCGTGGAATTTGTGTTATCGTCACGTAAAGTTATTCTTAAGGAGAACCAACATTTTTTATATTTATGTGGTCCTTCATTTTTTTATCTTCTCATTGCCATCTCGGGAAAAGACATTAAATATAATGGAACGCATTGGAACATTGTAGAAACAACTTTCATGCATAATGTGGATTTCTACGTCGAAGGTATTTCTTTCTCCTTTTGCTTATAATACAAGGAGTTTTTGAAGGATATATTTCACTGTCTTTGGCGGACCAAATCAAAATACCAGGCATACTTTTCCAGTTTGAATAATTCATGAAATAGAACGTGCCTTCGAGGGCTGGAAAAAAGTTACGACAATACGGGGAGGGGGAATAACAAGTAGATTTGTTCAAAGTGTTGAAGGGGGATGGCCACAGCGGCTTCCAATCCTTACCTGGCCAGCAATAGTATTCTATCATCAGCCTCGATCTTGCACTCGGAGTCCGGAGGTGGTGGCATGCAGCCGGGAAGTATTGCCGTAACCTCGGTGTCGGGCGGCTACAGAGGAGACCCCACGGTCAAGATGGTGCAGAGCGATTTCATGCAGGGAGCCATGACGGCCAGTAACGGGGGGCACATGCTAAGCCATGCCCATCAGTGGGTTACCTCACTGCCACACGCCGCTGCAGCGGCCGCCGCAGCAGCAGCCGCCGCGGCTGCAGAAGCCGGCTCCCCTTGGTCCTCCAGTCCTGTTGGCATGGCTGGTAGCCCACAACAGCAAGATGTCAAGAACAATTCAAACAGGGAAGACCTACACTCGGGTACCGCGCTGCACCACAGACCCTCTCATCTAGGTGTTCACCAGTCCCATCAAAGCGCATGGGGTGGCACCACAGCCTCGCACATCTCGACCATCACCGGGGGGCAGCAGCAGTCCCAGCAGTCTCTCCTTTATTCCCAGCAGGGTGGTTTCACCGTAAACGGGATGTTGAACCCTTCCGGGAGTTTAGTCCACCCGGGGCTGATGCGAGGAGATTCTCCCGATATGGAACACGGGAGCCACCATCATCACCACCATCATCACCATCAGCAGCACCCTCACCACGCTCACCACCAGCACCACTCGGGAGTGAACAGCCACGACTCGCATTCCGACGAGGACACGCCGACCTCTGACGACCTGGAGCAGTTTGCCAAACAGTTTAAACAGCGTCGGATCAAACTGGGTTTTACTCAGGCCGATGTCGGTTTAGCACTTGGAACGCTTTACGGAAATGTTTTCTCCCAGACCACTATTTGCAGGTTCGAGGCTCTGCAGCTGAGCTTTAAAAACATGTGTAAACTCAAGCCGCTGTTGAACAAGTGGCTGGAGGAGGCCGATTCCACCACCGGCAGTCCCACCAGCATCGATAAAATAGCAGCTCAAGGCAGGAAAAGAAAGAAGCGCACCTCCATCGAGGTAAGCGTCAAGGGGGCATTGGAGAGCCATTTTTTGAAATGCCCCAAACCGCCAGCACAGGAGATCTCCAGCCTGGCAGACAACCTGCAGCTGGAAAAAGAGGTCGTTCGGGTCTGGTTCTGCAACCGAAGGCAGAAGGAGAAGAGGATGACGCCGCCCGGAGTCCCTCAGACGCCCGAAGACGTGTACACCCATGCCGGCAACGTGAGTGCAGACACACCGCCGCCGTCCATGGACTGCAAACGTATGTTCACTGAGACGTAGAACAGATAATTTTATGTACACTTCCAATAATTGGACGATCAACATATATTCAAACATATTCTATGTATTTACAGAGAAACTAAACTCAAACCAAGACCTCATCTTTTAAAACTGTCCCTAACGTTAAATGACTGTTTGCTCTGTGTTTCAGGAGAGTTTTGTGGTAGATTACTTAAAAGGTGCAAGTTTGAAAGATGAACCGAACAACCACAACGTGACAACCACGAACACCTATGGCCAGGAGATTCTGGTGCACTGACAACGAAGTCGTAACAAATCCAAACCCAACAAAGACTTTATGGATTCCCTATAGGGAAATTACAAAAGAACTCCCAAGGACATGGATCAATGCAGACAAACATTAAATATTAAACAGCGGAAGAATTTACCCCAGGACACGTATCAATTTTACGCACAGGAATTATATTACTCGTTTTAACAAAAAGGAATTGTTCTGTCTATACTCATGGAGCATAATGTGCAACAAACTACACCTTTTCTATCTCATAGTATTTTTGTGGACCACACTTATGTGAATAGCTTTTACACAGAGAAAACTCTTCAGAAAAAATAAGGAAAAAAGAAAAAAAAACATCGGTTACTCTGAAGCTGCACTTATTTTCCAATTTCAGCCTACCCCTCTAAACACTTTTTTGTTGTTGTTTGGCTGAATAATCGTGGATATTGCCCTCTCTTAACTGTCTTTGCTAAGGCTGACATTTGTTGGTGGGTTTTTATAACACGTCTATGTAAATTTGGCAATATAAATTCTCTGTGTTGATTTAATGACTTGCTTTATATTTTTCACTAAAATCAATCTTTCAACTATTTTCAGGAGCGAAGCGAGATTTGTTGTGCGCTGTGATGACTTTATAGTAGCATCTCTTGTAGGCCTTCCCCTTTGCCATTTTTAATATTGATTATATTTTATACTGTTAGTATCACAATTGTTATTATATACAGATATTGTACACAAAAACGTTGACAAAGCTGAAACAAACCGTTGTCAAACCCCCGTTTCCCCCGTTGGTGTTATTTAAGTTCAGTACTGACTCAGCGAGAGGTGAATGAGAATAATAAATCTGATAGCTCTCAGATGAAAGTGTGACTGCTTTCTTTTAAACTTTCTTTCTTTCTTTAAATATTCTAAAACAAAACTCTAAAAAGTTGTTTAATTTGTTCTCGAAGTATTGAGACATTGCTGATATTTAGGTTTTTAGATTTAATTTTCCTTTACTTGTTCTCCTGACCCTTGGACTGAATATTGATGTCCCCTATCGTTTACTGCCACTGAAATGTTTGTTTGCTTGTTTTTCTTCGCTGTTATTTTTTAGGAGGAAAACATTTATTTGTCAGAATCAATAACGTTTAAGCCAAGCTTCATAGAGTTGTAATTCAAAAAGTAAAGTATCTTTCACATAAAAATCATTGTACGATTAGGGTCACAAACTTGCAAACAGCAACTGTTTATGTTATAAATAAAACAGCACTTGTACATTACACGATATGCACTGTCCTCGAAAGTGCAGATGCCTTCTTAAAAGGAAAGAGAGACGAAATATGACATTACATATAGGCTAAATGATATTCTGCAATAGCTAATATTCTTTAACAGACCATTCATCCTCATCAGACCAGGGTAATGTTTCCATATTGTTGTTGGATATTTGAATTTCGTTTGTCTGAAATTCTAACATTCTTCTTTTACCCCATGTGATTAAAAAGAAAAATGAACTAAATAGAATTATAGACTGATGTATTAATTGTAATATTAATACGTCAGAATTGTAATATTTAAACAAAATTCGTTGATTTGGCGGGATTTCGGCAAATTCAGGCGTCTATTCATTGTTTTTGTTTTTTCAAAATTGGAATTTGAAAAAAGCACAAGCGTCCCGCATAGCTAGTGACGTAATTTGGAATCCATTCCGTGCACGCTCTGAAGCAGGAGTGAATTTGTATGCATGGAAATTCGTATGCCTGCCACGTAGCTCTCTGAGTGCAAAAGGGCCTAGATCCTTCCATCAGATTGCAATGTAAAAGCGTGCAAAAACGATTGTGTGACTGAATTGCCTTTTTCTCTTAAACGACAGTTTCTTGTGAATAGCAGAACTATTAGCCCCTAATTTTCATCAAGACAGTTTTGCGGTTTCTCTTATTTGTATTCATTTCTACTATGTTTGAAATAGCCGGCTTTGCACTCTTTAAGCAAAAGCATCACTATTCTGTTGAGATTCTGTGAGAGCAGCTGATTTTTTTCCCTGAAGAACTTTTGTGTGGTAGTGACTATTCATCCAAACACACGGCCCTTCTCTTGAAGATTTAAATTTCGCGGATGATTTACCATACATCCGTTGCGTGGCAACGAAATTCAACCTGTAGTTATAATCAAGAGCCCCACCCTTCGTGCAATATATCTACTGTTAATACCATCCTTCACACACACAACTTTATTTAATTTTATATTTAATAACTTTCCTTTTAAAAACCTCTTACTGTTCGTGCAATTTTTCTTTTCACCTCGTCAAGAAATGTTGTAAGCACAAACAAAGACAGAATCTTAAAAAACAAACAAATATTATTACATTTATCATATTTAAATGTTGTTCTATTTAATCCAATAAAATATAAAGTCACAACAATGTTATTATTATAAAAGTATATTTAAAAAACTAACAGAAAATAAAATGTGTCCGTTAAATTTCAACAGAAGTGTATGAAAATATATTCGGCTGTGCATCCTGAACAAACATGATAATAAACTTTTTAATGAGTCCCATTTTGGGCTTAACGCAGATGAAGGAATTGCGTGTCATTAAAACCTTTTTATTTTTATTTAAGTGTAGACCATGACATACACGCTATCATAGCCTACCTTTACCTACTTCTATCTATTAAACTTTACTTATATAATGTCGGCGCTAAAATGTATGAAATATCCAAAAGTTTCTAAAACTATTCAATTAATGAAAATCTATTGACGCTTTACAATAGCAATATTTTTTAGTCCTTTAATTTTTCTTTAGTAATTGGTAAATTGGTAAATTTGTGTACCATATCGTGTAAATGAGATATAAACAGTCAAAATATAAGTATGTGGCTGGCACATGTCTTAATGTTTTTGATCTCGCTCAGTTTCGGAGAACAGGAAGTATATAACTATTTACAATGAATTTAACAATTTTAGTGTTTATAATAATGTATCTATGTTGTTTTATACGATTTTTACCCAGAGTAAAGTGAAGTCTCAGCCTCTCATATTTCTTTAGCGCCATCTTTTGGAATTTCCTCTCTATCTAATAGACAATCTCATATTTCTATAGACTACAATTGTTTTAAGCAAAATTATTTATACTTCATAATACGCACTGAGCACATTAACATTTCCCCAAGCTACAGCTATTACATTTTTTATTTGATCTATTTAAAAACAAAAATATTAAATTAAGGGTTCAAAAATATCTATTCATATTATCCCAAAGACCTTAAATGCCAGTTTCAAATGCAAATAAAAGATTTAACCCATTATTTATAGAGAGCATTTCAATATTTTATGGTTTTATTTTTGTTTATTCTTATTTGCCTCATATCCTTCATCCTTTGTTCCTTGCTGACCGACTGGTCACTTAAGTGTGTCACTACACAGCATAACATTTTCTTTTCTAGGAATTCCCGTCAGACCAAAGACCAAAAGACATGATCGAACAAAGTCTGGGGCTATACACGACGGCTGCATTAGAGCCAAGGGACCTTCGCTGTCACACACCTGCTGCAAGCCCATGGCACAATGCCAGCTGAGGTCAGTTAGCCCGCCAGGCACATTACCCTGGCAGCAGTTGCCAAGGTGACAGCATGTCAGAGCCTGCCCATTGAGAAGTACTGGGGGCTGACGGCCAACACATCGCTGCCTCTGACCGGTCCCTCGAACTTGAGGGAAAGTGGGACCACGACCACACATATAAATGCTTAGCAACAAACTGAAGTCACACATGGCAATATAGTGTAATATAGGCCTGCTTTGTGATAATGTGATAAGTAACACACTTTTCCTCAGACTTCTGTTAGGTCTCCAAATTGCAGCCTGTTCCATAAGCAACAATAATAAATATGACCACAAGCATATGTGTGAGGAAGTAAGAGAGAGGATGACCGGTGATAATAGAGAACATTAGGTGAAAGGTGTCGCCGCTTTTTTGTTGCTATCAAATTAACTGGAGGATGTGAAGCAGAGGGGAAATAGGCTGTGGGCGCTGTGGTTTAATAGATTACTTACAATTGGACACAGGTATTTGGAGTTAGCCATTATACCCTTGAGGCCCAAAAAAGGTAAAAGAAAGAGCACGATGCATCAAAATATGCTACCACTTCTTGTTCAAACGCCTTTGTGTTTTTTTGAAAACAAACAATGTCATTTAGTAAACACCGTGCGAAACAGTTTGATGTTTTCAAAATACATGCACTATGACAGGGGATATTTGCATCGGCTTGTTTTTTACTGTTTCTGAAGAACACTTACACATTATCAAGTGTCCTTTCAGGCATCAGCTCTTTTAAATTCAACTCATTGTGGGCACCGCACAATTTGTTAAGGTCAAATTTTTGTCTGAATGGATTGAGTCAGAATTGCATTGAGGTCATCAAAAAGCACAAAGCCATATCTTTCAAGGGCACATCTGAATTTCAGCTACGCTCTTAGAGCGTCAATCTCCCACTGAAAGAGTGGGGGAAAAACGTAGACCTAAACCCCTTGAATAAGGTCTCAGCATTAGGAAACAAGCCCCGTTAAAAACGCTTTTACAGTATGCACATCAGCCCATCGCAAAGACCAAATTCAAAACACACTAGAGGCCTTAACGCCATTGGACGGCTCAAGAAAATCATCCTCCATACTGATTGTTTGGTTTTAATCCTCCGCGTTTAGCAAAGGAGTCGGTTAGGATGTTAAATGCAAATCGTCACACTTTGGAGAGATTTCTCCTTGGACCACGTCATTATTACAACTGATAACAAATGGCACAACAACAAAATCCTTTCATAGATGAGAGGACACTTTTCACTTTCTCTGCACTCATATTTCACTGTACTTATGAGTATTTAGAGTTGATAAGTGCAGGAATTTCTGTTGTTCAGACCTCTCCAAACATGTCACATAAAACCATAGAGGAGAGTTTGCGGGCTGAAATAAAAGTAGCTAATTGATGCAATACACCAAGGACATAATTATCTCTTTGAATAACTGGCGGTGGTTTAATTGCTAGTAATTGTTCTCCAAACCTTGTTCAGAAGTGATGAACACAAGACTGTTATTATGCATCATGTGTTAATCCTGCTATTCTGGCTTAGTCATTAGGGCTTCTGTATTAAAGAATCATGATAAGGGAGGCGGAGGGGGGAATATCATACACACGTGCGCAATATACACTTGTAGTGACATAATGCGTCATTGTACATTATTGGTCGTCTTTATACCCAGCCTCACAAACATCTATGTAAACATAAACATTTCTTGGTGCCACCTTTGACTTTTCTCTTTGCTGTCATCATAGACTTCGGTGTAAATTCTCCCTCAGATGTCATATTTATAACAGTGGGGCTTCAGTCATCCCGTGTTTGCTGTTAATTATTACCACATTGCAACAGCAGACTTGGAGCTCGACAGGAAACAAACACTGATTAACGTGATTGGGCCTGCTGAGAACTGCAGTCCGGTTGAAGTGTGTTGATTGTTGAACCGTTCCCACCCTCTCACCCCAGCGGTCTTGCCCTATTGCCCCCTGAGCCTGGCGAAGTAGGTCAGTGGCGGTTACTTCAAAAGATATCTGGGCTTTGCATAATCTGAAGTAATCCAAGATCTGAAGTACGTACAATTGTTTGTTGTATGTATTGAGTATTTTAAATTGCCAAAAGCAATATACATTCCAAGATATTGAAAGAAATAATAGAAAATTCATATGCAGGTCCAATCAAAAGTTTGGAGACACTTACTTTTTATCTTTAAGAATATTAGTTAAATATTAAATGTTCCACAATTGTAACGTGGGAGTGATGTTGTGAATAAAAGTAAAACAAATCAAAGCTGTTTTATTTTAGCATCTTGAAAGAATTTGCAAAATTGTGCTGTTGGCATTTTATCATTCAGCTTCTTGAGATCATATAGCTTTTTAAGAGCATTCTGGGCTCCAACTGACAGTTGATTCTTCGTAATTTGGGCACTCATTACAATTTTTTTTTATAAAGTGTTTGTTTTCAGATAAAAAAGCAATATGTTGGCACAATTATATTTTTGTCTGCAAACTTAATTTCAGTCATTTAAGCGTACACCATCAGATCAAGTGTTTCCAAACATTTGACTGGTGCTTATTGGTTCAACCTGTTTTCAGATTTGATTTGTTGTACTTTGATGTAGATTGATGAGTGGCAGGACTACTGTTATATATTCAAACTCGGCACTATTCTTGCAAGAGGAAAAGGGGGAGAAGGAAGTCTGTGTCGATCTTTCCTGTCTCGTTCCTGAGTCTCACGGGCTCATGTTTCACCTGCCACTGACACATGTGTATTTGAGTGTATTTATCTTTGTGTTTTTTTAAGCAATGAATTCCTTCCTTTCAACATTTTGAACATTTCGAACATCTGAGTACGACCAGATGGGCTATGGTTGAGATGGTGAAGGAAGTTTTGAATTAGATGGAATTACCTGAATTAACAAGTTAGTGCAAGGATTTCTGTGGCTTATTTTGTTTTGATGCTGGGCGATAACTTTACAGACTGATCATCACTGCCCCCTACTGGTTTGAATTTGGAAAATGTCTTCAGTCCACAGGATCTAAATTATTAAAGGGATTTATCAAGATTAACACTGTCTAATGGTGCACTACACCTTCCTAGTTCAATTACAGGCAAAGTAATGCCATCCCGCAGTGAGAATATCTAACCTTGACTTTTCTGCAACAGATGGAATGGATACTGTATAACGACCTGATTGTTCAAGCTATTTAAAAGATATAATAAAGCTATACCCAATTTAAAAGAAGTATAACTAGATTTGTTGCAACACAATGATTCAAAATATGATATTAAAAAGTGTTCTTAGACATACACATTTGTATAAGGACTTACATGAAGGCTAAGCTGATTTACATTTACATTTGGGCATGATAATAGTAATTTTTAAAGTGATCATGTTATCCACAGCGATTCAAGCCACCAAAGCGGGTACAGAATATGAGAATAATAATGAATACTTATGTTAATCCAACAAATCACAGAAAAGACATTATTAAATGATTGTGGATCCACATTTGCCTCAAACAGCATCTTCTAAGCCAAAAAAGACACAGTTTAGTCATGATTTGTCTATTTTCAAGTCCCCCGATTTATATTTGTTAGACATGATATTTAGGTGTAGATGGTTTATATTATGCAGTCCTCAACCAAATGTTTTAGCTAATGTGGCAAAACATTTTCAATATCTTTTTCAAGAAATTAAATAATAAGCTTAACAGAAATTCTACTCAAAATTGTTGCAAACTAAAAAGATAAATGAACATTAAAGACTAACAATATTGTTAATCTTTACTGAAAAACACATAACACATAACCTAGTGAAGAAAATTACTCTCAACATGAAACTTTTTGCAAAGCATGCTGGGAACTGGAATTCCTCTTCCCAGTTTTGACAATTATTATGGGAACACAACACAAATCTTTAATGTAGTGCAACCTTTAAAGTAAATAACTGAACATAAAAAACATGTTGTGATGAAGTTTTGTTTAAATTTGTCTCAGGTTAAACCTATTTAATATAAAGATATAGGTGAACCTGAACTATAAAGGTTTTGAATAAGTGTGTATAAGCCATGGTTCCTCTGTTTGAGGTTATACTTTGCCATTAATGAGTATCAAACAGAGGGCAAATATGTCTGCATGTGTCCTTTAACCAAGCAAACAACCTATAAAAGTGGAGGAATGATTAACCCATGCGGCCACCAACAGGCAGGTGTCCGCACTGTGGTATGCTAAATGGTGAATTCTAATTCCTCGACACAGATCGGACACCACTCATACTCCATCACATCTGCAATTACAGAGCAGAAATAATACCCCTAATTGATATGCCCCACCGATTTGTTTCGATTTCTCGTGGCCTCGAGTCATTTTCTACCTTTTCCCGCTGGCTGCTAATGAATGGACTTGTTAGGAGGGGGCTGGTCTGAGTGAAAGTGACTCTTAAGCACAGCTCCGCCAGATGTATGACAGCAGAGAAAAGGGACAGTGTTAAAACAGCAGGAGGTGTAATGGCACCTCGGAGCTGTAGAGATGGGAAGGGAGTGGGCACCTGTCCATTAGACCCCCTGAGGGTGGATGTGTTAAGTGGCTGGGCTGCGGTCAAAGTCTAGAGAGACAGTTGTCATAGAGACGCAGCTGTCAGCCGGTAAGCAAGTTTGGGAACTGCGGCTGTGCTGATGAGGACGGCAGATTAGATGATGTGAAAGACTGACTAATACCTACACCTCTTCTCGTTTTCACCCACACCTGAGGGAGAGACGGTTGTCTTCTGACTGGAACTGTGAAGAGGAATGATAAATGAGAGCCAGAAGAGGGACAGATGTAGGTGTAGGAGTTTGGATTGTCTCCTGCTGTTATATCTTATAAATTTCAAATATATGTCCTCAATGGCATATAGAAACATGTGAACTTATATCTGCTATTTACGTGTCATTTAATTACCCCTTCCTTGCAGGAAGAGAATGAACGAAATGGGGCGATACAGTTGGGTATAAAAGTCTGAGGTTGCTAGTTCAGTTCAATTTACGTCAAATTTATATTTTTATATCACATTTTTGTGTTGTTGCTAAGCTGCTTTACATACTAACAGAAGTAGAGTTAAAACATAATACATTGCCGTTTTTTCAACAGGGTGTACATTGGATGTAAATTTAACTGAGACTGTTCACAGTAAACATGTTACTCTTGCAATTTTATTCAGTTGAATTGCTGAAACATGATTTCAGTAAAAAAAATTAATTAAAGTTAGAAAAAATGTGAAATCTCTTAGTTTTTGGTCATTTATTCATTGCTTATGATGGCATGAATTTTGGAAGGAAATCGTGTGAAACCTGATGACCGACAAGATTTTAAGTGTATGTTCTTAAAAGAAACACTAAAAAATGTTATGATTCCACCTCTTCTTGTTAGGTAATTCTTGGTTTTGAGGTGGAATCATACAGGATCCTTTGTTTCATGTGAGGAGAGATGTTTTTGACCTTGTGGCCTTCCATACTCTCCCCGAGTCGCGTCATCGTTCCTACCCTCCTGTTTCCTAGTTTGTGTAAATTAACTTCCCCTGAGTGTTCATCCCCAGCACCTGTTCCCCCCTGTGTTTGATCCCTATATATTGACCTAGTGTCTCTTGTCTTGTGCTGGTTCCTTGTTTGTGTCATGTGGGTGAGTTCCTGTCTGGTCAGTGAGTCTAGTTTATTTTGTAGTGATGTGTTACTAGTCTGGTCCTGTAGTTTAGTTAGTCTTTGTTCCTGTTACTGTTCTTGTTCCATGTTTTGTTATGTTACCCCCTCGTGGGTGTTTGTTTTGTATTTTATTCTTTACTAAAGTCTTGTTAACCCTTACCTCCCTGTCTGCACTTGGGTCCTCTGTCTCCATGTCCTCACCACCCTTAGTGTTTCATGACAAAAAAAGTGAAACTTTGGACCAACTTAAAAAAAACCGTTGGACAACTTCGAGAAATTACGTCCACTTGTTACAAGCAATATTATTCGTTTTTCTCTTTAAAATCAAAATATATACATTTCATAAACCCCTATTATTGTGATCAGTGTTTGTTTTAGTTGGGCTTTTGATCCCTGACTTTGGTTAAATTAAATCTTTTTCTTTTTAAGTGTTTACAATAGTGTTTAAATAAGAACACTTGTGCATTAATAAGAAAAGAAGAGATGCTTGAAAGTTACGTTTTTGTGACATTTAACAAGCTTTGATAAAGATGAGAAGTGACATTAAATAATGTGAGAGTTGATCTTTATGAATGATTCAAATGTCATGCTTCACAAATACAAAGATACTGTGATAAAATAAACAGACAATTGTCTTGGCACACTTACACATCAACCGGCTAAATATAAACCTCAACAATGGTGACAAACATCAAAGTAATTCAGATAAACAGATAATTTGCAATGCAGGCTGGGAGTCATGAATGAGTTTTGTACTATGATGTCACGCAGCCTGCATTGCATCGTGAAGCTTTCTTTTGTTGATTGTCACCGTTGTTGAGATGCACACACTGATTCTTAATATCTAATTGAGTAAGCAATTTAACAATATTTTGAGTGTTTTTTATTAGTTCAGATTGTGTTTTAGTACCACTGTTAAGATCTCACACTGTATGATCACACACTATTCTCATATTAATAACACACTCCTGAGCAATTCTTTTAATTACCACACAAATGATTACAGTCACCAATCACTTGATCCCAATGGATCTTAGCTTTTATTGCCTCAACAAATGTATATTAACACACTGTCACAATAGACAAGGAAAACTCATCATTAAAATATAAGAGTCAAGAGCCCAACTAAAGCAAACACTGAGCTTGTCAAAATTTTTGTATTTTTTTTCAAGTTGGTCCAAATTTGTGATAGGGAATGACATGATGGTTTTTGGACAATGGTGTAAATGTGGCTAAAAAATTGGGAGTAAATTATTTTGATTTACGTAAAGTGAGATATTGCTTCATCTTCTTTGGTTTGCTCGTGCATAAAACATGAAAAACTGTTACAGTATATTAGGACCAATTTGGTGAGAGACTAGAGTACGGGTGATTAATTGTCTCTGTATTCCTTGGTTGTCATTTATGATAACATCTCCTTTGATTATTCATTAAGCTTATTCTGTTTCTTTAACTGTTTTCCATCTATTTATATCTAGGTAAATTCTCCTGTTCCTCATATTGGCTTTTGTTGAGCGAGGGCTAGTGATTTAGAGCAGCTCTGTTGAGGTGGCATTAGAGGAAACATCTGAGAGGTAGTTGAGAGGGAGATGAGCTCTAGCGTCACTCTGCGTGATCTGCATACCTGTTCAACAGAACTGGATATAATGTGTGTGAACTCTGCAACGCTCGATGGGCATATCCGACTGCTGGGTTTGATGTCAATTTAGACAAACATGCATGCATGTTTTGTAGTCACCTCACACAAGCAGGGATATATATCATTTGGTGTATTGTATATTTTACATTCAGCACTATAGCTGAATGTTTTCCTGTGAGATCTCACCGTTTGAACCAAATAATATGACTTAATAAATAATGCTATTCCTTACAAATTTCAACCTTAAATGGAATAAAATAAGTTCACCATACAGACGTCAATATATATAAAGGTTTTAAGCATGATTCTCCATCCATTGTTAATACAAAATTGGCGCCCCCTGGTGGCCCCCTGGTGCACAACACAACGAAATTTAAAAAGCAACTATAAGTTCACAGTGCAAATCAATGCTACAACACAATCGAATAAAGCAACAACACGACGGTATCAAGTCACAACACGGAAGTGCTATCGACCACTAGGGGGCACTTTCTTGCATGAAAAAAGCTACGTCATGCCGGTAGGAGGTGCGCGTTTTGCTGGGTGTTCTTTTAGTAGTTTTGGTATTTGTTTTGTTTGTGTAAAGCTTTTAAAGGGGAAGTGTGCTCTACTGTGGGAAAACTGAATGTAAATGGAAAACAATTTCATATGAACAAATTAGAGACTTGTTACACAGCGCTTTTGAATGCTTGATTTTGATTGGCTTGTCATGACATTCTAATGTATGTATGGCGAGCTGTGGAGTGCTGCTGCTGTATGGAAGGCCGTTTTGGTAAAAACAAAATTTAGACGTAACGTGTACAGACGATATAACGCGTGGACGCGTTATTGCGGCTAAAGACGTAATTTCGTGTACAGGTGTCTTTGTTTTAGCCAATGGCAAGTCCCAAAATGAGCAAATTTGGCAAAATATATAGTCCTTACATCATTATTGACGTAGCCATTCATTAATGACATTGCACGTGGTCATATGTCATTTGTTTTTCCGTATAGGTAAGCACTATCTAAATACACATCATAGTGACATAGACAAGGAAGATGGCATTTCAAATACAAGAGGTAGAGAAATCATGGCTGTAAAAGTGCAGACATGTTCTTAAAAACGTTCACTAGCACACATAAAAAATACTGTAATGCACTCAAGTGTTTACTTTAGTAGCATATACTAATGTATATAGTGATAGTAAGCAGTAGTAGGGTGTATTATGGAAATTATATTTTTTATGTACATTGGAGTATTCTGTGGTATTAAATGTTGTAAACTGACACACTGTGCTAAATACAATAATATCATTTACATTTAGGCATTTAGGCATTTGGCAGACGCTTTTTTTATCCAAAGCAAACATTTACTATGTTAATGTTCCGAAACACTGTAATATCTTAAAAATTTACTGGAATTCACTTTAGCATACTATACTATTTTTTCATATGAAAATCTAAAAGAATACAATTGACACCGATTCACGTGATTATTTTTTATATTTTGGGACAAAATACATGTCTGCAGTTGTAGCTGATGTCCACAAAGGAGGTCCTCTAACACCACAGAACAAAACCTATGAATGGAATCAAAGGAAGGTGAGGCCAGTTTTTTTCATATAGCTTATTTATAATTTAAAAATTATGTTATATCTGCCAAAATGTGTTTCAATGTTAAGGTTCCATTGGGATTAGTTTATTCGTATGTTATGTATTGTACTGTTATGTAACCCACAAATGAGATGGTATCATTTCCTCCAATACCTTATGGTTTGTTATTTCTTTAGTTGGGGCGTTTTATGTCATGTTGCTGGCTGAGGGCCAGTAAGGAATGGCGTGAGCTGCGACGCTTGGTTGGCAAGATGACACAGTTCCATACTAATGTGTTTTCTTGTGTAACGATTTTTTTGTTTATACTTATTAGGTTATGACCACATAGAAGGGTTTTAACTGTCCTGTTGAGCTAAAATGCTGACCACTTGGCAACTCTGCTGTTTTGCCTTTATTTGATTCTCTACTTCCACGCTGTATTGGCTACCATCTATATGGCATTGGTACTGTGTGGCTCCACTGTACAGTGCTAAACCTGGTACTTGCCTCAGCTCATGCTGTGCGAGTGAGCATCTGTACCTTTTTTGCGTGTCCACTGCCTCAGGGGCACTGGTGTCATGGGCATTGGCTCGGTGTAGCGTGTGTTTTGTTTGTTATTTTCTTTATTGTTATTTTTTATTTAGTGATGACTTTGTATGAAGTGATTCATTTCTGGATGATTATCTCGAGGTCCCAATTACGATTTGGGATGTAACAAGTAACTTAAACCCTCGTTGTACGAGCTGGAAGTTTTGTTTGTCTTCATCATTCGTTAATTTTGGTAATTTATGATTGTTAAATTTCTTTCTTTTTTTGTTACAGGAGCCAAGGTCCCGGGCAGAAGGTTAGCCAGTTTTAGCCCGTGTGGTGAGGTTCTTAATCACAGAGTGCAGTGCAGTGACCATTTCTTCCATTGTGGGTGCAGTGAGACTTTTGCACCTGCTGTTGTGCTATCTAAATTGAAGGCTTGCGGCTGGCTACCTACTCCTGGTGACCTTGTGCTCCTTACCGTGGGTGTGTGTAAGGGTGGAGTTGGGAACGATTGGCAGTGAATGTGACCCAACTATCCTTTTTAAATATTTATTCCCACATTTAATAAAATGTATATATTTATCTATACATCCACATCTTGTGTCCCATGTTTGCCCTATTGAACCTGTGTGCCCCACTTTTGTGGGTTTTCTTTCCTTTTCTTTTCCCTGTTACCAGGGTGGCAAAGTCGACTAATTAGTATGTTTAGAATGTCTCCATACCACTCCGTCATATATGGCAAAAGCCAAATTATCCAACATAAAAGATGAGTGCAGTAAAAAGTCAAATAGTCTGTTATACTATAAATAAATAAAACATAATAAAGAAATACTAGTTTGAATGCTGTGACGACGCTTGAACTAAGATTCGAACATTAAGCAACAGCACGCAAGTAGGAAACACTGACCACTCCCCCACACACTCAATCGAGCTTGTCTCTACCCGATCCGTCCCGGAAACACGATTTGTTCCGCGCATGCGCGAAAGTGCGTCTACTTCCGGCCGAAACAATTTACGGCAATTAATAAAAATAAAAGGTCGTTTGACAACTCGTTCCATACTGGAAATATTTTTTTATAAACTCTTTATTGAAAATTGCACTTAACATAAAAAGATATTAAACAAATTACAATCTGTAATGGTTTGGAGAAATGGGCTGAACGAGGAATAGGCTACACTACCCTTTTAAGAGCGGAAAATAGTCTTTATTATTTATTATATTTATTTATTTATTTTGATATTTTTTATTTTATTTTATGAAAATATAATATAAAAACTGATATGTGTCATGAGTGAGAAATATTTTTAATTTATAAAATATAAATATTTTTACCCCAATTAAATAATTTTAAAATAAAAATCTAACTTAATAGTTTACAATTGTTAGACACCATTCAGTAAAGTGTGTTTTATTTATAAATTATGCTGTACATATTTTAGAATACTTTAACAAATAAAAATAAAGTTTTGAAAAACAAAGTCTGTATTTATGAAACACACAGAATTTCTTGAATTCATTCAATTTATTTATACATTTGTTCCTTATCTTTTTTAGTCATTCGTTCACTCACTACCTCCCTCCATCCCTGCCTCCCTTATTCACACACTCTATTTATTTTGTTACCTTTGAGTGTATAATTCGTAGACACCCGTTTTACCTTCCAACGCTCTGTCAGGAACTTCTACTTTGAGGAGATAATATTTAAGTTATCAAATGCAAAAAAATCCAAACCGCCATCACATTTGCTCTTCACTCTTCACCAAATATCTAATTGCAGGACTGTCGTGAGACGCTTATGCACATGCGCAGAACAAATCGAGCAACACCTGAACGGATCGAGTCGACTGTAGTAATATCTGGATGAACCGGAAGTGGCGTCAGTTTCGCGCATGCATTTTTTAACTTTAAAACGTGTATAAACATTACATTACATCTTAAACAAACGATAATATTTGTTTTAGTCACGTCATTTGACCCTTTTAAAACGGACATAAGGAGCAAATCCTTAAATTAAATAATCATGAAGAGTAAACAAGGAAAGCCTTACTAAAATAAAAATGGTACGGGTAACATTGCTTGATATGACTTTAATTTTGACAACGGAAGTCTGGGGTTATATCGTCTGGGGTTATACACGTTATATCGTCTGTACACGTAAAGGCCAATTTATACTCAGAGCCGCGTACCCTATGGCGTAGCCTGACGCGAACCTCTCCAAAAATTTAACAATGCGTCATCTCAACGTGGACCCTATGCGGACAGCAAGCGCTGTGATTGGTCGGTTTGGCAGCTTCGTACTTCCTTCTAAGCATTTCAGGCTTCTTCTTCCGGCAAGTTCAGAGTACACAAAAGAATAACATGGCGAGCGTCGACATCAGACAAGTTACCGAGTGTCTGATTGAAGAGGTTTGGAAATACAGTCATCTGTATGACTCCTCTTTGGTAGACTATAAAGACTGTCAGATGGTCTGTAGATTCTTGGAGGGAGATTTCATCTAACGTCGGATTGGAAGTTGCGGAATGCGTGTAAAGATGGAAGAACACCCGGGACAAGTACATTCGCTTCCGAAAGAAACTCGCCCCTAGGAGCGGTGACCCATGGGGGAAGAAAGTCCCTGAGTTTAATATATTCCTTTCTTGGCTCGCATCGCATAAAAAATATTGGGTCATCGAGTCAAACTTTGATGAGATAAATCTAGCATTTCCTTTGTCTTTAGCTGTGTTTTGGCTAGCTATCAATGGTATCACACCGTAATTGGCATACTGATGCGAACTGAACAAACCAAACAATGTAGTGATTGCAATGTAATAGAATGTGTTTATAGTTGAATATCTCAGCTGTATATTTGAGCACTTACATATTTTGTCTTGCTATTCTTTTCCAAACCATAGGGTTGTAGTGATGTAGCAGCACAAACTCCTCTTCCTCATCATCCTCATCATCCTCATCAATGTTTACTTCCGGAGAAGTTGCCCTCCATCCCCAGCCATCTCCTTCAACTCTCTAAACTTCTCCTTTGGGTCTTGAGTCATCACCTCTGTTCCCCGAGCCATTTCCTCTGTCCCCCCCACCCGCAATCTCCTTCGCCTCTCCGGCCGTCTCCTTCGCCTCTCCGACCATCTCCTTCGCCTCTCCGACGATCTCCTTTGCCTTTCCAGCCATCTCCTCTGTCCCCCCAGCAATCTTCATGTTCAACGTGTACAAGCTCCATTTTGAGTGTCAGCAAAAGACATGAAGAACTTTGCACTTTATAAACACTGTGCACGATATTTTGCACTTTATTTGCTTTATAGTTTTTATTTATTTTACTTAACCTTTTATTGTTAATTGTTTTTTCAAAGTTTTATATTTGTGTTAATATTTCATTGTATACTCATCTATAAATAGTTTGCACTTTTACATATTCTGTTCTTTGACTCTTTTGCAAACAAAGAACAAAATTGTGACACTTCCAGATCTTGGTTGCATTTTGTTTCATTTTAAACTAAACGATTAATATGCTGAGTTGTCCATGACAAAATGTGATAGTCTACCAGGGTATCATTTCAATACACTGTTTTGACATCTATGTATGTACAATGCCCTGCGTTAAGAGTACACCCCTTTAAAAAGTATACTTTTTTGAACAATATCTAAATGAACACACATAAAAGTCCAAAATGTGGAAAAGTCTAAGTTTAATATCTGTTTAACATCTAATATGAAAGTAAGGTTAATAATATTATAGATATTTTCAAGGGCGGTGTACTCATTTACGCTGAGCACTGTAGTTTGTACTTGTTATATTGTGTAGTTGATGGAAATAAAGAACAATAGCATGACTTCATAATAGGCATTGATTATGTTTACATGCCAATTACAGCTTCTTAACATCTACATCAATACAAATTATTGACCAAGTTGACCACGGCACACAATCTGGTTCTGCCATGACACAAATTTCCTTTGGGTGATTGAAAGAAGGCCATTAGATCATTGCGCACACCAATTGCAGCTCTACTAGAGCGTGCCCTTGAAAGGCTACGTGGATCTAGAGGTTTAAATACATTAGTGTCCCCTGCCACCACCCTGCGCCAGTCTCCTAACTGAAGTGACCCTGTAGTGTCCGAGTCTGTGAAATTTGCAGGGATGTATCTATTCACAGCTGTGTTGACCTCATCAGTGCATGCCAGGAAGTTGTGTAAAACAGTACATGCTTTTACGATGTTGACAGCTTTGTCTGGCCGACACTCTAGGGGTCTTCCTAGGATACGCCACCTTGCCACCAAAATACCAAAAGCATTCTCAATCACCCGTCTGGCTGTGGAGTGACGGTAATTGTAGATCTGCTTTTCCCTGGGCAAGTTCCTCCCTATTTTGCAAAAAAAGCATTGATAAATAGGAAATTACTTTGTGTAAAAAATATGAACACGTATAGGCATTATTATTATAAACATTCTTTTGATATAAACACATTAACACAAAGAAAAATTATACTTCATTTATAGACCCAATGGCATACCTGGAAAGGGACGCATTAGGTTGTTGTGTAGGGGGAATACAGCATCACCAACGATAGAATTATAGTTTTATGCCAGCTGTCCCAGGAAGATTGGCTGGTTGGGGCAGGTTCAGTTCGTGTTCCAGCAGCATAGAACCAAACCGACTCCCTCGAAGATCCCACCTTCATTTTCCCATCTGTTACCCCCTACATCCACCACAGCGAAGCGATATCTGGCATCGCACGAGGTCATCAGAACAATGGAGCGTGTGCCTTTGCAGTTAAAAAAGTGTAGTGGCGCTTTTATGTTGACATGCTTACCGTCTACGCTGCCAACACATTTTGGAAAGTTTCACAGTCGCCAAAAATCAGCAGCAATATTTTCCCATTGAGCAACAGAAGGGCATATAAGAACCTCTTGCTGCAGTGCTTTCCACAAAGCTTTACTGATCTCAGACACTGTGGCAGACACTGTGCTAGAAGCCAGTTTGAAGCTAGCTGCTACATCCTGTTGGCTTCCACCTGAAGCTAACACTCGAAGGGTGATTGCCAGTATCTGTGTAATATCTATAGGCATACTGTGGGTACACTGGAGTGTAATAAATGGCTTTACAAAACGAACCAAATCGTCAAACATGCGAAAATATCTGAAATGCATTTCCTCGTCGATGTCTCTCAGGGGCTGGACAAGCACAGAAAATGTGCCCTCTGTCTGTCTCGTCCGGTTCACAGGTCGTACATACCATCTCATTCAACGCCTTCTCTGGTTTCTAGCTTTTTGTTCAAGTAATTTAATTAAAAGTAACTGGGTCAGTTGTGATCTAGTGGTTGGAGAGTTGGACTTGTAGCCAGAAGGTTGCAGGCTCAATTCTCAGTGCAACCAGAAAATGAAAAAGGACTGAAGTGCCCTTGAGCAAGGCACCTTACCCCTGTTTGCTCTGCAGTGATAGCTGCCCACTGCACCCTACTTGTAAGTCGCTTTGGATAAAAGCGTCTGCCAAATGAATAAATGTAAATGTAAATGTTTCTACTTCGATCAGCTCCAATTCCATGAAGTTGCGATCAGCTTCCATTGTCATTTGCATACACACAAAACATCAGCGAAAAAGAGCAAACCTGTGAAATCACAAACAGCCAACTAGTGTTTCGGCAGTGTAATTACAGTACGACGCATACTCTCAACGCAGAACCAAAAATTACCTTGTAGGTCCGACGCAGAAGTAAAAATCGCACTTTACATTAAAGAAATATTTGCCAAAATGACCTTCAATACTGCTCCTGTCTGTCGTAGTGCAAATTTTGTCTCTGGGGAGACATACAATGTCACTAACCTGCCTGAAGTTTGTCTATATTTTAAATATGCAGTACATTTTTGTGGTAATGACTAATAACAATAACGCTCTTGTTAAGCACAGTTTACTATTAGGAATCCGTGCTACGAGATGGTGGTCTAGTGGGTTAAACCACTGAACTGGTAAATCAAAGGTTGCTGGTTCTATCCCAGCACCAGTATGTCCTTGAGCAAGACACTTTACTCCATGTTGCTCCAGGGGGATTGTCCCTGTAATAAGTGCACTGTAAGTCGCTTTGGATAAAAGCGTCTGTCAAATGACTAAATGTACTATGACATTTTGCATCTTTTTGTTAGGTCATATAACTCTAGGAATTCCATTTTTTAAAATATGTTCTCTGTGTTTTGAGCTCAGTAAAGTGTTGATAGGTTAAAGCCACATGGATACAGCTCACAAAAAGAGTTCTTGCTACGGAGAGTCGTGCCAGAGGAAGTGGCAGGATTTTGGGCAACGCTTCAATTGGGCTTCAACTGAAAATCATTCGCGACTGTCGCTCAAAAAAAAAAACACAGGATAATCCCGGTACTTCAAGTCACTATGACCAGCAGGGTTTACACAAACAATATATACAGGTGCTGGTCATATAATTAGAATATCATCAAAAAGTTGATTGTTTTTTTCACTAATTCCATTCAAAAAGTGAAACTTGTATAATGTATACGTTCATTCCACAAAGACTGATATATTTGAAGTGTTTATTTCTTTTAATTTTGATGATTATAACTGACAACTAATGAAAACCCAAAAACTCAGTATCTCAGACAACTAGAATATTGTGAAAAGGATCAATATTGAAGACACCTGGAGCCACATTCAAATCCGCTAATTAACTCAAAACACCTGCAAAGGCCTTTCAATGGTCTCTCAGTCTAGTTCTGTAGGCTACACAATCATGGGGAAGACTGCTGACTGCATTGCTGCAGTAATTCAGGTAAAAGGAGCCCCAACTAAGTATTGAGTGCTGTATATGCTCAGTTATAATCAGAGGTGGGGAACTGGAGTCACATGACTTGACTCGAGTCTGACTCGAGTCACAACTTTCAGGACTTGGGACTTGCTTGATATATGTAAGAAAATGACTTGACTTGACTTTGACTTGAGAGCAAGTGACTTGAGACTTGACTTGACTTAAAGTGGAAGACTCGACAATGACTTAAAGTGGAAGACTCGACAATGACTTAAAGTGGAAGACTCGACAATGACTTAAAGTGGAAGACTCGACAATGAATTAAGGTAAAATAATTGAATACAATTCGTTTTAAAAATAATTATTGTGACTCAGCAGCATCAATTAGCGCCTGTCTCTTTAAAGCTGCACAACTCAAACCGCGCCAAACATGGCAGACAACAGTCGAGCTCCACAGATAGTCACGTTCGGCTTTAAGGACTTTAAACTTTATTGGACCGTGCCAATAAAAACAGATTTACTCGATGCAGAGTATGCAACGCAAGAATGTCTGACACGACAACGGGTCACATTTCATCCGACATTTCAAGGACCAGAAGGAAAGATAAGAAAGTAATTTATTTATAGTCAATGTAATAAAACGATTACTTATGTCATGAATTAATCGTTTATGTTTGTCATAATTTGGCCTTGGTTGTTTTTTTATTAGTATTATGTGATCATCGATCATCACTGATAAGCCTACGTCTCATCTCATAGATTTATTGGGGAATTTGGCTATAACAGTGGCGTAGCCCGAATTTTAATGTCGGGGGGCATTTTAAAAAGAAGGGGCTTCTCTATATTACTCGTCGGCTAATGTCTATTTTAAATGTGCGCATTTTCAAGTGTTGGTGTGGACTGCGTGTGGAAGCTGAATAGCAGCTGGCTTGTACTGCATGACAGGCTGATGGACACGCCGGTGCGATCACTTCTACTTAAAATACTCTTTTAAACCTTTTCGGTCATACTGACAAGAATAATTTCATCGTTCATATCGTATAACCGTCTACATTTTTAAGTTTACACTCACAATAACAATATAACGTTTTGTGCTGTAGAATAATGAATTCAAATAGAAAACAAATGTTCTCAAATTATATATTTCGTATGAAACGAGCATATTGCGCGTCCAATGCAGAAATGATGCTTAAGCATCAAAACTTCATCACTGGGCTATATTAACATGCATTAACATTTTATTTATATTCTGCCGAAATGAAAAAGATCCGTTTATTTTGATTAACTTGATTCAAGATCGAAGTCGATAAAATGATCCTAGAATCCCATCACTAGATGAAAATTCCCTACTGTGACCTATAATGGATCAGCACAAGTATTACAACATCATATATATATAACATATAATAGGCAGATTTTCAGTCACAATACTTAGTTTATAAGCTTCAAAGCCTGTATAAATGCTTAAGTCTTACATTCTGTCAGATACACGTATTTCCATTTCTGTGTCTATGTAAACATATGAAAATGTGTGACTGCTGGAACCAAACTTTAAGCACATAGGCAAGTGATCAATTAAATTATATTAACAATTGATTTTCCTTGATATATGTATATAAGTTCATCTTTTTTTCAAAAATAAACATGTGTCGTAAAAATGCACCTCTGTTTATTTTAGTACTGCGACTCGACTTGACTTGACTTAGGGTGAACCCTTGACTTTACTTGACTTGCTTGATTTGTCTAAACTGTGACTTGAGACTTGACTTGAGACTTGATGGTTAAGACTTGAGACTTGCTTGGACTTGACCATATGTGACTTGTCCCCACCTCTGGTTATAATCATCAAAATTAAAAGAAATAAACACTTGAAATATATCAGTCTGTGTGGAATGAATGTATACATTATACAAGTTTCACTTTTTGAATGGAATTAGTGAAATAAATAAACTTTTTGATGATATTCTAATTATATGACCAGCACCTGTATATGTCGTGGACAAGACAGCCGCCTCTTCGAAAACGACAATCAATCTAGCCCTCTCTCCGTTTTCTTATGTGCGCATATACTGCGCATTACGGTAAAAGCAGTTTCAGTGTGTGGATTTTGAATTGAAAATTATAATAAATTAAATAATTTCATATATAATGTTACCCATAAAACGATATATATATAAAAAAACATTAATTTCACTACAATTGAAGGATTTGTGTACCATTTATTTCTATAACTTCAGATAATAATTAAAAGCAAACTATCCAATTGCACAGACTCATTTCACTTAAAATGAGAGTATACCACCTCAGTGTTTTTTACAAATAATATCAGGATTATTTCTTTGTGTTTTTTTTTAAATGTAGCCTACGCCCCTTCAGAATCGCCTATATGAACTGTTATTTCTATAACTTCAGATAATAATTAAAAGAAAACTATCCGATCTTTAAAGTGAGAGTGTACCATCTCAGTGTGTTTTACAAATAGTATCAGGATTGTTCACTGTGGATTTTTTAATGTACAGACCTTCAAAATGGCCTTTGTTTACCCTTATTTCTATAACTTCAGATAATAATTAAAAGAAAACTATGCGATTGGACTGACTCATTCCGCTTTAAACGAGAGTATACCACCTCAGTGTGTTTTACAAATAGTATCAGGATTGTTCACTGTGGATTTTTTAATGTACTGGCCTTCAAAATGGCCTATGTTTGCCCTTATTCCTATAACTTCATATAATAATTAAAAGAAAACCTTGCGATTGCACAGACTCATTCCACTTTAAAATGAGAGTATACCACCTCAGTCAGTACAAACAGTATCAAGATTGTTTATTGTGGATTTTTTACTTTACAGGCCTTCAGGATGGCCTTTATGTACATATTTTTTCTGTTTTTACAGTATTTACAATTTTGCTAGATAATATTTTGTTATTCCCTGTATCGTTTTAGATTTTCCTTTTGTTTGCTTGTTGTTTTGTGGCTGTAGGCGACTCTAAAAGGTTTATCACCCCCTTCGCCACTAGAGGGTGGTATGCTGCAGTGAAAACGCAAATCGTGGATTGATTGGTGATGATTAAATCGCAGTTGTGCTGTGACTTGATTTGGGGTTCTACTAATGACGGCCCAGGGTGATTGTTTTGTGTATACCTCGACACTACGCAAGTCTATCTGGCCCTGTTTGTTGTCTACTGTCTATTTGGGATTTTGCTGTATTTTGTTATTGATGAGGAAAATGTTGATCTTCAAGCTCAAAAAATTGCTCAGACAAGGAAGGTCCAGGTGTCAAAGTTTCAACTTTATTTGTACAAGTCAAACAAAGTGAGATGTCCCAAGTCTCCAAAAACATCTGAAAACTTGGTGTTTTCCAGCCTCTAGTTATAGTGAAACTTCTCAAAGATGTTTCCTTTCGAAACCAATCAGGTAATTTCCCGCGATCTGTTATTTTTTTATTATCCAACTATCCTTGTCTGCCACCATTATTTTTAGGCAACAAGGTTTCTTGTCTAATGGTGGAATTTCAACCTTGACTCACTTTTAAAAAATAAGTTGTGCTGTGGAGTAAAATAAATAAAGAGACAAGAGACGAAGATGCGTCGAGACAGCTTTACGCTCCACTTTAATAAATCACACTCTGAATAGCGAGTGAGGACAAAACAACCACGCACATCAACAACCGGAACAACACACCAAACTAACTCCTCCCTCCCTTAAAGGTACAGCACCTTGGTGAATGTGTCTTCAGTAAACTTGTGGTTTTCACCACAGTGCTATAATATATTTGGGTCTAGCCTTTAAATAATGAACAGTGCTATAATTTATTTGGGTCTGGCCTTCAAACCCTCTCTGGATTTTGTATTGCTGAAATTGATTAAAATATGAAAGCAATCACTACATGAGTACATATATGTTGATTCTATCATGCAAACAATCTTTATCGTGACTCTAATACTCATCTAAGTTAATGTGATTTGTGATCTACTAACACATCTATGTTACAAACATTCCTATGAATACTTCTTCATAACCGGGGTGAAATTAAAGCCCCATAGTATACAGAATATGATCTGAATTATACACAATATTATTTGTTTCTTTTCTTTATAAATTGAGGGTTTTCTGTTAATTGTAATTTTGTTAATTTGGTCCAGTGTTAATTTTGTTTAATAAATCAATTGAAGTCATTTAACACCACAGAGTCACAGTTTTCATTCAGTTGACAGGCTTGAGCGGGCTTATTGCCTTTATTGGTAATTAGTTTGATCCCATAACATATAAATCCACCATTTATAAGATTATATTTGTATTGCATTGTAGCCTATTTGCCTGCATATGAGTTTACCTCTGCTCCTTCAAACATATAGAAAGTATACATCATTTGGATTGAAAGGATGAATTCCATGTTATCATATATTGTGTGTCAAAATGTTGATTGATTTATGGCCACCTGTAAAAGTTTCTATCAACCAGTCAATCAAATGGAGCCTTTTATTGCCTATCAGCCTTGATGACATTTGTTTTATGACTGTTGTTGGGGACTCCTCTGACCCCAACCCTTCCTTCAGTGGGTCTAACTACCTACACCACCCTCATCACTCCCTAATCAAAAAGGTGTGCTTTCATCTTGTTTGCTTTTACTATAGGCTACATGTAAAAGATGTTTTTTTTAAATAGAGTGAGATAAAATAGCTGTTGTATGTGGGTTTTTCATCTAAGAGTGTTGTTTCCTTGTTTTATGTCTTTTATCATGCAAATGAGGGATAAGAGATATGAGGTTTACAATCTTATCAAAGTGTGGTTGTCCTACTACCCTCCCAAGCAAGTTATTTGACCAGTCAATTAAAGTAATCTGTAATTTTTATGATCTGTCAGTCTTATTTGACAGTTTTATATTTTATGATCGTGTTATCCCAGCAATAAAATGTGTTTTCATCCTGCTGGCCTGACATTCCTTAAAACCTTGCAGAGGGTGTGTTAGAATAGAGAGGTGATGTTTATGCAATGTTTCATCTAAGAGTGTGTTTTTACCAAGTTTTAAATTGTATATGTAACCGGCAGAGTAATCACTGTCTGATTGAAGTTTGTCCCTCGGCAGTTATGGTAGCCTTCTGACGTCACCCAGCTCGCCGTGAGTGGCTAAACGGCTCATTTGCGGCTAGGCTGGTTTCTATAAAACCGTCTTTACTTTTGGGCTCAGAGCGATTCACTGGTGTCCAGATTATTCCAGTCTTGTTACGGTTTTGGATTGCGGATCTCCTGTGCAACGAAGGTGTTTAACTGATTGCCAGACGCCTCCGGGTAGTCGTGCTGTGTATTGCCGAGGGTCTTGGGCAAAGCACCTGCCGGGTAGCTGTACTGCAATTCAGACGTAACGTCAAGAAGGTAAATGTTGGTTGTTTATTGTTAAGAGTAGACCCAGGGGGAGGACTAATAGCTTGGAAGACGTGTAAAATTAGTCTGATTGTGTTGTCCTGACGTGATGCATGGCCGCTTTTTATTGTCAATTCATAATAGAAATGTATTTAATGAATATGTGTAACGATTATGTAGGAGTGTGAAGATTGGCGCGAAGGGCTGCTTTTCCACGGTGTCACTGTGTATGTCAACATTGAGGTAAAAGAAAAGGGTTTTTATGAGATGTTTGGACGCTATGTGATTATGTATGTGTATATTAAGCACTAATGTTAATGATTTTGTCTGCAGGCAGATTGCTCCTGCTGCTTTGCCTTGCCTAAATTAAGTTTTCTTCATAGATATACATTTTCTTTTCTTTATTATGGTTAGTCACCATTGGCTGTTCAAGTAGTGTATAATTTTATATTCTTATCGATAATTACTTTTTTTGTCCTTTCTTGTAGCTGCTCACAAGGGAGGTTCCTGGTTCGGTTCTTACACATTGCTCCACGCGTTGTAGGGGTAAACTGCACTTCACCATATTGATTGGATTATTAGCTTGTAGTGGTTGTGTGCGTGCGTGCGTGCGTGCGTGCGCCCTAGAGTCCAAAGCACGGGTGGTGAACGTCACGCGTATTCCGGACAGGTAACTTGCCTTGATAAGAGCCAGTATTTGTTTAAGTTGTTAATTGTATTGTTCCTTGAACAGCCAATGCCAGGTCCATTTTCTTTTGTTCCAATCATTGTTATTTGTACCTACTGCGCCTCTAGTGTGATGCCATCACTCTTTTAAATCATTTTTAATGTATAATAAAGTATTGTTTTTCTATTGAAAGCACGTCTCTGTCTAGTTCATCCTTGGTGCATTTCTATGAACCTGCTTGCCTTAGATGTCTCAAGCAGTTGAGGTGCAGAGTATATCCTGGTGTGATAGGCACCAGGTGGCGTAGTCAAGAACCATTTAACCTAGATCCGGTTAACGATCCCCCAGGTCACATATATGATAAGTGTTTGGGTCCGAATATTATCATTGTAGCATGAACTACATTTGATTCAATGATATGGTCCTGGTAAGTTTCTTTTAACATATATTGTTGAACATATCGCAAAGTATTCTGACAAAGGTTTTATTGAATAAGAGTTGTCAAAGATATTCACTTAGGGTTTTTAACATGTCTTTGGTATCGTTTGGCATGGATGTGTGTTTTCATATATTAAACATGGTAGTGTGCTCTAACAAAATTTGTAATGTTTTAGAGTTAAGGCAATTATTTGTTTTACCACAAAATGTATTCTGCATCATGTCTTGGCTTACCGTATGGTGCGACGCCACTGTGTATGTGAACCATCTGTTTAAAGCGTATTCTTGAAACGACCTGTTCTTTGATTAAAAGTAAGTACTTATGCCTAAGAGGATGTCTGGGGTCTACAATGATACAACATGATAACAACTTTGTAGGTTGGTAGAGACAGTGAGAAGATTGTCTGGTCATTTATGTTTATTACAGATAGCCTATAGAACTAGGATTAGATTTTATAACTAAAAAACGATATAAGGCTTAAAGGAACATAAATCACCCCTGTGAGTTTACAAAACCTGATATTCAATCAAATGTATGTTCTAATTACGGCTACATGGTTATACTGCAGTAAGTCAATATAATTTGAATATGTTAATAGGCTCCCACCTCCTTTTTACGCCACACCACAGTGGTTGTCAACTCTGGCCCGCGAGATCCATTTTCCTGCTGAGTTTTGCCCCAACTCAGATAAAACACCCGATGAGGCTAATCAGTGACTTCAGGAACAGACGCCTTCAACTTTATGTTGGGCTGCACAGATTGTTTGTTATATCGCATGAAAGTAACGCGAGAGCGATTCAAATCCATACCGAACAACCTGCACTTTAATTGCTCTCGCGGTACTTAAATGTCATACGCTGATAGATTTGCGCAGAGCCGCATTAAGTTGAACGCGTCTATTCTTAAAGACGCTGATTAGCTTGTTCAGGTGTTTTATATCAGAGTTCGGGCTAAACTCGGCAGGAAAATGGATCTCGCGGGTCAGAGTTGAGAAGCACCGCCATACCATGTAGGTCTTCAGAAGGCTTGAAAAAGTTTGTTCATTCGCTACGGAATCCTGTGCCAAGATAGTCGGACAGCGTTGTGGAAACCAGACACTCAGCTCTTGGGTGTTTAGAAACTCTATTTTTTCTGAAATATCAGCTTCATTAACGGTATGTGATTTTCGTTTTATCTTTAAAACAATTTCAAAACAAAAGTATATGTAGTCATGGTATTGGTGCCTTGGTTGTGTGCAATGAAATGTGTGCTTTGAATGACCTGGCTTGTAGAAGAAATTAAGGATCTAAACAGAGCACGCGGTATGCATATCTAAACATGTATTATATTTATACGGGTCGTAGCAACTAGTACAAATGATATACTGAATATTTTTTAATTTTATCAATAGGTTCGATACAACGCTTTAACAAAACGACCCAGCAAAACCCCAGGTGTTTAAGAAGAGCCGTCGGTAAGTAGGGCTGCGTGTGTGTAGTGCGCCTGCGTGCTTGATGTAGTATTACTTATTCCAAAATCTTGTAATAAATGTTATACTTTTTTACCATTACCTCTAGTTTCGGAAGGAATACAAAACGGAGAAAATTCGCATGTAGATGTGATATTTGCCCAAGTACATACGGAGGACTCTGGCCGAAACACTATAAGGGTGCCACCTCAGACAGAGTAACCAAGACACGATCTAGACATCCGGTCTGGTGAGTCTAAAGATTAAACGTGTAAACACATGATCACTAATTAAGCTCTTGTCTAAGACATGTTTTTTTTATAATTTATTTCAGAGACTATTTTAAACGACAACAATGTTTGGGATAACAATTTAGTTGAAGCGTGGGAAGCGACCGAGTTAACCCAGGCTGAAGCAGACCCCTCAGAGCTACCGGCTAACCAGGTAGCGTTGAAGTCCGAGTCTGGTACGAACCACGCGTCAACCCCGGAGGATGTCTTGAGGGACGATGGGGAAACGGGGTACTCTGCGATGTGCGGGTAATTGGATCTGATTAGCACAGAATTGAGGATCGCAAGAGAGGAGCGCCGTAGGGACAGAAGGTTGTTTGAGTCTCGTCATCGGTTAGATTTCTAAAAACTCTGTCGGCCTCAGAGAAAGCATCGCGAGACAACGGCCGATTCTAAAAGCTGCAAGAGACATTCTTGACAACAGGCTCAAAGCGTTGTGTTATTTATGGAAATTATCAACATGGCTAGACGAAGATCTGGTGAGTAAATACTTTTATTTAAAGCGATTTAATGTTTATTGGTTTACATTGCATCGGTTTTTGGTTTTATTGATCATGTTGTTTTATTTGGGTAATTTGCTTTGTTTTAAAAAATGTGTTTCTATTAGTTGGAACCCAGCAGCGATTTTTGTTGTTTGTTTTTAAACAAATATTGTGAAAATGTCCACAAAACGTTGTCTGGGTTCAGATGATTCTGTAGCAAAAAGATTTAAACGTCAGTCTGATCGTAATTTACGTCCCCCACGAAGTGTTTAAGATGCATTACAGGGTTTAATTTATGGGGCATGCATAGACCGACATCTACAAATGAGTCTCTTGTAGCTTTAATAAATACTGTTAGTTCAATGTCGGATGAGCAGCTAGAACCCGTATTAGAGTAAGATTCCGATGTTTCAGATCCGCATCAGGTTGGATGTTGTTAAGATGACCAGGCAGGTGATACCCCAGCACCCCTTGAGTCTTTAAGGCCTAATGATGATGTTGAAATGTATGTATTGGATGTTCAGAAAAATTATACACCTGCTTGTCTTAGTCAAGCGAATCACAGAGAATAGTAAGAGAGGGAGGCACCATAAGGGAATACAGGGTGGTCCCCATGTAACCGGGTTATAGATAGATATATACATGTGTATATATACACACACACATGCACATATACACACATGCACATACGGTTTAGCTAATTATGACTACGCCACTCCAAGTTAAATGGGTAGGAGATCCCGGGTTCCCGCACAGCTATCCAAACAAATGAATGAAACTTAGGCAAGTATCACTATGACGGACACTCTCGAAATAAAATAAAACGCACAACTCACTTCAAAGAAAAGAGATATCACACTTGAGTGTAAAACAACTCCAATGTCACTTCATTACACCCACACGTGGACTTAAGCGACTAATTCCCCCCTCTATTGGCGATAACGGTATTACACACAGCAGATTTATTCTGACCTGGTAGTCCAACTGAGAAGGTATTCATGGGCCCACAACGAAATTAATAAACACAGAAACAAAATAAACAATCCCAATCTCAAAAAGAATTAAAAGGATGGGAAACGGTGATCAATCAAGACCAGAAGCACTCTTCCAATAGCGGTCAACTGCACCTGGAAACTCAAGGGGATCCCCCACACGTCTCATTCATTGAGTGCAGGGTATCTCAGTATTCCTCACACTTGTTTACGGTAACAGATACCGGGTGTTGTATCCGTCATTCAGCCCTTACGACTCAGTCAGATGAAAACTGAGTAACCGTACTGTGATGTACCCGTCTATCAATATATACCGACACAGGCAGAAACGGTTTACGAAATGGCCACAGACTAAACGGCACGTTCTTCCAGCGACCAGCAACCAAGAAACCGCCAACGATATGAGTAGTACTCCCGGGACGTGGCGTATTTAAAGGCAAATCACCGTTCTTATTCTACAGGTGTCACTGGGAACAAAGTACAACAACGCCCCCCACTGACTAAGCTACACCTAGAAGTAAATTTAACAGCTTGGAGGTACACAGGATTTTAAATCTACGATCGATAACAACTCCAGACATGGCAGACTACGTTTTTTTGCACATGAGGCTTAATCTGAAATGGTGCCATTTTCCAGACAGCTGGCTGGTGATTGTGGAATAATTAACATTACATCGCGTGGACCTAGTCTGACATCAGATGTTAATAAAATTTTTGAACCCGGTGGTGGACACTGGAAGTAAGGGATGCTGTCAAGCTGAAAAAGGAGTCCTATCGGGCCTGGCTGGCTTGTGGGACTCCGGAGGCAGCTGACAAGTACTGACAGGCCAAGCGGACTGCAGCCCGGGTGGTTGGGGAGGCAAAAACTCGGGCCTGGGAGGAGTTCGGTGAGGCCATGGAGAAGGACTATCGGTCGGCCTCGAAGAGATTCTGGCAAACCGTCCGGCGCCTCAGGAGGGGGAAGCAGTGCCCTACCAACGCTGTTTACAGTGGAGGGGGGCAGCTGTTGACTTCGACCGGGGATATCATCGGGCGGTGGAAGGAATACTTTGAGGATCTCCTCAATCCCGCCGTCACGTCTTCCATTGAGGAAGCAGAGGGTTCGGAGGCGGACTTGCACATCACCCGGGCTGAAGTCACCGAGGTAGTCAAGAAACTCCTCGGTGGCAGGGCACCGGGGGTGGATGAGATCCGCCCTGAGTACCTCAAGTCTCTGGATGTTGTGGGGCTGTCTTGCTCCAACTATCGGGGATCAAACTTCTCAGCCTCCCCGGGAAAGTGTATGCCAGGGTACTGGAGAGGAGAATCCGGCCGATGGTTGAACCTCGGATTCAGGAGGAACAGTGTGGTTTCCGTCCCAGTCGTGGAACACTGGATCAGCTCTATACCCTCTCCAGGGTGCTGGAGGGTTCATGGGAGTTTGCCCAACCAATCCACATGTGTTTTGTGGATTTGGAGAAGGCATTCGACTGTGTCCCTCACGACATCTTGTGGAGGGTGCTCCGGGAGTGTGGGATTCGGGACCCTTTGCTAAGGGCTATCCGGTCCTTGTACGAACGGAGCAGGAGCTTGGTTCACACTGCCGGCAGTAAGTCAGACTTGCAGGGCTGCCCTTTGTCGCCGGTTCTGTTCACAATTTTTATGGACAGAATTTCTAGGCGCAGCCAGGGGCCGGAGGGCGTCGGGTTTGGGGACCACACGATTTCATCTCTGCTCTTTGCGGATGATGTCATCGTGCTGGCCCCATCAGACCAGGACCTTCAGCATGCACTGGGACGGTTTGCAGCCGAGTGTGAAGCGGCTGGGATGAGAATCAGCACCTCCAAATCTGAGGCCATGGTTCTTGGTCGGAAAAGGGTGGCTTGCTCACTTCAGGTAGGTGGAGAGTTTCTGCCTCAAGTGGAGGAGTTCAAGTATCTGGGGGTCTTGTTCACGAGTGCGGGAAGGATGGAACGGGAGATTGACAGATGGATGGGTGCAGCTTCTGCAGTAATGCAGTCGCTGTACCGGTCTGTCGTGCTGAAGAAGGAGCTGAGCCGCAAGGCGAAGCTCTCGATTTACCGGTCAATCTACGTTCCTACTCTCACCTATGGTCGTGAGCTGTGGGTCATGACCGAAAGGAGAAGATCCCGGATACAGGCCGCCGAAATGAGCTTTCTCCGCAGGGTGGCCGGGCAATCCCTTAGAGATAGGGTGAGAAGCTCGGTCACTCCGGATGAGCTCCGAGTAGTTCCGCTGCTCCTCCACATCGAGAGGGGCCAGCTGAGGTGGCTCGGGCATCTTTTCCGGATGCCCCCTGGACGCCTTCCCGGGAAGGTGTTCCGGGCATGTCCCACCGGGAGGAGACCCCGGGGAAGACCTAGGACACACTGGAGGGACTATGTCTCCCGGCTGGCCTGGGAACGCCTCGGTGTCTCCCCGGAAGAGCTGGAGGAAGTGTCAAGGGAGGGGGAAGTCTGGGCATCCCTGCTTAGACTGCTGCCCCCGCGACCCGGCCCGGATAAGCGGAAGAAAATGGATGGATGGATGGATCTGTGTTTTGCCATTTATCTGCCGCATTTTCTGAACCTCCAAATACCGCAAACAGATCTAATACCATTAACATCAACGTTGCAAAAGTCTGCTGGGTACTCTGTAAAATATATGATTGGATTTAACAACATGGCAAAGTTTGAAAGCTTGTCATGCATTAAAATAGTGGTCTTCCACGGGTCAGACACTGGTGGTGGAAAAGTATAACACAAAAGATGCACCACATTCCAGAAGAGTGTTTTTGTACCTGCAGGATGGTCATTATTTTATGATTAAGAATTTGAAAGTGTTCATAGGCACACCATAAATTTGTGAATTTTGTTACAAGGGTTACACATCCCGTTCTGACCATAGCTGCTTATATATGCGTTTGATATCTGTAATGGGCCTGAATGTTTCAGACATGTGAAAAGACCATGACAAAGACACCCTTTCGGACCCTGGTGTGAAATTCGTCTTTTATGATTTTGAAGCACGTAAAAAAAAAACGCAAGGTGTAGACATTCGTCATGCTTTAAACTATGGTGAGGTGTCAATTGGTAAATATTTTGTTGATCGATGTTCTGAGACTACAGATATAAGGTCATCTTTTGAATTCTCTGGATATTTCCATCACGGTTGTGCAGCATGTTTAAGATCTGACCATATGACTCTGTTATCAATACTGTCCTACGAAGAACGTTGAATACTGATTGATAAAGAAAAATTGATGTGTTGAAACGGTCATACGGCATGAAGGTAGAGGTGATGTGGGAATTTGAATGGAAAGTTGCCAAAAATCTGACCCTGACGTAATTGCATTTATGTCCACATATAAACACCGTGAGAGATTTGAGACCTTGCGACGCATTATTCAGCAGACGTACTAACGCATACAGATTGTATCATAAGGCCGCTGAAGGAGAGAAAATAAGATGTCGATTTCACAAGTCTGTATCCGTTCTGTCAATCCAGAAAGGGTTACGCAGTAGGTCATCCTCAAATCATTTTCAAGGAATTTTATCCTCTAGAAAATTATTATGGAAGTATGAAATGCTGCGTTTTACCACCACTTAAACTTGTATATCCGGTGTTCCCTATGAGATTTGGAGGGAAATTATTTTCGCTTATTGCCGTACATGCACCGAACAACAAAATCGGACAAAACCATCCCGACACACTGATGAAGAAAGAGCCATCATAGGTTTTTCGGTCAGTATTGAATTGTTAAAAGCTATGGAGAAGGGATATGTTGTGGTTGACATAACTGAAGGGTTCCATTTTTGCCATGGCGATCAGAATTTATTTTTGTGAATGTCAAAACTTTTGTCTGCATCTGTCACACCATGTTCGTTATACCCACTGGCTTCTTGTTTGTACTCTAAAAACAAGCATACATTGACGACAAATTTGAAAAAGGGATTAAACTGAATCCTGATAAAATAAATCACAATCCGGCACGTCGGTCGATTAACAAGCTTAAAGGCTTGGGGCGGAGATTTTCAATAAGGGAGAATCTACCCACCAGTTGCTTTCAGACTGTAGCGATTTTAGCTGCATGTTGAATCAAGGATGAGTTTACTCAACAAATAAGATTCTCCCCCAGATCTATCAAGATCAAACATATATGAAATTAGTTATTTAAAACGTCAATTTCAGTCAAGGAATTAGTTTAGCTCAAAGGAAAATATGTATAATAATCGTCATTACACATACATACTTTACAATTCTGATAAGCAGTATAGTGTTAAAAATCCTATATGTATTCGTCCAGCAAATGCATCAATGATTTTATACACTAACGTTATCTCATTACTATAAGTAACGTGACTTTAACAAACAGAATTCAGAGCAGAGGTAGCATAGATCGAAACACAGTTTAAGTGACCAAGTTTGTAAGCCTGAACAAAGAGAACTCATCACAAATGCCTTTATGGGTTTTTATTAAACTCTACTCTACATGGTAAACAAAATGACGACAAACAAATACATGAAACAAGTGCGCTACGAAGCGCAGAGAGAGAGAGAGAGAGAGAGAGCGAGATGGCCGCGAGGCAGGTAAAACATGTCTGAAAACCAATAGAATCATCTTTAACAAAGAGGCACGCTCTTAACGCAGCTACTCTGCATTTAGAAACGGATACTTGCAATCTCGATGTTGGACCAATATCCGTATTCGTGTGGATGGAAATCATGGCGCCTCATTTGCATGGCTCTGACAGTATGGTCAGTTAGCATTTAATACCTAAACTTAGTAATGGACAAAGTATGATGCATGCTATGTTTTTATAACATAGCTCATCATATAGGGAATTCAGAGATGTGTAGTTACATATGAAACATGCAAGTCTTTGAGCTGTGAATCCTCCCAACGTATGAATACATCAAATGAACCCTAAATCAAAACTTGCATATCTAACAGACATCTACATATAACCAGACATTTAGATACATTTTTATGAAAGGACAGTTTAAGCACATAAGTTCCTATTTGTCAGAGAAGTTTCTCAGATGTTAAGTAAGAGGTGAGACACAGACTTAAAAGCAATGCTTTGAAGCTACGGAGTCGTAAATGTCCTACAGAGAAACCAAATGGTTATCACAGTATCGGTGCAAGTTCCAAACGCAAACCCAGACTCATGGAGCCATACTTGCTTTGATCTTTAGATGATGGTATCTAGAAACCGGGACAAAAGGGAGTCAGGGGTTGAATGGCTTTTTTCACACTGATCCAGTCACTACATATCCCCCCTTTCGGAAGAGGAAGTGCGAATGTAAACTTCAGCTGACGATGGATAGTTGGATCATGATGGCGGGATCACTGAAGGTTCCTATTTGTCCACAGGATCTCGACATACAGGCAGAGAATGCTCCCGAGTGGTCAGGTATTGTCTTTAATTGGGTACCTTTCATCTTTTCGATCCTGCTTAGACATCAAGGTAGAGCACCCCTGCACCTGTTTGCTGGTTCTTGCAATAGGTTGGTTAGGATGTTTCCTGTCTCCACGGAGATGCACAGCAGCAGTCCTTGATGAAACAGCAGGTGGGATGGCACGATTGGCTTCCATGCAAATGCCTGTAGTCCTGTGTCATGGGGAGGGGTGTTGTCTACATATCCCCCCCCGTCTCACGTAGCTGGGCAAAGATATGATACCAAATATTGTTACTCACATCACTTTCCTCTTGTGAATCTTGCCGGGTGCAGCATGCTCTCTGGCTTTCACATGTTCTGCAGTGATTGCTGGGCAAAGGCTGGTGTCACACTCCGGGGTCTTTCATTGAAGTACTGGTGAGCGGTGTAGGACAAGGTCGGGGTCTCATTGCTGGCCCTGGCGATGTTGTGGTGGTGCTGTCTGAACTCAGGCTGTGGTAAGAGCCATGTTTTGCTGGTGCTTGGCTTACCCCCCCTATCGTTCTGGTCACGCTGTCAGTGTAGACCAGTGTTAAGGCAGTGTTTGGCAAGTCCAACATTCAGATGGAACTCCGTTCAGCAAGGGTCAATCAGGCATGTGGTGAAGCGCAGGTGCCATTTGGTGTGTACATGGCACCGTCTTGAGCGCTCATTTACATGAGTGGGCAGTTCTTTTAACATTTCACGAACCTTGTAGGTGGTGTCCTGTGTAGCCCAGGATGTAGCTAGCTTGGGATGTAATGTCATGTGGTTCTGTGATGGGGGCCACATAGTTGACATTAGTTCTGCATCATTGTCTTTTGTGACGAGCAGCTCTAGCACTGGCAGTTGATGACAGGTGCAGGGCGTGATCCATCTCATTGGAGTGGTAATCTGCTATCATGCTCTTCACAAAGACATTGTTCAAAATCTTTGGTAAATTTACTCACTTGTACAGTATGCACGCTGCAAAAAGATGACTTATTCAGTAAAAAGGGGGTGTGGCTTCTAGAGTGGGCCATGTTCCACGTATTCCATTGAATATGTGTGGTTGAAGGCTTGGTCACACTGTGTGTTGAGCTAAACAGTGACCCCTTTTGGTGAATGCAGGTACAACAGTCTCATTTATTTACCACAGGTCAAAGCTCTGGGCTGTTCTTGTAGGTCTAGTAGAAGGTTCTCGCACTTGAGAGGGCCCCCCATGGGGCTGTGAGATTTGCGAGAACCAGGAAGTAGCATGTTCAGCATTGGTTATTCCCTTTCAAGTTCAGAGCACAGGTGTCCTAGGTCGTTGCTGTGGTTGACAGGCACGAGTCCAATGGATACTGTGCGCACTTGAGGGAAGAAGAAATGTCTGAAACTGGTGTTGTTGTGGAGAGCGTGTGAACAGTGTAAAGCTGATGTCTGAGATATCTGCCCATGGTTCCTGTAGGGTGCCATGCTCATCTTGTAGTAGAATGACTGTCTCTGTGGTCGACCAGCAGGTTACAGAGATCTGGAAATTTTTCTCAGAAGGAGGGCATTCAAGAGGGTTGTTTGTTTCACATGCCACTTGTGGTGAGAAAGAGTCTGATTTGGATTTAAATCCTCCTGTTGAGGTTTCTTGTAGAATCAGCTCCTTTGATGTCCCCAGGATCTCTGCTGTCTCAGATGCAGTTACACGGTTCTTTTGCTCTTTGTACAGGTGTCATCCATGGTGTTGAGATGAATTCCTCGATGACTGTTGGGCCGGAACAGGTCAATAGCTCCTAGGTTGCCAGCTGGGTTTCCACGGGCGCCGTCTTTCGAGTTCGACGAAAGTGGTGACACTGTGTTGTCTCAGGGCCTCCTGTCTGGTGCTTGGCTGTTCCCGGCAGGCTGTAACATCTGCTGAGTCTCTGCTGAAGATCTGCTACTGTGGTGCACCCTACATAGTCAGTTCTTTGTGATGTGCAGAGATAGGCAGGATTTAAACAGTCTTTATGGAGGTGGCGCTATGTTCTCTGTAGGCCTCATGAGCTGAGTTCCGCAGATATCAGGTGATCGTGGCGGAAAAAGGCTGTAGCGCTTAGGTTTTGACTCAAAGTGTGATGCGGATTTCTGAGGGAGAAGAGTTTTGCTTTGAAGTCTTCTTCCCTTTCGGCCTGTTCTGTCGTCTGACGAAGGCTCGGATGCTGGCTGTAGCAGATGTGTTGTAGTTGCTGTAATCCGCTTTGACAGTTTCCGACTGCTGGCATAGGATGCTGTGGTCCTCTTGGCTGGAGGTGATCCTAATCAGTTGACCGGTCTCTTGTGGTCACACTTGGCAGTGTTAATGCCTGAGAGTCAATGTTATGCAGGTAGCCATTTGTTGTGGCCTCCTGCAGTGTTCAGGGTGACAGCATTTAGTGGTGACAGCTGTCATTTTTCTGGCCAGCTTGCTGGGGTCTGTGGGGCCATGCAGCGTGTGTGTCTGCAGGTTCTTCTGGATGGCTCCTGCCCCACCCCTATGTGTTTGCTGGTTAGTAAGGTGTGAACAGTGGGGTTTCACCCCACCCCCCTTTTCGCAGCTTTGGGCTTTTAGCTGGGGGACTCGACAGGAGAGAATCTGTTGCATTCTCCGGTCTGTTCACATCGTAGTCTGCAGGTGAAGTTCAGTTCATTTAGATTCCATTGCTGAGTCATGGCTTGGACTTCAAGCAAGGACTGCTTGCAGAGGGCCTATATAGGCCTTGGCCGTGGCATTGTGTTGCTGTCTGCCGGGGCCATTATAGAGAGCTTTTGCTTGTTGGAGTTTTCCTACCAGCTCCTCTCTGGCATCTGCTCCAATAGCTCTCTTTGCTCAGTCTGTGTTGCAAAGGACTCATGTAGCTTTTCATCTCCTCCTGTAGCTCCTGGTCCTCTTCATCCACTGTCGTTTGCAGGTCCAGCTGGTCTAGGGGGTTCTGCATGTGCTTCTGGCTCCTCCCGGCTTCCTTCGTTCTGGCTCTAGTAGGACGATCTGGTCGTGGGCGTGGTCACCGATGATCCTGGCTGTGCACTTCAGATGAGTTTGTTGGCTCTCTGTAGTTGTAGCTCTGGTTCAGATCGTGGTCCCTTCCCCGGATTAGGTCGTCCGACCAACTGCTCTCAGCGCAGTTGCCATGTGCCGATGCTGGTCCCAGGCAGGAGTCCATTGCAGCGCTTTGCCTGGTCTCTAGCTGGACTGGCAGGTGACAGGATTGGATCTTCTGGACACATTGAGACACAGGGGAGAGAGAAAGGCACAACAGCAAGATGCAAGTCCGTACAGATCTACTGAGATAAAAATGTGGGCTATGTGTTGAATGCTTAACTGAGTTTGTCAGTTAGTGACGCAAACTAAACGCTTATTATCCTAGCCGTGAAGGCGGGGGTGGATAATTGTGTGGGTGAAACACAGGAAAATAATGAATAATGTTGCTGAAGAGTGTTACCTATGAGGTCATTCTATGACTTAGGCTATTCGATTCATCAACATATTTACCAAAAATTTTACTGATGTTCAGACAGGTTTAGTCTCTGGTGATAAGAAGAATAAAACTCAGATGAGTCAAGAGAAAGAGAGGTTAGGATAGAGAAGGAGGGTTTCTTCGTGCGGGGGTGAACTGGCTCCACACTAAGGTCTACGATAGGGCCCATAGGTAGAGGGCGCTATGGAGTCTTAGAAAAGTCAGTAAAATCATTAAATGAATAACAGAAATAAAGAAAATAAGGCAATTGGGAGTTAATCCTAACACCTTAAAGATTGCAATCTGTTTGTTTTGATCAAAGTTTAAATTCAATTAAGTTGGTTTAATTAAAATTTAAGTATTATCAAATACAATTCTAACTGCCAGGCACAGAATGTAAGAAACCCTGATTCAAATAAAGAAAAATCAAACCATCAAAACAATAATGGAATAATATTAATTATCATTATAGTTTGTATATAATAACAAATAATAAATATTCTCATACAGTAAACGGTAAAATAAAACAAAAGAAGAGACTGGCTGAGACTGCACACAAAGCGTTGCCCAAACAAAATGGGAAAGTCGTGCAGAGATGAGACAGGAGAAGTGTTAAGACACTTTAAGACAAACTGACCTCTAGTGTTAGTAGAAGGTTATATGTCTTCTGCCGAACTTCCGGTTCCACAATTCTGTGTGGAATTAAACTTACGTTTACGCGCAATTTCTATGGCGACGAGTGTAATTTCATCGCGTGTCTAATGTGTCAGTTTTCTGAACACGGGTACATGGCTTTCCAACCTACACGAACAATAAACACACAAAACTACACTATAACTGACTAACGGGATTTCTTCGCCGTCCTGAAAGTTATTTGTGTACTTGGTCGGGATTTCTTCGCCGACCGTAACATAAAACAAAAACACAACTTTATCAAGATTTTCGTTAAACCCCCCTTTAAATAGTAAAACTGACCCGGAGTTATTTACTAATAAAATCCGCTGGGTTAAGCGAATGGGAGAAACATTATCAGTCAGCTACACTGATTGTTCACCCCAGGGAGCGCAATAGCTTAGTTAATTTGCACTGGAATACACATCAGTTACACCTAGCTATGCATTAACAATAAGGCCTTTAGGTAAGACGAGGGAGGAACATCGCTCACTCTGTCTTCTTCGCGTTAAAAGAGGATTTCTTCGCTCAATGTAGGCGGTAAAATAATAATATAGTGCGTTATAAAGAGATTTCTTCGTCTTTATATTGTCACTAAATCTTTGACAGACGCTGAGGTTTTCTCTGTGAGAAGCTCAAGAGTCTTCCAAGGATAGGTGGGCGGGTCCACACCTTCATTCATACATATCAAAGTGCCATTTAAAAGAGTATTCGGTTTCAATAAACAAACGTAAAAACACACATGAATAGTCACTGAGTTCTGCTCACAAAACAAGGTTTAAAACTGCGCCCGCATTCCCTCCACCAATTTATGTAGCGATTTTAGCTGCATGTTGAATTAAGGATGAGTTTACTCAACAAATAAGATTCTCCACCAGATCTATCAAGATCAAACATATATGAAATGAGTTATTTAAAACGTCAATTTCAGTCAAGGAATTAGTTTAGCTCAAAGGAAAATATGTATAATAATCGTCATTACACATACATACTTTACAATTCTGATAAGCAGTATAGTGTTAAAAATCCTATATGTATTCGTCCAGCAAATGCATCAATGATTTTATACACTAACGTTATCTCATTACTATAAGTAACGTGACTATAACAAACAGAATTAAGAGCAGAGGTAGCATAGATCGAAACACAGTTTAAGTGACCAAGTTTGTAACCCTGAACAAAGAGAACTCATCACAAATGCCTTTATGGGCTTTTATTAAACTCTACTCTACATGGTAAACAAAATGACGACAAACAAATACATGAAACACAAGCGCGCTACGAAGCGCAGAGAGAGAGAGAGAGAGAGAGAGAGAGAGAGAGAGAGAGAGAGAGAGAGAGAGAGAGAGAGAGAGAGAGAGAGAGAGAGAGAGAGAGAGAGAGAGAGAGAGAGAGAGAGAGAGAGAGAGAGAGAGAGAGAGAGAGAGAGAGAGAGAGAGAGAGAGAGAGAGAGAGAGAGAGAGAGAGAGAGAGAGAGAGAGAGAGAGAGAGAGAGAGAGAGAGAGAGAGAGAGAGAGAGAGAGAGAGAGAGAGAGAGAGAGAGAGAGAGAGAGGAGAGAGAGAGAGAGAGAGAGAGAGGAGAGAGAGAGAGAGAGAGAGAGAGAGAGAGAGAGAGAGAGAGAGAGAGAGAGAGAGAGAGAGAGAGAGAGAGAGAGAGAGAGAGAGAGAGAGAGAGAGAGAGAGAGAGAGAGAGAGAGAGAGAGAGAGAGAGAGATGGCTGCGAGGCAGGTAAAACATGTCTGAAAACCAATAGAATCATCTTTAACAAAGAGGCACGCTCTTAACGCAGCTACTCTGTATTTAGAAACGGATACTTGCAATCTCGATGTTGGACCAATATCCGTATTCGTGTGGATGGATGGAAATCTTGAATGGTTTCAGAATGCAGTCCTGTTGAAACGCTGAGTTTAGGTCCTGAGTCCGGAGTTCCATGGCTTAATCGGGGACCCCAGAGGGGGGCCCCAAGCGGGGGTGTCCGTTAGATTGTCCTCTTTCTTTTCCCTTCCAATTCCTAAATCAAAAGACGCTCAGAAGTGGATCGGTGATGGTGTTTTAAATGCATACCTGCCCTGCCCCCAGATGGTCTGTGGGCCAATGCCACGAAGGAGATCCGTGGGCCAAAGAGAGGTCCTTACTCATGGCGCCTCATTTGCATGGCTCTGACAGTATGGTCAGTTAGCATTTAATACCTAAACTTAGTTATGGACAAAGTATGATGCATGCTATGTTTTTATAACATAGCTCATCATATAGGGAATTCAGAGATGTGTAGTTACATATGAAACATGCAAGTCTTTGAGCTGTGAATCCTCCCAACGTATGAATACATCAAATGAACCCTAAATCAAAACTTGCATATCTAACAGTTACAGAGTATTTACAATGGCACGAGCGCCAACATATAACCAGACATTTAGATACATTTTTATGAAAGGACAGTTTAAGCACATAAGTTCCTATTTGTCAGAGAAGTTTCTCAGATGTTAAGTAAGAGGTGAGACAGAGACTTAAAAGCAATGCTTTGAAGCTACGGAGTCGTAAATGTCCTACAGAGAAACCAAATGGTTATCACACTATCGGTGCGAGTTCCAAACGCAAACCCAGACTCATGGAGCCATACTTGCTTTGATCTTTAGATGATGGTATCTAGAAACCGGGACAAAAGGGAGTCAGGGGTTGAATGGCTTTTTTCACACTGATCCAGTCACTACAAGACCCTGAGCAGTTTGCCCAAAATATTTTTGGTAAGATTATGACATCAAACATTTTTCACTTGTATCAGACACAGTGGCCTTAATTCAATGGTGTTATGCTGATGATAAAGGGGGGCCAGACCTGAGATATAAGCACATTTTAGGAGCATTTACAACAGCGCATGCTTGTTTAGAACTGTATGATCCAATGGACGGGTTGGTTTTTAGATTGTTGTACAGTTACGCAGATAGTGTTATTTTTATATCCAAAGATGGTGACTGGGAACCACCATTGGGTCAAAACCTAGGTAATCTCACAGGTGAACTTGAGCTCAAGAGAGTATGCATCGGGGGCCTAAGACATACGGGTGCTGTACAAATACAGAGAAAATTTGAATGCAAGCCAAAGTTATGACGCTTAATGCTGTAAACTCTGAGGCTATCAGTTTAGACGATCTGATTGGTTTTGTCACTCACTTTGTTGTGGGGAACGGCAATAGCAGTTACATATTGGCTTGTATAAACGGCATCGTGTTTCGTGAGTGATAAAAAGAGGTTCCCACTCCATAACAAATCACTAGACAAACGTTTTTCTTTGATTTACAAAGTTCGGCTTGGGTTTTGGACCTACAACGTTTCTAGAAATAGAGGCGTACTAGACACGGACACATTTGATTGTAGGTTTCAACATCTATTTTCATGTGTGATTATCATGCCTGTCTAACTCTGGAAAAAGATTTTTGTAAGAATGTGGCAAAATGCTGTTAAATTGATTTCTAAAAATGTGGATAATATTGTGCACATTTATGATTGTTGGCAACCCTTGTATGATGATTTTTTGAATATGTATAAAATAAATTTTGTTGAAGGCATACCACTGACTCTGAATGAGAATTTGTTTCCGGTCAATAATGAATTTGCTTATTGATGATTTAATAAAAGAAGCCAGTGGTACCAACGAAGTGAAGAAAGTGTACACCACAGAAATCTGAGTGCTATTTACATTGTACAGAATTAATTTTGTCTGGGTGAATCCAGCAGGATGATCAGTTTGAATACAAACAATTTGGTTTTGTTTAAAACCCATGTAATGGCTTGTCCAGGATACATCTGTCTGGCTAGTACAAAGTTTCTTAGTCTTATCAGGTAAACCTTATAGTTGCCTCCTGATTGATTATAAAGCAAAAGCACCCGAACACTATCGTCTCAGAATACACTTGCTCTCAACATATCCAGTAGTAGTGTATCTGCAGAAAAGAAAACATGGAGACCGAGCATTGCGGTGAAACATGTCTGGCAAACATTTTATAGAAATCTCCCTGTATCAAAATTGCTTTTTAAAGCCACTCCCCATAAGAGACAGGTTATTTTACAATCTGCCACCGACAAACTTATTGTAACACTGTGTCAGGTCGCCCTTAATGTACTTCATGGTAATATACAGATCACTTCTTGGTAATACCAGAAACTAAACATCGGAAAACGCTACTTAAATTTGTAACAAACAAGATTGGTATTAAAAGAAAGAGACGTTGATAAACCAACAGGGTGGTTTCCTACTCTCACTCTTAAGCATCTCAATACCCTTTGTGTCCACCTTGATTACATCTGGATAAAAGAAAAAAAAACAATGGAGTATGCAGAGAAAATGTTTTTGGTTCCAAAGCATCAGCTCAATAAACTTAAATCTGGCATCCCTCGCGAGTCTATACAACAGTCGGTGGAGAAAGATTTGTACACAGCTATAAGGGAAATCCTGCACAGCTCTGATATGGACTCTCATGAAAAAGCTAAACGATACACCATTAGTTTTGTTATATTTAACATTTACCAAGCAGGCTGATCGGGAGACAAATATGAAACATTAAACATGTCTGATAAAGAAATGGTTAGTTATGTACTGAATGCTGTAAACCCTGTTTTGGGTGATAATGTAGTAAATTATTTGTTTAAGAATGTGCCACAACGGAGTTTGAAAAACACTCCGTACATTTTGGATAAAATGACCATTTCTGAAGATATCGTATCATGGACTGCTTCCTGCTGTCTTTGCAGCAAATCTAAACAAGGGTGGAATTTAAAACAGGAACAATACTCGCAGAGAGTGTAGAGTCGACGCAGAGAGTATAGGCCGCGAAGTGAGGTACCAGATGAAGGCAGAGCCATGCAAAGAGGCAATTAGATCAGTATGGCTGTGTAAAATGAGGTCCTTCACAAATTCTTCCTGGTGAAACAGCTGGTTATAGCTCAGTATCCCAAAATATTTTCTCAAATATCAAAAATTATTTACACAAGTATTATCTTGAACATTTGGCATCGATTTCTGTTGTCATCATAGGTGTGTTTTTGCCTCTAGGTGTTAACTTGTAAGTTTGGTGGTAGTTGGAACAGTCCCTGCTGATGAGCTCGCCTGTTGAGGGAGAGGCTTACAATTATATTGATAGAAATGTAATTGATGATTGTGTGTCTGATCTGGCCCAGTCATTATACCACTGAAGGTGGTGACTGAAGACTGCCACCCATTTCATCCCATTTAGATGAAACTAGCAGCATTTCTCTCTGCTTTTATGTTTATAGGTGCTTTCTTGGAATAAATCCAGAGGCTGGCAAAACGTCAAAGAGGCAAGGACAAATAAACCAGCTGGATTGCACGTTTATAAGAAAACTCACCGATTGGGAATAGATGACAGAGTAAGCAGTCTAAACCAACCTAATACTGCATGGTCAAGCTTTTGTTAAGATATGTTGTTCGGTTCTAGGTGAACATATTCTTGGTTTAGCCGGTCTTGGTTTAATAAAGAGAGTCATGACCTTGGTGTCAAAAACCGAACCACTTGTAATCCCGGCTGATATAAAGACTTATCACAACCTTTCCATTCAACTGGGCTCATCAACCATCACACCTTCCAGAAAGGCAAGAAACCTTGGAGTGGTGATCGATGACCAGCTCAACTTCACAGATCAAGTTGCCAGCACCACCCGGTCCTGTAGATTCATCCTCTACAATATCAGGAAAATTAGACCCTTCCTATCAGAGCATGCTACGCAAGTCCTAGTACAGGCCCTAGTCCTGTCCAAACTGGACTACTGCAATGCACTACTGGGAGGACTTCCAGATTGCACAACCAAACCTCTACAGATGATCCAGAATGCTGAGGCAAGAGTCATCTTTAATGAACCGAAGAGAGCACACGTTACTCCTCTACTCATTAAGCTACATTGGCTCCCTATAGTCGCTCGCATCAAATTCAAGACTCTGCTCCTGGCCTACAAGACCACCACTGGTTTGGCACCACCTTATCTTCACTCACTACTGCAGACATATGTACCCGCCAGATCCCTACGCTCTGCAAACGAACGGCGTCTTGTGGTGCCATCCCATAAAGGTAGAAAATCTCTCTCGCGCACCTTCTCCGGATCTGTTCCACCTATGTGGAATGATCTGCCTGCTGCTACAAGATCTGCAGATTCTGTAGCCATCTTTAAGAAACGCCTGAAAACCCATCTCTTCCGCCAACATCTTACTGTTCTGTTCTGACTCAAGTTTCCTCTCTACTCTTTTCTTCTCTACTCTAAAAAAAAAAAAAATGTATGAATGAATGTTTCTGTATACTGTGTTAGGCTATATGAAACCTCTTCTTTTTGATTGCACTTATGCTCTTGTTGTACTTATGCTGTCCTAATTGCTTCCATTACCTACCCCACTTGTAAGTCGCTTTGGATAAAAGCGTCTGCTAAATGACTAAATGTAAATGTAAATGTAAATGTCATAGCAGAAACGTTTAGAGAAACCATATTAAAATAAAGAATGTCAAACTGTTTATGCTCGTTTACTTTGATAAGACAGAGAACGTGATTTAGTGTTATTTTGTATTGATGGGTCATCAGATAAAACTCATATTTTAAAGTGTAAGTTAACAGCACATCATTGGCTGTTGAGGTAAAGCCAATACGTGTATAGTTATGATTGTGTAATTGGTTCACTTTACACTGTAATTCTGCAGCTGCCAACTGGTGAATCACAGATATTTAATAGATTTTAGCTGTAACTTCACAGTTAAGTACAAGCACTTCTACCAAAGAAAAATGGTAAATCACAGTAATCTGATCCTTATCTGGCACTTACTGTTCAGTTAAAAACCATCACCATCACTTTCACAGCAGCCAACTGCAACCTCACAATAAACTGACAGACACTCACGGTTATGTAAAAATAATTGTACAACACTGAACTGCTAAATAACAGTAGTGTGACAGACAGGAACTTTTACTTCAGTTAATTGAGCTAGTTCCACTGGAGCATTCTATGAAATAACTGTAATACGATGGCATACATACTGTGAGGGCACAGTACACAACTGTTTACAACTCTTTACTGCAGACATGACACAGTGAGTTTCTGTGAAAGTCATGCAACCAGAAGCCAGTAATTTTCTGTGAAGATACGGTCAAACATTTTACAGTGTGTGAAAAACGGAATTTTCTGAAAAAATGTCCCCCTCTAATGTACAGTCCATCGGAACTACACAATTTGCATTGCGAGGTAAGAAAAGGGTACATTAAAAAAAACTTTTTTCATGGATCTGTTGCGGTCTCGACATTGCTAATTATTTTTCACTCCGACATATTAATCAGGAGTAGGTTAACTTTAGCGATAAAGCGTCATCCCATCCCCAATGCTACATTTAGCATGTGTAACGCTATTGTGTGTATTTTAATCATAGTTTATTTATTGATTTATTTAAATGTTTGTTTAACCTGCACAGATGCATCAGACGGTATAACAGGATCCCCTGCTTTCAATTCAGAGATGTAAAGCTTGCTGCATTTACACAAGCTTCAAAATCATGTCACTTAACGCATGCAAAATGCAGTTCAGCAAAGAGGTATGTGTGTGAATGACTTAATTTAATGATTTAATCTGCTTTTGTTGTAAGCAAGGCATTTCACCACAAAACCACTTCGAAAGGCATATAACTATAAACTTTGCTGTTGTAAACAAGACAATTGTGCTAATTTATTCTTTTTACATTTAGATTTGACCATCATCATGTGTGATTTAAACTGCAGACCATCACCACATTTTCACTGCTGCTATTGCACTTCAACAGTAATCAGACGGGATGGTAATATTTTTAAATCCTGTAAAAACAGCCTCCATTGCCAGCAGCTCCACTACCATCCCTAAAGCATCAGAAGAACCACCTCCAAAAAGATTCCATGTCTGTTAACAAATCAGGGTGACTTGCACACACTGGAACTCAGATAAATCAAAGGAACTTGCTGGTTCATATTAACAGAAGACGCAGGCAATGGGAAACTGAAATTATAGCAAAACAACACCTGTACTGTTAATGCATTAAAGCCAGAAATGGAATCTGCATTTACTTTGATTAGATGCATATGTTTGGAGTTTATACTAACACTAACTTTGTCTTCATGAAATTTTTTAATTAACTAGCCAAAAAATTATTTTTTTACAGGTGTGAGGAGTGAGGAAACAATACTTATGTGATTTCATGAACTGAACTGTCATGCATTATGAAATGTATGGCAGATCTGTTTGAGATCATACTTTTTTAGCCAGTCATGATTTTCAGTGTTGTATAATTCAGTTATGGTAAAACTAAGCCACTGGCTCTAACATAACACTAGGGACGTTATCTCTTAGACCCGAACATATTCATTGCAATATGTCCATTTGTGTCTTTTTGGATTTGAATGCCCAAATTGTTATTAAATCAAGAATTTCTTTTGTTGTATTTCTTTAGAAAATTGGCTAATTACATTTCTCCAGGCCATTGGAACATGTTTATACTGACAGATTTTGAGGTACAGCTTTTTAACTTCTTTGCATGTACCTCTTTAATATCGGTAGTGGAGAGTTATGAAAGTTTTTAACAAAACAATGAGCAAACATAAAGGTTTGCCTAAACATTTTTTTTACCAGACTTGACAGCTACATTCTGTATTTATTTGTGCGTCACTTCAGTTGGTTGGAATTAATTGTGTGAATTCATGTTGAGGGTAAGTGGTCTTATAACTTACAATATGTCATACAGGAGCAATATGTGCCAATACAGACATACTGGTTTCAACAAAAGCTAGACCACTACCTGTTGAGAGAAAGAGAGATTTAGTGTTCATTTTTCTGTCAAATTGGTTTTGCTATCAGTAAATTCAGGCATTTCCTCTGACAAGGTATATGATATTGATAACTACACTTTCAGTTAAAACCCTCCCTAATGTGCATTTCCAGTATGCATGCAGTATATAAAAATATGATGCATGCCTCAAAACATTGTAATGTTTGTCACACCCTGGTGCTGGGACCTCTGTTCGCCACCTGATGGCGTCATTCCACTCTGTGTTCTCTCTGTATTTTGTTATGACGCCAGTTCCCATCATGCTTTGTCTTGTTATCATGTATTGGTTTCATCTGTGTCTCATTACCTGTTTGTCCCTTCATCTGTGTTTATATAGCCCTTGTGTTCAGTTGACTGGTGTGTACCGTTTTTGTCTGTCAGTGTTCAGCCGAGGGAACAAGGAGCGGATCCACTTGCACTAAATGGTGTTTAGCGCGGTCGATCCTGGCAGGAAACATGAGGGAAACATACAGCATAACTAACAAAAACGATACACACCAGACAACTGAACACAAGGGCTATATATACACAGAAGAAGGGACAAACAGGTTATGAGAATGGAATGGCGACCTCAGGTTTTGTAAAATGAAATTCTGTTTGAAAATAACTTTTGTGCTCTTCATGTTATTCTATTTGTTATATTATTTATATACATAATTGTTTTTTGTTATATGCACATTTTGCCAAGTGAATGAATCCAGCAACACAAGTAGGACACACTCAAAAAAAGGGTGTACTCTCTGATTTACTTAACAACCAATCTTTAAACTAACGTAATTATTAACGACAATTATATGTTATGTGACAGTCCAGGATTGTGTTTGATGATTATTTCACGCGGTAGCACGAGGTGCGTTAAATTTAGCTTTTCCGTCGTGTTTAAGGAGTTTTGAACTTGTTGTTTCACTTCGTGTAATTTTTATGCAGCAGTGACGTTAACGTTCAAGTGTAAGTTTGTTCGCGTCACGATTCCTCTAATGCTGTTCGTGATAGCACGAGGTGCGTTTTTACTTGGCTTTTCCATCTTGTTTATTCAGCAATGAACCTGCTCTATATTTGGGTAACTTACGTTTTATTGCGTTATGTGGCAGTTATGTAAAGATTATGATTTGTTCGTTTCAAATTCGTCACAAGGTGAATTTAGCATTTCCTTTTTTGTTTAAACCGTATAAAACTTGTTCTTCAATTTCGAGTCATTTAAGTGTTTTAAGCAGCAGTAATGTAAAGTCGAGGATTTGTACGTTTTCAAAATGTATGGATTGCTTCACACGTTAGCAAGAGGTGCGTTTAATTGAGCTTTTCCGTCGTGTTTAGTTTGTAGCTTTGAAGAAAACGACGTTTTAAAGCACCACGATTACATGATAAAAAGTTTAGTCAGTGCTCTTCCTCAAGGGGTCTTGAAGTTGTATTTTTGTTTTTAAATCAGGAGACATGAGGTGGTCAAGGATTAGCCTCCAATAGCGGATTTCAAAACTAGATGGCCTGCTCTTTTCAGAACGGAAGAGGTGGGTGAAATGTTTTTGATTCATTTATGTTCGACTTTATGGGTTTGTGGTAACAATAAATAATTGTGTTTTGTAGATCAGTCCAGTGTTTGAAAGAATCACAACAGTCCCATGGGTGTCTACGTACTTTGCGAAGATGGATCAATATTCTGCTAAACTTATGAAGATCAATGCAAAGCGAGGAGGAGTAAATGGACAAAGAATTAAAGAACTGTTGGTTCCCACAACACGGGTATGAAGAACTAAACTCATCAAAACCTTGTAGTAAAGCTTCATATCTGCATCGATGCCACAGCTTGTAATTAGAAGTTTTCTAGAAGTTCTAAAGAAAGAGATATAGTCATAGATAACGGATGTCAAATTGTTGTTTTGTTTTCTAAAGTCCACTTACATGGAGTTATACATGGAGATGTGTTGCATAAAAATCTAAAAAAATGAGTAAATGTTTGCATGAGATTTTGAAGGCTACAATTCATTAAAATTATTTTATATTTAGACCGTCAACATTGATGTGAAGCGAGAGTGCTCGGATCTCTGTGTCTACCTGAATGAAGACCCAAGCAATCTAGTTAATGAGTAATTTGTAAGTATATGTGTGTGTATACTTTGCTGTATTATTAAGGAAGTGAAATTGTGTGGTACAGCTTACATTTTATCTTTTTTCCTACTTATGTCATTTCAATCCTATTAGAGTTTTCTGCCGAAAACAAGATATTTTAAATAATGTTCGAAAAAAATCAACACTGGCCCACATTTACTTTTTCGTCTTTTGTACATTGTAGATGCGCAATTCGTTCCTAAGACCGTTCTCAAAACACTCTCAGGAGGCGGTCCAGAAAACTGTGATGGGAGTGTCTGTCGTAAGAATTGAAGGTTCAGACATTGAAGACAGCCCAGCAAATGTTGGAGTGGTATTGCAGGGAGTGAGAGTTATGGTGGACGTGAACAACATATCGTATGCGACAGCCATGCTGATGGGACTGATATATTCACTGAACTTGAGCTACCCTCCTGAACTCAGGTACACTTTTAAAGTACTGCAGAAGTTGTTTCTGGAGCTAGAGGGGAAGAAACTATCTCAAAAAGTTCAGATCCTGAAGACAAAGCTATTCATAGATGTTACGGAGTAAACGATGTTATTTTTCGCATGTATGTTTCAGAAAATGGTAGTACAATTGTTTAATTAGGTTTATTAAGAGATGTTAAACATTGTACTTAAATGGTGCTGAGTGCATCTAATTTGTCAGTAAATGTTAAGGTAGGGCTGGGCGATATGGCTAATAAATATATCAACCATATGATGCTTTATATGCTGTCGATATCGATAATTATTAGGGCTGGGTTTTGTGACCAAATTGGCGATTCGATTCTTGTTTTAATGGTTTCGATTCAATATCGATTAGTTATAAGTACTTTAATTATAATGCTAGTTTTGCCGCCAGGGAATCCACATTAGTCAGGGGTGCACATAAGTTTTTCTATCTGGAAGGCACCTGGAGATTCGGTTTGGTTTACCTATTAAAAATAAAAGTAAAAAAGTGTTGCTTTTAATGAACAATAAGCAAAATAATATAGTGGTAATACTACATTTATATTGCTTTGAAGTACACTTAAAATACAATTGTATTGTATTTATTCTTGTTTTTCATTTTAAATTGGTAATATTTAATTTTCAACACCAAATTTGAAACTTAAAACGCCAACCTTTTGGTTTTTGGCAGGTTGCTGGGAAGTGCACTTGCGAGCGCACATGGATGTGCAGCGCAGTGCAGATCCAGACATTCACAGAGGCTGCGCCTGCGTGCTTAAGAAAGCAGAACCGAAGAAGGCGGAGCTACCGATTCTCCGTTTTTCATAATTAACACCCAGGTCCCGTTTAACACCTGGAACAAACGAAACATCAGTAGTTTGAGCAGCATTTTGTTCAAAGGGAAATCTTTTCCAGTATTACATTTAATCAGTTTAAAACTGTGATTGTGCATCAAAAGGTTTCAACCATGTCAGTACGCAAATGTGCGGTCTAAACTTATTGAGAGAGCGCAATTTTAATTTTGGTCACGCATGCGCATATGGTGACATGTTATGCCTTTCACTGAGGTGCTTGCGTGTCACCATTACGTATCTCTGCTCCAAACCATTGATCGGATGTGAAATCCTCGTTCTCAACTATCGCGTAGTCTTAGCGGGAGGTGAATCTGACATTAATTTAGCCGGCGCTGGTGTCCATTGGCTACCGTGAGCTTCGGCCGTGATCCTTATTTCCCTCTCCCACTTTTATTTGAATTTATTTTGTTTAATTTAATCCGCATGAGTGATTGCGACGTCTTCAGGAAGATGGGCGAAATGCAGATATCCTTGAACTGAAGCTTTCAGTTCATGGGGATTTCCCGAATCGATATTGTTTTGTTAAATTGAAAATCGATTAATATCAAGGAATCAAAATTTTTTACCCAGCCCTAATAATTATTGACCTTATTTTTAATTAAAAATGACAAGTAGAACAGTTTGTATTTAACCTCTGTATTTTAATTGACCCACATTATTATGGCATACATCAAAAAATAGTTTTGGCAGTAAAAAATACTAAAACAAAAAAATTACAAAATATCTTCTTTGTCTCACTCTACTTATATTTAGATAAAAGTTTAAACAAACATTAACTTTAAATTGAAGTGAACACATTTTGTAACATTTTAATTCAATGTAAACCTGGAACAATCAAGGCAAACTTTGAGGTAGATCAACAAAAGCATCTGTATTAAGGAATACCAACAAACCTTTATAACAGTAGACAAATGCCTGACTTCTCCACCATGCTGAATGGAAGCATTTCTTTTGCAATGAACTACGCTATTTCATTGGTTATGTAATTAAATCGCTTGGAAGATTTGTCATATGGCACTGTTACAGAGTACCTCTCCATCGTGGACTGCTTGTGGGTTGTTTGTTGACTTGAGGTAGATGGGCGACATGATGTATATTCCAAAAGGTGGCAGCCGTATAGATGGTGGAATAAATAGCTTACACACTACGTTCTTCTGATGGTGGTCGGAAGAAAAGAAACCAAAAAACTGCCACGCTGGCGAGCTGACATTTCGCTTTTTGTTCACGATTTGACAACTGACAGAAGGCACGGCACTCATCTTGCACGTGTTCTAAGTGAACATGGCAATGACGCGACCAAACTGAGACTAAAGCAACCGGGCAAATTAGATCTTATTGCCTGTTTAAGATCTTCGGATGCGCACATTTTAAGGAAATTATCTAGCGCTATATCAAAAAAATTTTATATTGATATCGACAATGTTGTACCGTCGATAAATATCGATATCGGTTTATCGCCCAGCCCTATGTTAATGTTTATAATGTTGTTAAAGTAACGTTTAACTGTAACTGTCCCACAGAGCCTGAAAAAAAATCTGCCAATGGTGCTGAGTGCATCTTTTTTGCAGTAAAGTAACAGTTTTGTAATGTTTTTAGAGAATTTACATTCATTTGTACAAAGTTTAAAAAAGCTTTTACAAGCGGTGTGCTAGCTTCCCCAATTGTGCGGAGTGCATCTTGTTTTGTCTGTAAACATTAGTTTTGTAATGCTATTACTATGTTTAATTGTAACACCTGAATGGTGTTTGTGCATTTGGTTTGTCAGTAAATGTTAAACATTTGTAATGTTATTCCATTGTAATTGTCCAAAGTACTTAAAAGCAAATTTGCAAGCTATTCAAGTTGATCAGTGCATCTTATTTGTCACTGAATATTACAATTAACCTTAAGTGTATCTGTAATTTAAGTGCAATAAACATTGCTTGCTTCAAGAACTCTTGTCTGAAATTCTTTTATAAATAAGATGAATGCTATATATAGTTTGTAACAATCTGTGCAGTAAAGCATACTTTTCTGTGTGATGTAACTTGAAATAGAAACCAATGTGTTGAATTAACTTAAAGGAATTGGATGGAACCGCTGTCCATAATATAAATGAGTTGTTTGAATTAAATATTCTTGAGTTGGACAAACAAAAAATATTTGTGTTTTAATCAAATAACACATGTTCAGAAAACGTAACCATCTTAAGTTAAAGGGAAGCCATCATGCCGATTATAATTTAACTTCACCATTTTAAAGTAATGAAACATCATTCAATTTGATTTGCAGCAACACAAGAATTTAGCATAGATTGAAAACAACCCTTTAATGTAATACAAACCGATTGGGTTTTGTGGAACCACTGTCCATAATTTAAGTTAAAACTATATGTTTAGTTTTTTCAGCGCAGTGGAATATGTGGTTTAATTTACCCAACTCCCAAATGTGGATGCATTGGTTGCCTTATTAGTCTCAGAGCACATGTGACCATGATCATCCTGGCAAATCACATGGCTGGGTTCAGACTACTTTTAGACTGGTCGCATTTAAATAGGATGATGCATAGCCTACCACATGAAGACTGAATCTATCCTCAATTACAGTATTATAATTCCATTTAATTACATTTACAAGCTTTTTTCCATACGTGCATTCATATATACGAATTAAAAAAATAAAGGACAGATACAAGGTAACAGGCCGAATTTTACACGAATCAATCAGATTATTTTAATTCACATCTGAACCACACGTTAATGCGATGGAAAAATGAAGAGTGCACAGATAGTAAGATTTGATTTTGCCTGCTAAGTATAGCAATTAACATCAAGTTAAAGTAACATCAAAATTAACTAAAAGCTTATAATGAAGAAAAAAATAATGAAACGATTAATCCAATTAAGGAAAAATATAATAAAATGTAATCTGAGATGGATACAAGGTTTCAGTTCTAAGCAATACATGCATAGTTTTGGCGTGGCATATTTTTATCAAGTGTTCACGTACTGCCGTTTTTCACAAAAACACCAATACCGTGCTAGAAAAACATAAATGAACGGGAGTCAAAAATAACCTTTTAAAATATAAGCATAAGTCTATGGAAGGATTGATAAATGTCCCAAAGTTCAGTTTATCTTCATGTTCAATTTTCTTGCCGTGCGAAACAAACTGTATGAGTTTTAGTTACTGTACCTGCGCGTGGATTGCTCGAGCCCCGCCCTCTAGGTCCAGCGAGGGAGAGTTTGAGCTTTGTTTAATACGGGCACCTGATTGGCCAACGCACGTTCTTATGCACGTTCTTGGCTGTTATAAAGTCTGATGCCACTAGCTTTGCTCATTGTCATTTCTACTGCGTTTGCTATCAGTTGACTACGGTTTGCTTAACGGTTTGCTTAACGTTCGCTTAGGTTTGCTTAACGTTCACTTTCGGTTTGCTTAACGTTCGCTTACGGTTTGCTTAACGTTCGCTTACGGTTTGCTTAACGTTCGCTTACGGTTTGCTTAACGTTCGCTTAACTGCAGTCGACTAACGGTGAAATGGGTCAAGAATTTGGCAAATGTGTTAAAACCGACAGCGTTGACGATCTGAGCGGTGTGTACAAAAAATGCACACCTGCACAATCGACCGCGAACGGTATACACGATGGAGGAAGGAAGAAACATAGGTTTTGGAGACGGAAGAAAGATAAAGGTCAGGTTCAGGCTACTGAAGTTATCGATGTGGCATCTGACAGAAACGGTGAAGGCAAGTAACGTTTATATCATCACTTAATGTACACGTCCGTTGAAAACGTTTATGGTCAGTTCACTTTAGGGCTGCAGTTATCGATTATTTTAGTAATGGACTATTCTACTTATTTTCCATCGATCAATCGGGTATTCGGATAATGAATACTTTTCTTTATTAAATAGCAACAACTCAATATACAAGAGAAAATAAGACAGGTCTCTTACAATGAACAATTCATTTATTTTCCTTTTTAGACAAATAATAAAGTATTGCTGAAATAGGATACATAAATATCTGTGAAAAGTTACCCATTTAATACATTACATTGCAATATTACATTCAACATGCAATATAATACACATTTATAATAAGAAACATTAATACTAGGAACGAACAAAGCTTCGTGGCAACAAAAATTGCCTCGATGATTTTTGTATTCGAATTATTCGAAGAATCGTTTCAGCCCTAGTTCACTTATACAGATTTCCCTGTGTTTCTCGAATAGTAAACGCATCAAAACGAATTATTTCAAAAAACAAAAATGTAGTTAAAATATATGTGAAAATATTTTAAAAATCAAACGTTCGTAACCTTTTCAATCTGTTATATAATGTTAAAAATTTTGTTATACCTTTATATGTTGAATATTATTTAAGGTGTTTGCCAGGATGTCCTACTGTAACTTATTGGTTAAAGGGATGAACAGATCCTCCTGTTGAAAATCTGTGTGAAATTTGTTCATATACAGTATCGTGTAGGATTCATGAATGATACGTTAAGTGTTGATTATTTCATGAATATTCTTTGATTGACTCGATCTTGTGTGTTTATCACTACAGAGTTTCAGGAAAACCAGGAAACTCTCACCTGTGACCTGAAGATCCTCTGCACTCAGGATCCAGTCCTTTCGAGACCCATGTGCAGGTGCATTTTGGGTCGGAATTGACTGAGGATACCGTTCGGGATCCTCCTTTCCGAGACCCATGTGCAGGTGCATTTTGGGTCGGAATTGACTGAGGATACCGTTCGGGATCCAGTCCTTTCCGAGACCCATGTGCAGGTGCATTTTGGGTCGGAATTGACTGAGGATACCGTTCGGGATCCAGTCCTTTCCGAGACCCATGTGCAGGTGCATTTTGGCTCGGAATTGACTGAGGATACCGTTCGGGATCCAGTCCTTTCCGAGACCCATGTGCACGTGCATTTTGGGTCGGAATTGACTGAGGATACCGTTCGGGATCCAGTCCTTTCCGAGACCCATGTGCAGGTGCATTTTGGGTCGGAATTGACTGAGGATACCGTTCGGGATCCAGTCCTTTCCGAGACCATGTGCAGGTGCATTTTGGGTCGGAATTGACTGAAGATGCCGTTCGGGATCCAGTCGCTATCGAGTCGGACTGGGAGGAAGAGTTGGTTTGGAATATGGAAATCCAGCCAGCATCAGTCAGTCTGGATGAGGAGGAGATGGATGAAGACGAGGAGCCCAGTGTGGTCATTCAGGGTGAGTGTACTTCCATAATCCCAACATGCACCTATTCACTTCTGCTCATATATTAGACAGAAATTGTTAAAATAGTTCTCGATTAAGTATCGCTTTTGTTGTATTTTCAATTTCACGTCTCTTTCAATAGAAATCAACTCATGGCAGTATGAGATCGGTGACATCCTGGCTGAATGTGCTTTTGGAGCCATTTATGAAGGAACCCGGGTGAAGGATGGCTTGAAGGTTTGAGTTTTACTCACAGTTTCTAACAAATAGTCTTGTGCTCATCTATTTAATTTCTCAATCTGTCCTTTACACACATTCTGCATGCACTTGTGTCCACTATTTAGTGCTTGTATTTCTCACATGTCTGCTCAGGATGAATGCTTCGTATGAAATTATATAACTGTAAATCCTTGTTTGTTTTGTTGATCAGGTGGCAGTGAAACGTGTCAATACGTTGAAGCATCTAGATTATATCAGCATCGTAAGTAGTACCCAATATTTTTCAATTGAAAACATCATCACTGTTTACATACACACACATTCCAGTTTTTTCAAACTCTGTGTAATGATGCTGCTGTCTTTCTTCTAGCCGGGTCATCCTGAGCCTCTTCCACGTGAAGTGGCTCTTCACATTCTTGCCTGTAAGGGAGAAGTCTTTCCTGAGGTTGTCCAGCTCCTGGACTGGCAGGTGTATCCGGACCACTACATTATGGTCCTGGAGCGTCCGTCTCCCTGCGTTGATGTACGAGATTTTGCTACGAGCAACGGGGGACAACTCGGCGAGGAGTTAGCCAAAGACATCATGTGGCAGGCGACCAGAGCTGCCTACAAGTGCTGCCAACGGGGGGTTTTCCATCGTGATATCAAAATGGAGAACCTCCTTATAACAACAGACACCCTATACGTCAAACTTATTGACTTTAGGTGTGGCGATGTGCTTACAAGGTCGCCTTACAAGATGTTTATGGGTATGTTTGATCACTTCAGACACATCATTTACATTTGTATAAATAAGATGATAAATAAAATGACAGCATTCAGAGGCTGTGCTAGGCACACTTAGGCTACAAAATACTGTGGTAGTGTAAGCCGTTAAATGATATGAAATCAATTTTTTTCAGGAACAAGAGACTACGTCTGCCCAGAGTTTTTCAAAACTGGCGCGTATTACGGACAGCCGGCGACGGTGTACTCGCTCGGGGCGCTGCTCTTCGCCATGGTGTGTGGGACATTTCCCAACCGTATTCACCAGGACTCGATCGACAAGAGAACCTTGTATAAAAACTTGACTGAAGGTGAGATCTTCATCAGACCAACAGTAGTTCTGAATGATAGAAAACGAACAAGCGATTTGATAAAAGAATTGAATAAGATAATGAATGAGACTTTAACGTGTCATTCAGATAAACTCACAGTTTAAGATGATAATCGTCTCTTCTGTGTTTCTGAACAGAATGCTGCGATTTAATTGAAGCCTGCCTACAAGAAGACCCAGATGATCGTATTGATCTGGATGAGATCCTTGACCACAAATGGTTTCAGGTAATGAGATGTTTATACACCCCACACATTTTCTGCATTTGTTTTTTGTTGTTGGTTTATTCTGAAATTTGGAAGATGGAAAGTCAATATAATGTATTTAGACAATATACCACTTATGTTACTGTTTAATTTCAGGACAAATATCCTGCCTACTGCCTCCAGACTCCAGTCCACTTTAATGAGGACAAAGAGGATGATCAGAAGCCCAGTGTGAGAATTGAAGGTGAGTTTAACTTCATAAATCCGACATTTCACCCCTTGATTCTGATCGGTCAATAGCTGTGTTTTACTCACACAACGATTCTGTGGAACAACACTTTACAGTATTTAACATGTTAAACAGATATTGTGAAATAGTTCTAGGTTAAGTTTTGCTAATGTTTGGTGATTCATGTCTGATGCATTTCTCTGTTAATAGAAATCAATTGCCAGCAGTATGAGATTGGCAGTGAGCTGGGTCAAGGCGGTTTTGGAACAGTCTTTGACGGGACACGTCTGCGGGACGGATTGAAGGTGTGATGTTTTTCTTTTTTTCTGTCTTGTGCTCATCTTCTTTTCAAACCTTAATGTATCCAGTGTCCAAGACTTCAGTGCTTGATCTATTGAAACCTGACCACACTTGCTCTTTACTGTTGTATATGTATTATAGCACAGTTTTGTTCAAGATAAATGCTTACACAAACCCATTTTTTTGTTTTGTTGAACAGGTGGCAGTGAAAATTGTCAAGAAGACCAAGGATGTGATCGATGATCTTATCAACATTGTAAGAAGCTTGTGTTGTTATTCAATTGAAAACATTTTCACAGTTTGTTGGAGACTGAGCTAAATTCTTGTTGAGCTAAATATTAAACCACCTTTATTTATTCATGACAAACAATTGTTTTTCTTCTAGCCTGGTCATCCTGAGCCTCTTCCAAGAGAGGTCGGCCTTCAAATGCTTGCCTGTGACGGAGTACATGTTCCTGTAATCGTCCAGTTTCTGGACTGGCAGGACTATCCGGACGAATACATGATGGTCCTGGAGCGCCCCACTCCCTGCATGGACATCAGGAGTTTCGTGAAAGACATGGGAGGCAGCGTGACGGAGAACGTTGCAAAGGCTATCATGGGGCAAGCAACGTATGCAGCTGAAGTCTGCTGCTTACGGGGGGTTTTCCACAGAGACCTTAAACAAGAAAACCTCCTGATTAACCCGGACACGCTGGGGTCAAACTGATTGACTTTGGGTGCGGCGATCTGCTCAAAAGATCACCTTACCATGAGTATATGGGTATGTTTTATCACTTTCCTAATGAACAGGTTGTTAACATAAATACTAAGATGATGATTTTCAGATATTTTCTGATAGTTCTTCTGCTCACTTTTTAGACATCAAATTTTTTGCACACTAATCTTTTTTGTTTAGGCACAATGATCTACGCCTGCCCCGAATACTTTGAGTGGGGGCAGTACTATGGAAAGCCGGCGACGGTGTACTCGCTGGGCGTGCTGCTATTCGCCGTGGTGTGCGGGAGATATCCCACCCATTTTGACCTGGACCAGATCGAAAAGAAGTCATGGAGTGAAGCCGGCTTGACTGAAGGTGAGATCTTCATCAGACCAACTATAGTTCTGAATGATAGAAAACAGAACAAGTGCTTTGATGAAAGAATTGAATAAGATGATGAATGAGACTTTAAACTGTCATTCAGATAAACTCACAGTTTAAGATGATAATCGTATCTTCTGTGTTTCTGAACAGAGTGCTGCGATTTAATTGAAGCCTGCCTCCAAAAAGATCCAGATGATCGTATTGATCTGGATGAGATCACTGACCACAGGTGGTTTCAGGTACTGAGATGTTTACTTTACACATGACACATTTTCTACATTTGTTATTGGTTTATTCTGAAATCTGGAAGATGGAAAGTCAATCTAATGTATTTAGACAATATACCACTTATGTTACTGTTTATTATAGGACAAATATCCTGCCTACTGCCTCCAGACTCCAGTCCACTTTAATGAGGACAAAGAGGATGATCAGAAGCCCAGTGTGAGAATTGAAGGTGAGTTTAACTTCATAAATCCGACATTTCACCCCTTGATTCTGATCGGTCAATAGATGTGTTTTACTCACACAACGATTCTGTGGAACAACACTTTACAGTATTTAACATGTTAAACAGATATTGTGAAATAGTTCTAGGTTAAGTTTTGCTAACGTTTGGTGATTCATGTCTGATGCATTTCTCTGTTAATAGAAATCAATTGCCAGCAGTATGAGATTGGCAGTGAGCTGGGTCAAGGCGGTTTTGGAACAGTCTTTGACGGGACACGTCTGCGGGACGGATTGAAGGTTTGATGTTTTTCTTTTTTTCTTTTTTTCTGTCTTGTGCTCATCTTCTTTTCAAACCTTAATGTATCCAGTGTCCAAGACTTCAGTGCTTGATCTATTGAAACCTGACCACACTTGCTCTTTACTGTTGTATGTATTATAGCACAGTTTTGTTCAAGATGAATGCTTACACAAACCCATTTTTTTGTTTTGTTGAACAGGTGGCAGTGAAAATTGTCAAGAAGACCAAGGATGTGATCGATGATCTTATCAACATTGTAAGAAGCTTGTGTTGTTATTCAATTGAAAACATTTTCACAGTTTGTTGGAGACTGAGCTAAATTCTTGTTGAGCTAAATATTGAACCACCTTCATTTATTCATGACAAACAATTGTTTTTCTTCTAGCCTGGTCATCCCGAGCCTCTTCCAAGAGAGGTCGGCCTTCAAATGCTTGCCTGTGACGGAGTACATGTTCCTGTAATCGTCCAGTTTCTGGACTGGCAGGACTATCCGGACGAATACATGATGGTCCTGGAGCGCCCCACTCCCTGCATGGACATCAGGAGTTTCGTGAAAGACATGGGAGGCAGCGTGACGGAGAACGTTGCAAAGGCTATCATGGGGCAAGCAACGTATGCAGCTGAAGTCTGCTGCTTACGGGGGGTTTTCCACAGAGACCTTAAACAAGAAAACCTCCTGATTAACCCGGACACGCTGGAGGTCAAACTGATTGACTTTGGGTGCGGCGATCTGCTCAAAAGATCACCTTACCATGAGTATATGGGTATGTATTATCACTTTCCTAATGAACAGGTTGTTAACATAAATACTAAGATGATGGTTTTCAGATATTTTCTGATAGTTCTTCTGTTCACTTTTTAGACATCAAATTTTTTGCACACTAATCTTTTTTGTTTAGGCACAATGATCTACGCCTGCCCCGAATACTTTGAGTGGGGGCAGTACTATGGAAAGCCGGCGACGGTGTACTCGCTGGGCGTGCTGCTATTCGCCGTGGTGTGCGGGAGATATCCCACCCATTTTGACCTGGACCAGATCGAAAAGAAGTCATGGAGTGAAGCCGGCTTGACTGAAGGTGAGATCTTCATCAGACCAACTATAGTTCTGAATGATAGAAAACAGAACAAGTGCTTTGATGAAAGAATTGAATAAGATGATGAATGAGACTTTAAACTGTCATTCAGATAAACTCACAGTTTAAGATGATAATCGTATCTTCTGTGTTTCTGAACAGAGTGCTGCGATTTAATTGAAGCCTGCCTCCAAAAAGATCCAGATGATCGTATTGATCTGGATGAGATCACTGACCACAGGTGGTTTCAGGTACTGAGATGTTTACTTTACACATGACACATTTTCTACATTTGTTTTTGGTTTATTCTGAAATCTGGAAGTTGAAAAGTCAATATTTGTCGATAGCATATAATTAGACAATACAGCACTTATATTAGTTTTATTTGTTTATTTCAACAGGAAGATCCAGCAAACGGCCTCCGGTCTCCTCCACACTGGGAGGGATGATGTTTTTAAGGATTCAGATAATGCTGGCTCGGAATTTAATGATGATGGGGAGGTGATAATACAGCAGACCTCAGTTGGTAGTGCGTCTGGCGTGGTAAACCTGCACACTTCAGTTAGTGTTGCGTCGGACCGGGAGGGTGATGTATGGCAGAATTCGTTGGTTATTGCAGCATACAGGATGGTTGAAATTCCACAGAATTTGTTAGATAGTGTGTCGGAACGGGAGGGTGATATACAGAAGAATTCATCAGATATTGCATCATACAGGATGGTTAAAAAAGAGCGGATTCGTTAGATAGTGCTTCGGACTGGGAGGAATTAATTTGATATTGCATCGTACAGGATAGTTATAATACTGCAGAATTCGTTTTATATTCTGTCGTACAAGACGGTTAAAAAACGACTCATTCATGTAAAAGTGCATCGCACTGGGAGACGAATATACGGCAGAATTCGTTTGATAAATAAAATGAGGGATGTGCACGAATTTATGATATATTCATATTTTTCATGAGAATAAAAAACTGCGTGACCACAGGGTTAAAGGAGTAGTTCATTTTAAAAGAAATTTTCACGATAATTTACTTGCCCCAATGTCATCCAAGATGTTTATGTATTTGCTTCTTAGTCGAAATAAGTTTAAGGTTTTTGAGTAAAACATTCCAGGATTTTACTCCACCTTTGACTTCAATGGACTCCAAGGGTTGACGGTCAAAATTGCAGTTTCAGTGCAGCTTCAAGGGGCTTTAAATGATACCAGATGATGAATAAGGGTCTTATCTAGTTATACAATCGGTCATTTAAGAAAAAAAAATGTGTATGTGTTATAACACAAATTGTTTGCCTTGCTCTGTTCATGACTCCACGTAATACGTAGTTACATTGAAAATTTGCACGTTCAACTTGTGTAAACTGACTCTGTACTTCTGCCTACGTCAAGCGTGATCTTTTCAACATAATTATATAAGGCGAGAAGTCATGATTGCACATCGCAGAAAGGACAAGGCAAGCATTTGTGTTCATAAAGTATTCATCATTTTTCTTTGAGGCGGTGTTCAACCTATCAATGTCGTTTTAGATAAGTGCATTCCAGAACCTAACGTTCGCTGTCGTTTTCAGTAACAACGGTGTTTTCAGTCTAATGCATGATTTGTTCCCGTGAATACGGTTCCCTCTTATTTAACAAAAGCTCGGTTTAAAATTGTGATTTTAATTCATAACTCCTAAGTCTGCAAGTAGTGTAGGGTTGCCGAGATATGATTACCCAAGTTAAAGTTCGAACTTCAGATAGCTCAGCGATGCCATTTTGCCCCTTCTTTACTTTTGAGTGAAGGTGATGTAATTCCTGTTCGAGAGTGGAGCTCCACTCGCCCCATCGGCTGCAGCAAGACCCCACTCCAATTTTCTTAAAACACTTTCAAAGTCGTCATCTGAATTTCACAGGATTTACGGGAGATATGCGTGTCGCGTTCTTTAACGGTGCGCCTGGAAACAACCAAGCCTTCTGATCGAAGAAGTAAGCTGTTGTGTTTACCACGGTTGCTATAAGAATTCAAGACGATCAACTAAACGCTCATCTCCTAAAAGTATGAAAAGTTCATGGCATAAACTTATGATCGTTGTTGTTTCTGTTAACTTTTGACACGTTCGTGAATGTAAATCGGTCTGTTACTGCGTGGACATTTCCACGCCTCTAAACATGACCCTGGATAAAATGAAACGTGATTGGTTGCTTTACCTGTCAGTCATAAGGCCTTTTGGGTGAGCCTTTCCAAAGAAAGCGGCAATAACAGTGAGAGGGGTTTAGCTGCAGCCGATGGGGCAAGTGGAGCTCCACTCTCAAACAGGAAATACGTCAAATCCACTCATTAATAAAGAAGGGGCAAAATGTCGTCATTATCCCGGTTATTTTATCGCATCCCTACACTACTTACAAACTGACGCTGTCTTAATGTGCAATTCACGGACATCTATTGTTAGTTGTAAAAAACGCTCTTTACTCAATTTGAGCTATATATATATTAGTGTTGGTCCGTTAACGCAGTGAGACTCTTATCGCGGGATAAAAAAAGGTCGCCGTTAATCTATTCTCAAAGTTGGGTTGGGAGCTGGGTCTATACTACGCCAGATATGATGTCTTTCACCTTGATATTTTAGCGCGGATGTATACCTAGCTTAATTGCACTGTAGGGGCGAGAATGAGAGTTTTCAACTCGCGTGATCCACGTCATTCGCGCCGCCTCATCA
>CM017902.1:19666393-19715127 GCA_008369825.1 Triplophysa tibetana
TTAAATCCTCCTGTTGAGGTTCTTGTAGATCACTCCTTTGATGTCCCCAGGATCTCTGCTGTCTCAGATGCAGTTACACGGTTCTTTTGCTCTTTGTAAAGGTGTCATCCATGGTGTTGAGAATGAATTCCTCGATGACTGTTGGGCCGGAACAGGTCATAGCTCCTGGTTGCCAGCTGGGTTCCACGGCGCCGTCTTTCGAGTTCGACGAAAGTGGTGACACTGTTTTGTCTCAGGGCCTCCTGTCTGGTGCTTGGCTGTTCCCGGCAGGCTGTAACATCTGCTGATTCTCTGCTGAGATCTGCTACTGGTGGTGCACCCTACATAGTCAGTTCTTTTGTGATGTGCAGAGATAGGCAGATTTAACAGTCTTTATGGAGGTGGCGCTATGTTCTCTGTAGGCCTCATGAGCTGAGTTCCGCAGATATCAGGTGATCGTTGGCGGAAAAAGGCTGTAGCGCTTAGTTTTGACTCAAAGTGTGATGCGGATTTCTGAGGGAGAAGAGTTTTGCTTTGAAGTCTTCTTCCCTTTCGGCCTGTTCTGTCGTCGTGACGAGGCTCGGATGCTGGCTGTAGCAGATGTGTTGTAGTTGCTGTAATCCGCTTTGACAGTTTCCCGACTGCTGGCATAGGATGCTGTGGTCCTCTTGCTGGAGGTGATCCTAATCATTGACCGGTCTCTTGTGTCACACTTGGCAGTGTTAATGCCTGAGAGTCAATGTTATGCGGTAGCCTTTGTTTGTGGCCTCCTGCAGTGTTCAGGTGACAGCATTTAGTGGTGACAGCTGTCATTTTTCTGGCCAGCTGCTGGGGTCTGTGGGGCCATGCAGGTGTGTGTCTGCAGGTTCTTCTGATGGCTCCTGCCCCCCCCTATGTTGTTGCTGGTTAGTAAGGTGGAACAGTGGGGTTTCACCCCACCCCCCTTTTCGCAGCTTTGGGCTTTTAGCTGGGGGACTCGACAGGAGAGAATCTGTTGCATTCTCCGGTCTGTTCACAATCGTATCTGCAGGTGAAGTTCATTCATTTAGATTCCATTGCTGACATGGCTTGGACTTCAAGCAAGGACTGCTTGCAGAGGGCCTATATAGGCCTTGGCCGTGGCATGTGGTTGCTGTGCCGGGGCCATTATAGAGAGCTTTTGCTTGTTGAGTTTTCTCCTACCAGCTCCTCTCTGGCTCTCTGCTCCAATAGCTCTCTTTGCTCAGTCTGTGTTGCAAAGGACTCATGTAGCTTTTCATCTCTCTCCTGTAGCTCCTGGTCCTCTTCATCCACTGTCGTTTGCAGGTCCAGCTGGTCTAGGGGGTTCTGCATGTGCTTCTGGCTCCTCCCGGCTTCCTTCGTTCTGGCTCTAGTAGACGATCTGGTCGTGGGCGTGGTCACCGATGATCCTGGCTGTGCACTTCAGATGAGTTTGTTTGGCTCTCTGTAGTTGTAGCTCTGGTTCAGATCGTGGTCCCTTCCCCGGATTAGGTCGTCCGCCAACTGCTCTCAGCGCAGTTGCCATGTGCCGATGCTGGTCCCAGGCAGGAGTCCTTGCAGCGCTTTGCCTGGTCTCTAGCTGACTGGCAGGTGACAGGATTGGATCTTCTGGACACATTGAGACACAGGGGAGAGAAAGGCACAACAGCAAGATGCAAGTCCGTACAGATCTACTGAATAAAATGTGGGCTATGTGTTGAATGCTTAACTGAGTTTGTCAGTTAGTGACGCAAACTAAACGCTTATTATCCTAGCCGTGAAGGCGGGGGTGATAATGTGTGGGTGAAACACAGGAAAATAATGAATAATGTTGCTGAAGAGTGTTACCTATGAGGTCATTCTATGACTTAGGCTATTCGATTCATCAACATATTACCAAAATTTTACTGATGTTCAGACAGGTTTAGTCTCTGTGATAAGAAGATAAAACTCAGATGAGTCAAGAGAAAGAGAGGTTAGGATAGAGAAGGAGGGTTTCTTCGTGCGGGGGGAACTGGCTCCACACTAAGGTCTACGATAGGGCCCATAGGTAGAGGGGCGCTATGGAGTCTTAGAAAAGTCAGTAAAATCATTAAATGAATAACAGAAATAAAGAAATAAGCAATTGGGAGTTAATCCTAACACCTTAAAGATTGCAATCTTTTGTTTTGATCAAAGTTTAAATTCAATTAAGTTGGTTTAATTAAAATTTAAGTATTATCAAATACAATTCTAACTGCCAGGCACAGAATGTAAGAAACCCTGATTCAATAAGAAAAATCAAACCATCAAACAATATGGAATAATATTAATTATCATTATAGTTTGTATATAATAACAAATAATAAATATTCTCATACAGTAAACGGTAAAATAAAACAAAAGAAGAGACTGGCGAGACTGCACACAAAGCGTTGCCCAAACAAATGGGAAGTCGTGCAGAGATGAGACGGAGAAGTGTTAAGACACTTTAAGACAAACTGACCTCTAGTGTTAGTAGAAGGTTATATGTCTTCTGCCGAACTTCCGGTTCCACAATTCTGTGTGGAATTAAACTTACGTTTACGCGCAATTTCTATGGCGACGAGTGTAATTTCATCGCGTGTCTAATGTGTCGTTTTCTGAACACGGTACATGGCTTTCCAACCTACACGAACAATAAACACACAAAACTACACTATAACTGACTAACGGATTTCTTCTTCGCCGTCCTGAAGTTATTTGTGTACTTGGTCGGGATTTCTTCGCCGACCGTAACATAAACAAAACACAACTTTATCAAGATTTTCGTTAAACCCCCCTTTAAATAGTAAAACTGACCCGGAGTTATTTACTAATAATCCGCTGGTTAAGCGAATGGGAGAAACTTATCAGTCAGCTACACTGATTGTTCACCCCAGGAGCGCAATAGCTTAGTTAATTTGCACTGGAATACACATCAGTTACACCTAGCTATGCATTAACAATAAGGCCTTTAGGTAAGACGAGGGAGGAACATCGCTCACTCTGTCTTCTTCGCGTTAAAGAGGATTTTCTTCGCTCAATGTAGGCGGTAAAATAATAATATAGTGCGTTATAAAGAGATTTCTTCGTCTTTATATTGTCACTAATCTTTGACAGACGCTGAGGTTTTCTCTGTGAGAAGCTCAAGAGTCTTCCAAGGATAGGTGGGCGGGTCCACACCTTCATTCATACTATCAAAGTGCCATTTAAAAGAGTATTCGGTTTCATAAACAAACGTAAAAACACACATGAATAGTCACTGAGTTCTGCTCACAAAACAAGGTTTAAAACTGCGCCCGCATTCCTCCACCAATTATGTAGCGATTTTAGCTGCATGTTGAATTAAGGATGAGTTTACTCAACAATAAGATTCTCCACCAGATCTATCAAGATCAAACATATATGAAATGAGTTATTTAAAACGTCAATTCAGTCAAGGAATTAGTTTAGCTCAAGGAAATATGTATAATAATCGTCATTACACATACATACTTTACAATTCTGATAAGCAGTATAGTGTTAAAAATCCTATATGTATTCGTCCAGCAAATGCATCAATGATTTATACACTAACGTTATCTCATTACTATAAGTACGTGACTATAACAAACAGAATTAAGAGCAGAGGTAGCATAGATCGAAACACAGTTTAAGTGACCAAGTTTGTAACCCTGAACAAAGAGAACTCATCACAAATGCCTTTATGGGCTTTTATTAAACTCTACTCTACATGGTAACAAAATGACGACAAACAAATACATGAAACACAAGCGCGCTACAAGCGCAAGAGAGAGAGAGAGAGAGAGAGAAGAGAGAGAGAGAGAAAGAGAGAGAGAGAGAGAGAGAGAGAGAGAGAGAGAGAGAGAGAGGAGAGAGAGAGAGAGAGAGAGAGAGAGAAGAGAGAGAGAGAGAGAGAGAGAGAGGAGAGAGAGAGAGAGAGAAGAGAGAGAGAGAGAGAGAGAGAGATAGAGAGAGAGAGAGAGAGAGAGGAGAGAGAGAGAGAGAGAGAGAGAGAGAGAGAGAGAGAGAGATAGAAGAGAGAGAGAGAGAGAGAAGAGAAGAGAGGAGAGAGGAGAGAGAGAGAGAGAGAGAGAGATGAGAGAGAGAGAGAGAGAGAGAGAGAGAGAGAGAGAGAGAGAGAGATAGAGAGAGGAGAGAGAGGAGAGAGAGAGAGAGAGAGAGAGAGAGAGAGAGAGAGAGAGATGGCTGCGAGGCAGGTAAACATGTCTGAAAACCAATAGAATCATCTTAACAAAGAGGCACGCTCTTAACGCAGCTACTCTGTATTTAGAAACGGATACTTGCAATCTCGATGTTGGACCAATATCCGTATTCGTGTGGATGGATGGAAATCTTGAATGGTTTCAGAATGCAGTCCTGTTGAAACGCTGAGTTTAGGTCCTGAGTCCGGAGTTCCATGGCTTAATCGGGGACCCCAGAGGGGGGCCCCAAGCGGGGGTGTCCGTTAGATTGTCCTCTTTCTTTTCCCTTCCAATTCCTAAATCAAAAGACGCTCAGAAGTGGATCGGTGATGGTGTTTTAAATGCATACCTGCCCTGCCCCAGATGGTCTGTGGGCCAATGCCACGAAGGAGATCCGTGGGCCAAAGAGAGGTCCTTACTCATGGCGCCTCATTTGCATGGCTCTGACAGTATGGTCAGTTAGCATTTAATACCTAAACTTAGTTATGGACAAAGTATGATGCATGCTATGTTTTTATAACATAGCTCATCATATAGGGAATTCAGAGATGTGTAGTTACATATGAAACATGCAAGTCTTTGAGCTGTGAATCCTCCCAACGTATGAATACATCAAATGAACCCTAAATCAAAACTTGCATATCTAACAGTTACAGAGTATTTACAATGGCACGAGCGCCAACATATAACCAGACATTTAGATACATTTTTATGAAAGGACAGTTTAAGCACATAAGTTCCTATTTGTCAGAGAAGTTTCTCAGATGTTAAGTAAGAGGTGAGACAGAGACTTAAAAGCAATGCTTTGAAGCTACGGAGTCGTAAATGTCCTACAGAGAAACCAAATGGTTATCACACTATCGGTGCGAGTTCCAAACGCAAACCCAGACTCATGGAGCCATACTTGCTTTGATCTTTAGATGATGGTATCTAGAAACCGGGACAAAAGGGAGTCAGGGGTTGAATGGCTTTTTTCACACTGATCCAGTCACTACAAGACCCTGAGCAGTTTGCCCAAAATATTTTTGGTAAGATTATGACATCAAACATTTTTCACTTGTATCAGACACAGTGGCCTTAATTCAATGGTGTTATGCTGATGATAAAGGGGGGCCAGACCTGAGATATAAGCACATTTTAGGAGCATTTACAACAGCGCATGCTTGTTTAGAACTGTATGATCCAATGGACGGGTTGGTTTTTAGATTGTTGTACAGTTACGCAGATAGTGTTATTTTTATATCCAAAGATGGTGACTGGGAACCACCATTGGGTCAAAACCTAGGTAATCTCACAGGTGAACTTGAGCTCAAGAGAGTATGCATCGGGGGCCTAAGACATACGGGTGCTGTACAAATACAGAGAAAATTTGAATGCAAGCCAAAGTTATGACGCTTAATGCTGTAAACTCTGAGGCTATCAGTTTAGACGATCTGATTGGTTTTGTCACTCACTTTGTTGTGGGGAACGGCAATAGCAGTTACATATTGGCTTGTATAAACGGCATCGTGTTTCGTGAGTGATAAAAAGAGGTTCCCACTCCATAACAAATCACTAGACAAACGTTTTTCTTTGATTTACAATAAAAGAGTTCGGCTTGGGTTTTGGACCTACAACGTTTCTAGAAATAGAGGCGTACTAGACACGGACACATTTGATTGTAGGTTTCAACATCTATTTTCATGTGTGATTATCATGCCTGTCTAACTCTGGAAAAAGATTTTTGTAAGAATGTGGCAAAATGCTGTTAAATTGATTTCTAAAAATGTGGATAATATTGTGTACATTTATGATTGTTGGCAACCCTTGTATGATGATTTTTTGAATATGTATAAAATAAATTTTGTTGAAGGCATACCACTGACTGCATACCTGAATGAGAATTTGTTTCCGGTCAATAATGAATTTGCTTATTGATGATTTAATAAAAGAAGCCAGTGGTACCAACGAAGTGAAGAAAGTGTACACCACAGAAATCTGAGTGCTATTTACATTGTACAGAATTAATTTTGTCTGGGTGAATCCAGCAGGATGATCAGTTTGAATACAAACAATTTGGTTTTGTTTAAAACCCATGTAATGGCTTGTCCAGGATACATCTGTCTGGCTAGTACAAAGTTTCTTAGTCTTATCAGGTAAACCTTATAGTTGCCTCCTGATTGATTATAAAGCAAAAGCACCCGAACACTATCGTCTCAGAATACACTTGCTCTCAACATATCCAGTAGTAGTGTATCTGCAGAAAAGAAAACATGGAGACCGAGCATTGCGGTGAAACATGTCTGGCAAACATTTTATAGAAATCTCCCTGTATCAAAATTGCTTTTTAAAGCCACTCCCCATAAGAGACAGGTTATTTTACAATCTGCCACCGACAAACTTATTGTAACACTGTGTCAGGTCGCCCTTAATGTACTTCATGGTAATATACAGATCACTTCTTGGTAATACCAGAAACTAAACATCGGAAAACGCTACTTAAATTTGTAACAAACAAGATTGGTATTAAAAGAAAGAGACGTTGATAAACCAACAGGGTGGTTTCCTACTCTCACTCTTAAGCATCTCAATACCCTTTGTGTCCACCTTGATTACATCTGGATAAAAGAAAAAAAAACAATGGAGTATGCAGAGAAAATGTTTTTGGTTCCAAAGCATCAGCTCAATAAACTTAAATCTGGCATCCCTCGCGAGTCTATACAACAGTCGGTGGAGAAAGATTTGTACACAGCTATAAGGGAAATCCTGCACAGCTCTGATATGGACTCTCATGAAAAAGCTAAACGATACACCATTAGTTTTGTTATATTTAACATTTACCAAGCAGGCTGATCGGGAGACAAATATGAAACATTAAACATGTCTGATAAAGAAATGGTTAGTTATGTACTGAATGCTGTAAACCCTGTTTTGGGTGATAATGTAGTAAATTATTTGTTTAAGAATGTGCCACAACGGAGTTTGAAAAACACTCCGTACATTTTGGATAAAATGACCATTTCTGAAGATATCGTATCATGGACTGCTTCCTGCTGTCTTTGCAGCAAATCTAAACAAGGGTGGAATTTAAAACAGGAACAATACTCGCAGAGAGTGTAGAGTCGACGCAGAGAGTATAGGCCGCGAAGTGAGGTACCAGATGAAGGCAGAGCCATGCAAAGAGGCAATTAGATCAGTATGGCTGTGTAAAATGAGGTCCTTCACAAATTCTTCCTGGTGAAACAGCTGGTTATAGCTCAGTATCCCAAAATATTTTCTCAAATATCAAAAATTATTTACACAAGTATTATCTTGAACATTTGGCATCGATTTCTGTTGTCATCATAGGTGTGTTTTTGCCTCTAGGTGTTAACTTGTAAGTTTGGTGGTAGTTGGAACAGTCCCTGCTGATGAGCTCGCCTGTTGAGGGAGAGGCTTACAATTATATTGATAGAAATGTAATTGATGATTGTGTGTCTGATCTGGCCCAGTCATTATACCACTGAAGGTGGTGACTGAAGACTGCCACCCATTTCATCCCATTTAGATGAAACTAGCAGCATTTCTCTCTGCTTTTATGTTTATAGGTGCTTTCTTGGAATAAATCCAGAGGCTGGCAAAACGTCAAAGAGGCAAGGACAAATAAACCAGCTGGATTGCACGTTTATAAGAAAACTCACCGATTGGGAATAGATGACAGAGTAAGCAGTCTAAACCAACCTAATACTGCATGGTCAAGCTTTTGTTAAGATATGTTGTTCGGTTCTAGGTGAACATATTCTTGGTTTAGCCGGTCTTGGTTTAATAAAGAGAGTCATGACCTTGGTGTCAAAAACCGAACCACTTGTAATCCCGGCTGATATAAAGACTTATCACAACCTTTCCATTCAACTGGGCTCATCAACCATCACACCTTCCAGAAAGGCAAGAAACCTTGGAGTGGTGATCGATGACCAGCTCAACTTCACAGATCAAGTTGCCAGCACCACCCGGTCCTGTAGATTCATCCTCTACAATATCAGGAAAATTAGACCCTTCCTATCAGAGCATGCTACGCAAGTCCTAGTACAGGCCCTAGTCCTGTCCAAACTGGACTACTGCAATGCACTACTGGGAGGACTTCCAGATTGCACAACCAAACCTCTACAGATGATCCAGAATGCTGAGGCAAGAGTCATCTTTAATGAACCGAAGAGAGCACACGTTACTCCTCTACTCATTAAGCTACATTGGCTCCCTATAGTCGCTCGCATCAAATTCAAGACTCTGCTCCTGGCCTACAAGACCACCACTGGTTTGGCACCACCTTATCTTCACTCACTACTGCAGACATATGTACCCGCCAGATCCCTACGCTCTGCAAACGAACGGCGTCTTGTGGTGCCATCCCATAAAGGTAGAAAATCTCTCTCGCGCACCTTCTCCGGATCTGTTCCACCTATGTGGAATGATCTGCCTGCTGCTACAAGATCTGCAGATTCTGTAGCCATCTTTAAGAAACGCCTGAAAACCCATCTCTTCCGCCAACATCTTACTGTTCTGTTCTGACTCAAGTTTCCTCTCTACTCTTTTCTTCTCTACTCTAAAAAAAAAAAAATGTATGAATGAATGTTTCTGTATACTGTGTTAGGCTATATGAAACCTCTTCTTTTTGATTGCACTTATGCTCTTGTTGTACTTATGCTGTCCTAATTGCTTCCATTACCTACCCCACTTGTAAGTCGCTTTGGATAAAAGCGTCTGCTAAATGACTAAATGTAAATGTAAATGTAAATGTCATAGCAGAAACGTTTAGAGAAACCATATTAAAATAAAGAATGTCAAACTGTTTATGCTCGTTTACTTTGATAAGACAGAGAACGTGATTTAGTGTTATTTTGTATTGATGGGTCATCAGATAAAACTCATATTTTAAAGTGTAAGTTAACAGCACATCATTGGCTGTTGAGGTAAAGCCAATACGTGTATAGTTATGATTGTGTAATTGGTTCACTTTACACTGTAATTCTGCAGCTGCCAACTGGTGAATCACAGATATTTAATAGATTTTAGCTGTAACTTCACAGTTAAGTACAAGCACTTCTACCAAAGAAAAATGGTAAATCACAGTAATCTGATCCTTATCTGGCACTTACTGTTCAGTTAAAAACCATCACCATCACTTTCACAGCAGCCAACTGCAACCTCACAATAAACTGACAGACACTCACGGTTATGTAAAAATAATTGTACAACACTGAACTGCTAAATAACAGTAGTGTGACAGACAGGAACTTTTACTTCAGTTAATTGAGCTAGTTCCACTGGAGCATTCTATGAAATAACTGTAATACGATGGCATACATACTGTGAGGGCACAGTACACAACTGTTTACAACTCTTTACTGCAGACATGACACAGTGAGTTTCTGTGAAAGTCATGCAACCAGAAGCCAGTAATTTTCTGTGAAGATACGGTCAAACATTTTACAGTGTGTGAAAAACGGAATTTTCTGAAAAAATGTCCCCCTCTAATGTACAGTCCATCGGAACTACACAATTTGCATTGCGAGGTAAGAAAAGGGTACATTAAAAAAAACTTTTTTCATGGATCTGTTGCGGTCTCGACATTGCTAATTATTTTTCACTCCGACATATTAATCAGGAGTAGGTTAACTTTAGCGATAAAGCGTCATCCCATCCCCAATGCTACATTTAGCATGTGTAACGCTATTGTGTGTATTTTAATCATAGTTTATTTATTGATTTATTTAAATGTTTGTTTAACCTGCACAGATGCATCAGACGGTATAACAGGATCCCCTGCTTTCAATTCAGAGATGTAAAGCTTGCTGCATTTACACAAGCTTCAAAATCATGTCACTTAACGCATGCAAAATGCAGTTCAGCAAAGAGGTATGTGTGTGAATGACTTAATTTAATGATTTAATCTGCTTTTGTTGTAAGCAAGGCATTTCACCACAAAACCACTTCGAAAGGCATATAACTATAAACTTTGCTGTTGTAAACAAGACAATTGTGCTAATTTATTCTTTTTACATTTAGATTTGACCATCATCATGTGTGATTTAAACTGCAGACCATCACCACATTTTCACTGCTGCTATTGCACTTCAACAGTAATCAGACGGGATGGTAATATTTTTAAATCCTGTAAAAACAGCCTCCATTGCCAGCAGCTCCACTACCATCCCTAAAGCATCAGAAGAACCACCTCCAAAAAGATTCCATGTCTGTTAACAAATCAGGGTGACTTGCACACACTGGAACTCAGATAAATCAAAGGAACTTGCTGGTTCATATTAACAGAAGACGCAGGCAATGGGAAACTGAAATTATAGCAAAACAACACCTGTACTGTTAATGCATTAAAGCCAGAAATGGAATCTGCATTTACTTTGATTAGATGCATATGTTTGGAGTTTATACTAACACTAACTTTGTCTTCATGAAATTTTTTAATTAACTAGCCAAAAAATTATTTTTTTACAGGTGTGAGGAGTGAGGAAACAATACTTATGTGATTTCATGAACTGAACTGTCATGCATTATGAAATGTATGGCAGATCTGTTTGAGATCATACTTTTTTAGCCAGTCATGATTTTCAGTGTTGTATAATTCAGTTATGGTAAAACTAAGCCACTGGCTCTAACATAACACTAGGGACGTTATCTCTTAGACCCGAACATATTCATTGCAATATGTCCATTTGTGTCTTTTTGGATTTGAATGCCCAAATTGTTATTAAATCAAGAATTTCTTTTGTTGTATTTCTTTAGAAAATTGGCTAATTACATTTCTCCAGGCCATTGGAACATGTTTATACTGACAGATTTTGAGGTACAGCTTTTTAACTTCTTTGCATGTACCTCTTTAATATCGGTAGTGGAGAGTTATGAAAGTTTTTAACAAAACAATGAGCAAACATAAAGGTTTGCCTAAACATTTTTTTTACCAGACTTGACAGCTACATTCTGTATTTATTTGTGCGTCACTTCAGTTGGTTGGAATTAATTGTGTGAATTCATGTTGAGGGTAAGTGGTCTTATAACTTACAATATGTCATACAGGAGCAATATGTGCCAATACAGACATACTGGTTTCAACAAAAGCTAGACCACTACCTGTTGAGAGAAAGAGAGATTTAGTGTTCATTTTTCTGTCAAATTGGTTTTGCTATCAGTAAATTCAGGCATTTCCTCTGACAAGGTATATGATATTGATAACTACACTTTCAGTTAAAACCCTCCCTAATGTGCATTTCCAGTATGCATGCAGTATATAAAAATATGATGCATGCCTCAAAACATTGTAATGTTTGTCACACCCTGGTGCTGGGACCTCTGTTCGCCACCTGATGGCGTCATTCCACTCTGTGTTCTCTCTGTATTTTGTTATGACGCCAGTTCCCATCATGCTTTGTCTTGTTATCATGTATTGGTTTCATCTGTGTCTCATTACCTGTTTGTCCCTTCATCTGTGTTTATATAGCCCTTGTGTTCAGTTGACTGGTGTGTACCGTTTTTGTCTGTCAGTGTTCAGCCGAGGGAACAAGGAGCGGATCCACTTGCACTAAATGGTGTTTAGCGCGGTCGATCCTGGCAGGAAACATGAGGGAAACATACAGCATAACTAACAAAAACGATACACACCAGACAACTGAACACAAGGGCTATATATACACAGAAGAAGGGACAAACAGGTTATGAGAATGGAATGGCGACCTCAGGTTTTGTAAAATGAAATTCTGTTTGAAAATAACTTTTGTGCTCTTCATGTTATTCTATTTGTTATATTATTTATATACATAATTGTTTTTTGTTATATGCACATTTTGCCAAGTGAATGAATCCAGCAACACAAGTAGGACACACTCAAAAAAAGGGTGTACTCTCTGATTTACTTAACAACCAATCTTTAAACTAACGTAATTATTAACGACAATTATATGTTATGTGACAGTCCAGGATTGTGTTTGATGATTATTTCACGCGGTAGCACGAGGTGCGTTAAATTTAGCTTTTCCGTCGTGTTTAAGGAGTTTTGAACTTGTTGTTTCACTTCGTGTAATTTTTATGCAGCAGTGACGTTAACGTTCAAGTGTAAGTTTGTTCGCGTCACGATTCCTCTAATGCTGTTCGTGATAGCACGAGGTGCGTTTTTACTTGGCTTTTCCATCTTGTTTATTCAGCAATGAACCTGCTCTATATTTGGGTAACTTACGTTTTATTGCGTTATGTGGCAGTTATGTAAAGATTATGATTTGTTCGTTTCAAATTCGTCACAAGGTGAATTTAGCATTTCCTTTTTTGTTTAAACCGTATAAAACTTGTTCTTCAATTTCGAGTCATTTAAGTGTTTTAAGCAGCAGTAATGTAAAGTCGAGGATTTGTACGTTTTCAAAATGTATGGATTGCTTCACACGTTAGCAAGAGGTGCGTTTAATTGAGCTTTTCCGTCGTGTTTAGTTTGTAGCTTTGAAGAAAACGACGTTTTAAAGCACCACGATTACATGATAAAAAGTTTAGTCAGTGCTCTTCCTCAAGGGGTCTTGAAGTTGTATTTTTGTTTTTAAATCAGGAGACATGAGGTGGTCAAGGATTAGCCTCCAATAGCGGATTTCAAAACTAGATGGCCTGCTCTTTTCAGAACGGAAGAGGTGGGTGAAATGTTTTTGATTCATTTATGTTCGACTTTATGGGTTTGTGGTAACAATAAATAATTGTGTTTTGTAGATCAGTCCAGTGTTTGAAAGAATCACAACAGTCCCATGGGTGTCTACGTACTTTGCGAAGATGGATCAATATTCTGCTAAACTTATGAAGATCAATGCAAAGCGAGGAGGAGTAAATGGACAAAGAATTAAAGAACTGTTGGTTCCCACAACACGGGTATGAAGAACTAAACTCATCAAAACCTTGTAGTAAAGCTTCATATCTGCATCGATGCCACAGCTTGTAATTAGAAGTTTTCTAGAAGTTCTAAAGAAAGAGATATAGTCATAGATAACGGATGTCAAATTGTTGTTTTGTTTTCTAAAGTCCACTTACATGGAGTTATACATGGAGATGTGTTGCATAAAAATCTAAAAAAATGAGTAAATGTTTGCATGAGATTTTGAAGGCTACAATTCATTAAAATTATTTTATATTTAGACCGTCAACATTGATGTGAAGCGAGAGTGCTCGGATCTCTGTGTCTACCTGAATGAAGACCCAAGCAATCTAGTTAATGAGTAATTTGTAAGTATATGTGTGTGTATACTTTGCTGTATTATTAAGGAAGTGAAATTGTGTGGTACAGCTTACATTTTATCTTTTTTCCTACTTATGTCATTTCAATCCTATTAGAGTTTTCTGCCGAAAACAAGATATTTTAAATAATGTTCGAAAAAAATCAACACTGGCCCACATTTACTTTTTCGTCTTTTGTACATTGTAGATGCGCAATTCGTTCCTAAGACCGTTCTCAAAACACTCTCAGGAGGCGGTCCAGAAAACTGTGATGGGAGTGTCTGTCGTAAGAATTGAAGGTTCAGACATTGAAGACAGCCCAGCAAATGTTGGAGTGGTATTGCAGGGAGTGAGAGTTATGGTGGACGTGAACAACATATCGTATGCGACAGCCATGCTGATGGGACTGATATATTCACTGAACTTGAGCTACCCTCCTGAACTCAGGTACACTTTTAAAGTACTGCAGAAGTTGTTTCTGGAGCTAGAGGGGAAGAAACTATCTCAAAAAGTTCAGATCCTGAAGACAAAGCTATTCATAGATGTTACGGAGTAAACGATGTTATTTTTCGCATGTATGTTTCAGAAAATGGTAGTACAATTGTTTAATTAGGTTTATTAAGAGATGTTAAACATTGTACTTAAATGGTGCTGAGTGCATCTAATTTGTCAGTAAATGTTAAGGTAGGGCTGGGCGATATGGCTAATAAATATATCAACCATATGATGCTTTATATGCTGTCGATATCGATAATTATTAGGGCTGGGTTTTGTGACCAAATTGGCGATTCGATTCTTGTTTTAATGGTTTCGATTCAATATCGATTAGTTATAAGTACTTTAATTATAATGCTAGTTTTGCCGCCAGGGAATCCACATTAGTCAGGGGTGCACATAAGTTTTTCTATCAGGAAAGCACCTGGAGATTCGGTTTGGTTTACCTATTAAAAATAAAAGTAAAAAAGTGGTTGCTTTTTAATGAACAATAAGCAAAATAATATAGTGGGATAATACTACATTTATATTGCTTTGAAGTACACTTAAAATACAATTGTATTGTATTTATTCTTGTTTTTCATTTTAAATTGGTAAATATTAATTTTCAACACCAAATTTGAAACTTAAAACGGCCAACCTTTTTGGTTTTTGGCAGGTTGCTGGGAAGTGCACTTGCGAGCGCACATGGATGTGCAGCGCAGTGCAGATCCAGACATTCACAGAGGCTGCGCATGCGTGCTTACAGAAAGCAGAACCGAAGAAGGCGGAGCTACCGATTCTCCGTTTTTCATAATTAACACCCAGGTCCCGTTTAACACCTGGAACAAACGAAACATCAGTAGTTTGAGCAGCATTTTGTTCAAAGGGAAATCTTTTCCAGTATTACATTTAATCAGTTTAAAACTGTGATTGTGCATCAAAAGGTTTCAACCATGTCAGTACGCAAATGTGCGGTCTAAACTTATTGAGAGAGCGCAATTTTAATTTTGGTCACGCATGCGCATATGGTGACATGTTATGCCTTTCACTGAGGTGCTTGCGTGTCACCATTACGTATCTCTGCTCCAAACCATTGATCGGATGTGAAATTCCTCGTTATCAACTATCGCGTAGTCTTAGCGGGAGGTGAATCTGACATTAATTTAGCCGGCGCTGGTGTCCATTGGCTACCGTGAGCTTCGGCCGTGATCCTTATTTCCCTCTCCCACTTTTATTTGAATTTATTTTGTTTAATTTAATCCGCATGAGTGATTGCGACGTCTTCAGGAAGATAGGCGAAATGCAGATATCCTTGAACTGAAGCTTTCAGTTCATGGGGATTTCCCGAATCGATATTGTTTTGTTAAATTGAAAATCGATTAATATCAAGGAATCAAAATTTTTTACCCAGCCCTAATAATTATTGACCTTATTTTTAATTAAAAATGACAAGTAGAACAGTTTGTATTTAACCTCTGTATTTTAATTGACCCACATTATTATGGCATACATCAAAAAAATAGTTTTGGCAGTAAAAAAATACTAAAACAAAAAAATTAACAAAATATCTTCTTTGTCTCACTCTACTTATATTTAGATAAAAGTTTAAACAAACATTAACTTTAAATTGAAGTGAACACATTTCGTAACATTTTAAGTTCAATGTAAACCTGGAACAATCAAGGCAAACTTTGAGGTAGATCAACAAAAGCATCTGTATTAAGGAATACCAACAAACCTTTATAACAGTAGACAAATGCCTGACTTCTCCACCATGCTGAATGGAAGCATTTCTTTTGCAATGAACTACGCTATTTCATTGGTTATGTAATTAAATCGCTTGGAAGATTTGTCATATGGCACTGTTACAGAGTACCTCTCCATCGTGGACTGCTTGTGGGTTGTTTGTTGACTTGAGGTAGATGGGCGACATGATGTATATTCCAAAAGGTGGCAGCCGTATAGATGGTGGAATAAATAGCTTACACACTACGTTCTTCTGATGGTGGTCGGAAGAAAAGAAACCAAAAAACTGCCACGCTGGCGAGCTGACATTTCGCTTTTTGTTCACGATTTGACAACTGACAGAAGGCACGGCACTCATCTTGCACGTGTTCTAAGTGAACATGGCAATGACGCGACCAAACTGAGACTAAAGCAACCGGGCAAATTAGATCTTATTGCCTGTTTAAGATCTTCGGATGCGCACATTTTAAGGAAATTATCTAGCGCTATATCAAAAAATTTTTATATTGATATCGACAATGTTGTACCGTCGATAAATATCGATATCGGTTTATCGCCCAGTCCTATGTTAATGTTTATAATGTTGTTAAAGTAACGTTTAACTGTAACTGTCCCACAGAGCCTGAAAAAAAATCTGCCAATGGTGCTGAGTGCATCTTTTTTGCAGTAAAGTAACAGTTTTGTAATGTTTTTAGAGAATTTACATTCATTTGTACAAAGTTTAAAAAAGCTTTTACAAGCGGTGTGCTAGCTTCCCCAATTGTGCGGAGTGCATCTTGTTTTGTCTGTAAACATTAGTTTTGTAATGCTATTACTATGTTTAATTGTAACACCTGAATGGTGTTTGTGCATTTGGTTTGTCAGTAAATGTTAAACATTTGTAATGTTATTCCATTGTAATTGTCCAAAGTACTTAAAAGCAAATTTGCAAGCTATTCAAGCTGATCAGTGCATCTTATTTGTCACTGAATATTACAATTAACCTTAAGTGTATCTGTAATTTAAGTGCAATAAACATTGCTTGCTTCAAGAACTCTTGTCTGAAATTCTTTTATAAATAAGATGAATGCTATATATAGTTTGTAACAATCTGTGCAGTAAAGCATACTTTTCTGTGTGATGTAACTTGAAATGGAAACCAATGTGTTGAATTAACTTAAAGGAATTGGATGGAACCGCTGTCCATAATATAAATGAGTTGTTTGAATTAAATATTCTTGAGTTGGACAAACAAAAAATATTTGTGTTTTAATCAAATAAACACATGTTCAGAAAACGTAACCATCTTAAGTTAAAGGGAAGCCATCATGCCGATATAATTTAACTTCACCATTTTAAAGTAATGAAACATCATTCAATTTGATTTGCAGCAACACAAGAATTTAGCATAGATTGAAAACAACCCTTTAATGTAATACAAACCGATTGGGTTTTGTGGAACCACTGTCCATAATTTAAGTTAAAACTATCATCTTTTTTTTTCAGCGCAGTGGAATATGTGGTTTAATTTACCCAACTCCCAAATGTCGACGCATTGGTTGCCTTATTAGTCTCAGAGCACATGTGACCATGATCATCCTGGCAAATCACATGGCTGGGTTCAGACTACTTTTAGACTGGTCGCATTTAAATAGGATGATGCATAGCCTACCACATGAAGACTGAATCTATCCTCAATTACAGTATTATAATTCCATTTAATTACATTTACAAGCTTTTTTCCATACGTGCATTCATATATACGAATTAAAAAAATAAAGGACAGATACAAGGTAACAGGCCGAATTTTACACGAATCAATCAGATTATTTTAATTCACATCTGAACCACACGTTAATGCGATGGAAAAATGAAGAGTGCACAGATAGTAAGATTTGATTTTGCCTGCTAAGTATAGCAATTAACATCAAGTTAAAGTAACATCAAAATTAACTAAAAGCTTATAATGAAGAAAAAAAATAATGAAACGATTAATCCAATTAAGGAAAAAATATAATAAAATGTAATCTGAGATGGATACAAGGTTTCAGTTCTAAGCAATACATGCATAGTTTTGGCGTGGCATATTTTTATCAAGTGTTCACGTACTGCCGTTTTTCACAAAAACACCAATACCGTGCTAGAAAAACATAAATGAACAGGAGTCAAAAATAACCTTTTAAAATATAAGCATAAGTCTATGGAAGGATTTGATAAATGTCTCAAAGTTCAGTTTATCTTCATGTTCAATTTTCTTGCCGTGCGAAACAAACTGTATGAGTTTTAGTAACTGTACCTGCGCGTGGATTGCTCGAGCCCCGCCCTCTAGGTCCAGCGAGGGAGAGTTTGAGCTTTGTTTAATACGGGCACCTGATTGGCCAACGCACGTTCTTATGCACGTTCTTGGCTGTTATAAAGTCTGATGCCACTAGCTTTGCTCATTGTCATTTCTACTGCGTTTGCTATCAGTTGACTACGGTTTGCTTAACGGTTTGCTTAACGTTCGCTTACGGTTTGCTTAACGTTCACTTTCGGTTTGCTTAACGTTCGCTTACGGTTTGCTTAACGTTCGCTTACGGTTTGCTTAACGTTCGCTTACGGTTTGCTTAACGTTCGCTTAACTGCAGTCGACTAACGGTGAAATGGGTCAAGAATTTGGCAAATGTGTTAAAACCGACAGCGTTGACGATCTGAGCGGTGTGTACAAAAAATGCACACCTGCACAATCGACCGCGAACGGTATACACGATGGAGGAAGGAAGAAACATAGGTTTTGGAGACGGAAGAAAGATAAAGGTCAGGTTCAGGCTACTGAAGTTATCGATGTGGCATCTGACAGAAACGGTGAAGGCAAGTAACGTTTATATCATCACTTAATGTACACGTCCGTTGAAAACGTTTATGGTCAGTTCACTTTAGGGCTGCAGTTATCGATTATTTTAGTAATGGACTATTCTACTTATTTTCCATCGATCAATCGGGTATTCGGATAATGAATACTTTTCTTTATTAAATAGCAACAACTCAATATACAAGAGAAAATAAGACAGGTCTCTTACAATGAACAATTCATTTATTTTCCTTTTTAGACAAATAATAAAGTATTGCTGAAATAGGATACATAAATATCTGTGAAAAGTTACCCATTTAATACATTACATTGCAATATTACATTCAACATGCAATATAATACACATTTATAAATAAGAAACATTAATACTAGGAATGAACAAAGCTTCGTGGCAACAAAAATTGCCTCGATGATTTTTTGTATTCGAATTATTCGAAGAATCGTTTCAGCCCTAGTTCACTTATACAGATTTCCCTGTGTTTCTCGAATAGTAAATGCATCAAAACGAATTATTTCAAAAACAAAAATGTAGTTAAAATATATGTGAAAATATTTTAAATAGAATCAAACGTTCGTAACCTTTTCAATCTGTTATATAATGTTAAAAATTTTGTTATACCTTTATATGTTGAATATTATTTAAGGTGTTTGCCAGGATGTCCTACTGTAACTTATTGGTTAAAGGGATGAACAGATCCTCCTGTTGAAAATCTGTGTGAAATTTGTTCATATACAGTATCGTGTAGGATTCATGAATGATACGTTAAGTGTTGATTATTTCATGAATATTCTTTGATTGACTCGATCTTGTGTGTTTATCACTACAGAGTTTCAGGAAAACCAGGAAACTCTCACCTGTGACCTGAAGATCCTCTGCACTCAGGATCCAGTCCTTTCCGAGACCCATGTGCAGGTGCATTTTGGGTCGGAATTGACTGAGGATACCGTTCGGGATCCAGTCCTTTCCGAGACCCATGTGCAGGTGCATTTTGGGTCGGAATTGACTGAGGATACCGTTCGGGATCCAGTCCTTTCCGAGACCCATGTGCAGGTGCATTTTGGGTCGGAATTGACTGAGGATACCGTTCGGGATCCAGTCCTTTCCGAGACCCATGTGCAGGTGCATTTTGGCTCGGAATTGACTGAGGATACCGTTCGGGATCCAGTCCTTTCCGAGACCCATGTGCACGTGCATTTTGGGTCGGAATTGACTGAGGATACCGTTCGGGATCCAGTCCTTTCCGAGACCCATGTGCAGGTGCATTTTGGGTCGGAATTGACTGAGGATACCGTTCGGGATCCAGTCCTTTCCGAGACCCATGTGCAGGTGCATTTTGGGTCGGAATTGACTGAAGATGCCGTTCGGGATCCAGTCGCTATCGAGTCGGACTGGGAGGAAGAGTTGGTTTGGAATATGGAAATCCAGCCAGCATCAGTCAGTCTGGATGAGGAGGAGATGGATGAAGACGAGGAGCCCAGTGTGGTCATTCAGGGTGAGTGTACTTCCATAATCCCAACATGCACCTATTCACTTCTGCTCATATATTAGACAGAAATTGTTAAAATAGTTCTCGATTAAGTATCGCTTTTGTTGTATTTTCAATTTCACGTCTCTTTCAATAGAAATCAACTCATGGCAGTATGAGATCGGTGACATCCTGGCTGAATGTGCTTTTGGAGCCATTTATGAAGGAACCCGGGTGAAGGATGGCTTGAAGGTTTGAGTTTTTACTCACAGTTTCTAACAAATAGTCTTGTGCTCATCTATTTAATTTCTCAATCTGTCCTTTACACACATTCTGCATGCACTTGTATCCACTATTTAGTGCTTGTATTTCTCACATGTCTGCTCAGGATGAATGCTTCGTATGAAATTATATAACTGTAAATCCTTGTTTGTTTTGTTGATCAGGTGGCAGTGAAACGTGTCAATACGTTGAAGCATCTAGATTATATCAGCATCGTGAGTAGTACCCAATATTTTTCAATTAAAAACATCATCACTGTTTACATACACACACATTCCAGTTTTTTCAAACTCTGTGTAATGATGCTGCTGTCTTTCTTCTAGCCGGGTCATCCTGAGCCTCTTCCACGTGAAGTGGCTCTTCACATTCTTGCCTGTAAGGGAGAAGTCTTTCCTGAGGTTGTCCAGCTCCTGGACTGGCAGGTGTATCCGGACCACTACATTATGGTCCTGGAGCGTCCGTCTCCCTGCGTTGATGTACGAGATTTTGCTACGAGCAACGGGGGACAACTCGGCGAGGAGTTAGCCAAAGACATCATGTGGCAGGCGACCAGAGCTGCCTACAAGTGCTGCCAACGGGGGGTTTTCCATCGTGATATCAAAATGGAGAACCTCCTTATAACAACAGACACCCTATACGTCAAACTTATTGACTTTAGGTGTGGCGATGTGCTTACAAGGTCGCCTTACAAGATGTTTATGGGTATGTTTGATCACTTCAGACACATCATTTACATTTGTATAAATAAGATGATAAATAAAATGACAGCATTCAGAGGCTGTGCTAGGCACACTTAGGCTACAAAATACTGTGGTAGTGTAAGCCGTTAAATGATATGAAATCAATTTTTTTCAGGAACAAGAGACTACGTCTGCCCAGAGTTTTTCAAAACTGGCGCGTATTACGGACAGCCGGCGACGGTGTACTCGCTCGGGGCGCTGCTCTTCGCCATGGTGTGTGGGACATTTCCCAACCGTATTCACCAGGACTCGATCGACAAGAGAACCTTGTATAAAAACTTGACTGAAGGTGAGATCTTCATCAGACCAACAGTAGTTCTGAATGATAGAAAACGAACAAGCGATTTGATAAAAGAATTGAATAAGATAATGAATGAGACTTTAACGTGTCATTCAGATAAACTCACAGTTTAAGATGATAATCGTCTCTTCTGTGTTTCTGAACAGAATGCTGCGATTTAATTGAAGCCTGCCTACAAGAAGACCCAGATGATCGTATTGATCTGGATGAGATCCTTGACCACAAATGGTTTCAGGTAATGAGATGTTTATACACCCCACACATTTTCTGCATTTGTTTTTTGTTGTTGGTTTATTCTGAAATTTGGAAGATGGAAAGTCAATATAATGTATTTAGACAATATACCACTTATGTTACTGTTTATTTCAGGACAAATATCCTGCCTACTGCCTCCAGACTCCAGTCCACTTTAATGAGGACAAAGAGGATGATCAGAAGCCCAGTGTGAGAATTGAAGGTGAGTTTAACTTCATAAATCCGACATTTCACCCCTTGATTCTGATCGGTCAATAGCTGTGTTTTACTCACACAACGATTCTGTGGAACAACACTTTACAGTATTTAACATGTTAAACAGATATTGTGAAATAGTTCTAGGTTAAGTTTTGCTAATGTTTGGTGATTCATGTCTGATGCATTTCTCTGTTAATAGAAATCAATTGCCAGCAGTATGAGATTGGCAGTGAGCTGGGTCAAGGCGGTTTTGGAACAGTCTTTGACGGGACACGTCTGCGGGACGGATTGAAGGTGTGATGTTTTTCTTTTTTTCTGTCTTGTGCTCATCTTCTTTTCAAACCTTAATGTATCCAGTGTCCAAGACTTCAGTGCTTGATCTATTGAAACCTGACCACACTTGCTCTTTACTGTTGTATATGTATTATAGCACAGTTTTGTTCAAGATAAATGCTTACACAAACCCATTTTTTTGTTTTGTTGAACAGGTGGCAGTGAAAATTGTCAAGAAGACCAAGGATGTGATCGATGATCTTATCAACATTGTAAGAAGCTTGTGTTGTTATTCAATTGAAAACATTTTCACAGTTTGTTGGAGACTGAGCTAAATTCTTGTTGAGCTAAATATTAAACCACCTTCATTTATTCATGACAAACAATTGTTTTTCTTCTAGCCTGGTCATCCTGAGCCTCTTCCAAGAGAGGTCGGCCTTCAAATGCTTGCCTGTGACGGAGTACATGTTCCTGTAATCGTCCAGTTTCTGGACTGGCAGGACTATCCGGACGAATACATGATGGTCCTGGAGCGCCCCACTCCCTGCATGGACATCACGAGTTTCGTGAAAGACATGGGAGGCAGCGTGACGGAGAACGTTGCAAAGGCTATCATGGGGCAAGCAACGTATGCAGCTGAAGTCTGCTGCTTACGGGGGGTTTTCCACAGAGACCTTAAACAAGAAAACCTCCTGATTAACCCGGACACGCTGGAGGTCAAACTGATTGACTTTGGGTGCGGCGATCTGCTCAAAAGATCACCTTACCATGAGTATATGGGTATGTTTTATCACTTTCCTAATGAACAGGTTGTTAACATAAATACTAAGATGATGATTTTCAGATATTTTCTGATAGTTCTTCTGCTCACTTTTTAGACATCAAATTTTTTGCACACTGATCTTTTTTGTTTAGGCACAATGATCTACGCCTGCCCCGAATACTTTGAGTGGGGGCAGTACTATGGAAAGCCGGCGACGGTGTACTCGCTGGGCGTGCTGCTATTCGCCGTGGTGTGCGGGAGATATCCCACCCATTTTGACCTGGACCAGATCGAAAAGAAGTCATGGAGTGAAGCCGGCTTGACTGAAGGTGAGATCTTCATCAGACCAACTATAGTTCTGAATGATAGAAAACAGAACAAGTGCTTTGATGAAAGAATTGAATAAGATGATGAATGAGACTTTAAACTGTCATTCAGATAAACTCACAGTTTAAGATGATAATCGTATCTTCTGTGTTTCTGAACAGAGTGCTGCGATTTAATTGAAGCCTGCCTCCAAAAAGATCCAGATGATCGTATTGATCTGGATGAGATCACTGACCACAGGTGGTTTCAGGTACTGAGATGTTTACTTTACACATGACACATTTTCTACATTTGTTATTGGTTTATTCTGAAATCTGGAAGATGGAAAGTCAATCTAATGTATTTAGACAATATACCACTTATGTTACTGTTTATTATAGGAGAAATATCCTGCCTACTGCCTCCAGACTCCAGTCCACTTTAATGAGGACAAAGAGGATGATCAGAAGCCCAGTGTGAGAATTGAAGGTGAGTTTAACTTCATAAATCCGACATTTCACCCCTTGATTCTGATCGGTCAATAGATGTGTTTTACTCACACAACGATTCTGTGGAACAACACTTTACAGTATTTAACATGTTAAACAGATATTGTGAAATAGTTCTAGGTTAAGTTTTGCTAATGTTTGGTGATTCATGTCTGATGCATTTCTCTGTTAATAGAAATCAATTGCCAGCAGTATGAGATTGGCAGTGAGCTAGGTCAAGGCGGTTTTGGAACAGTCTTTGACGGGACACGTCTGCGGGACGGATTGAAGGTTTGATGTTTTTCTTTTTTTCTGTCTTGTGCTCATCTTCTTTTCAAACCTTAATGTATCCAGTGTCCAAGACTTCAGTGCTTGATCTATTGAAACCTGACCACACTTGCTCTTTACTGTTGTATATGTATTATAGCACAGTTTTGTTCAAGATGAATGCTTACACAAACCCATTTTTTTGTTTTGTTGAACAGGTGGCAGTGAAAATTGTCAAGAAGACCAAGGATGTGATCGATGATCTTATCAACATTGTAAGAAGCTTGTGTTGTTATTCAATTGAAAACATTTTCACAGTTTGTTGGAGACTGAGCTAAATTCTTGTTGAGCTAAATATTAAACCACCTTCATTTATTCATGACAAACAATTGTTTTTCTTCTAGCCTGGTCATCCCGAGCCTCTTCCAAGAGAGGTCGGCCTTCAAATGCTTGCCTGTGACGGAGTACATGTTCCTGTAATCGTCCAGTTTCTGGACTGGCAGGACTATCCGGACGAATACATGATGGTCCTGGAGCGCCCCACTCCCTGCATGGACATCAGGAGTTTCGTGAAAGACATGGGAGGCAGCGTGACGGAGAACGTTGCAAAGGCTATCATGGGGCAAGCATCGTATGCAGCTGAAGTCTGCTGCTTACGGGGGGTTTTCCACAGAGACCTTAAACAAGAAAACCTCCTGATTAACCCGGACACGCTGGAGGTCAAACTGATTGACTTTGGGTGCGGCGATCTGCTCAAAAGATCACCTTACCATGAGTATATGGGTATGTATTATCACTTTCCTAATGAACAGGTTGTTAACATAAATACTAAGATGATGGTTTTCAGATATTTTCTGATAGTTCTTCTGTTCAATTTTTAGACATCAAATTTTTTGCACACTAATCTTTTTTGTTTAGGCACAATGATCTACGCCTGCCCCGAATACTTTGAGTGGGGGCAGTACTATGGAAAGCCGGCGACGGTGTACTCGCTGGGCGTGCTGCTATTCGCCGTGGTGTGCGGGAGATATCCCACCCATTTTGACCTGGACCAGATCGAAAAGAAGTCATGGAGTGAAGCCGGCTTGACTGAAGGTGAGATCTTCATCAGACCAACTATAGTTCTGAATGATAGAAAACAGAACAAGTGCTTTGATGAAAGAATTGAATAAGATGATGAATGAGACTTTAAACTGTCATTCAGATAAACTCACAGTTTAAGATGATAATCGTATCTTCTGTGTTTCTGAACAGAGTGCTGCGATTTAATTGAAGCCTGCCTCCAAAAAGATCCAGATGATCGTATTGATCTGGATGAGATCACTGACCACAGGTGGTTTCAGGTACTGAGATGTTTACTTTACACATGACACATTTTCTACATTTGTTTTTGGTTTATTCTGAAATCTGGAAGTTGAAAAGTCAATATTTGTCGATAGCATATAATTAGACAATACAGCACTTATATTAGTTTTATTTGTTTATTTCAACAGGAAGATCCAGCAAACGGCCTCCGGTCTCCCCTCCACACTGGGAGGGATGATGTTTTTAAGGATTCAGATAATGCTGGCTCGGAATTTAATGATGATGGGGAGGTGATAATACAGCAGACCTCAGTTGGTAGTGCGTCTGGCGTGGTAAACCTGCACACTTCAGTTAGTGTTGCGTCGGACCGGGAGGGTGATGTATGGCAGAATTCGTTGGTTATTGCAGCATACAGGATGGTTGAAATTCCACAGAATTTGTTAGATAGTGTGTCGGAACGGGAGGGTGATATACAGAAGAATTCATCAGATATTGCATCATACAGGATGGTTAAAAAAGAGCGGAATTCGTTAGATAGTGCTTCGGACTGGGAGGAATTAATTTGATATTGCATCGTACAGGATAGTTATAATACTGCAGAATTCATTTTATATTCTGTCGTACAAGACGGTTAAAAAACGACTCATTCATGTAAAAGTGCATCGCACTGGGAGACGAATATACGGCAGAATTCGTTTGATAAATAAAATGAGGGATGTGCACGAATTTAATGATATATTCATATTTTTCATGAGAATAAAAAACTGCGTGACCACAGGGTTAAAGGAGTAGTTCATTTTAAAAGAAATTTTCACGATAATTTACTTGCCCCAATGTCATCCAAGATGTTTATGTATTTGCTTCTTTAGTCGAAATAAGTTTGAGGTTTTTGAGTAAAACATTCCAGGATTTTACTCCACACTTTGACTTCAATGGACTCCAAAGGGTTGACGGTCAAAATTGCAGTTTCAGTGCAGCTTCAAGGGGCTTTAAATGATACCAGATGATGAATAAGGGTCTTATCTAGTTATACAATCGGTCATTTAAGAAAAAAAAATGTGTATGTGTTATAAACACAAATTGTTTGCCTTGCTCTGTTCATGACTCCACGTAATACGTAGTTACATTGAAAATTTGCACGTTCAACTTGTGTAAACTGACTCTGTACTTCTGCCTACGTCAAGCGTGATCTTTTCAACATAATTATATAGGGCGAGAAGTCATGATTGCACATCGCAGAAAGGACAAGGCAAGCATTTGTGTTCATAAAGTATTCATCATTTTTCTTTTGAGGCGGTGTTCAACCTATCAATGTCGTTTTAGATAAGTGCATTCCAGAACCTAACGTTCGCTGTCGTTTTCAGTAACAACGGTGTTTTCAGTCTAATGCATGATTTGTTCCCGTGAATACGGTTCCCTCTTATTTAACAAAAGCTCGGTTTAAAATTGTGATTTTAATTCATAACTCCTAAGTCTGCAAGTAGTGTAGGGTTGCCGAGATATGATTACCCAAGTTAAAGTTCGAACTTCAGATAGCTCAGCGATGCCATTTTGCCCCTTCTTTACTTTTGAGTGAAGGTGATGTAATTCCTGTTCGAGAGTGGAGCTCCACTCGCCCCATCGGCTGCAGCAAGACCCCACTCCAATTTTCTTAAAACACTTCAGCACGTTCAAAGTCGTCATCTGAATTTCACAGGATTTACGGGAGATATGCGTGTCGCGTTCTTTAACGGTGCGCCTGGAAACAACCAAGCCTTCTGATCGAAGAAGTAAGCTGTTGTGTTTACCACGGTTGCTATAAGAATTCAAGACGATCAACTAAACGCTCATCTCCTAAAAGTGTGAAAAGTTCATGGCATAAACTTATGATCGTTGTTGTTTCTGTTAACTTTTGACACGTTCCTGAATGTAAATCGGTCTGTTACTGCGTGGACATTTCCACGCCTCTAAACATGACCCTGGATAAAATGAAACGTGATTGGTTGCTTTACCTGTCAGTCATAAGGCCTTTTGGGTGAGCCTTTCCAAAGAAAGCGGCAATAACAGCGAGAGGGGTTTAGCTGCAGCCGATGGGGCAAGTGGAGCTCCACTCTCAAACAGGAAATAAGTCAAATCCACTCAATAATAAAGAAGGGGCAAAATGTCGTCATTATCCCGGGTTATTTTATCGCATCCCTACACTACTTACAAACTGACGCTGTCTTAATGTGCAATTCACGGACATCTATTGTTAGTTGTAAAAAACGCTCTTTACTCAATTTGAGCTATATATATATTAGTGGTGGTCCGTTAACGCAGTGAGACTCTTATCGCGGGATAAAAAAAAGGTCGCCGTTAATCTATTCTCAAAGTTGGGTTGGGAGCTGGGTCTATACTACGCCAGATATGATGTCTTTCACCTTGATATTTTAGCGCGGATGTATACCTAGCTTAATTGCACTGTAGGGGCGAGAATGAGAGTTTTCAACTCGCGTGATCCACGTCATTCGCGCCGCCTCATCATCTAATAACCAGGGCTTCATTCGCGTCATTCGCGCTTCATTCGCGTCATTCGCGCCACCTAGACATCTCATAACCAGGGCTTCATTCGCGTCATTCACGCCACCTCATCATGTCGAAATCAGGGCTTCATTCGCGCGATTCGCGCCGCAAGTAGGTCTATCGCGTCTTTGCATTGATTTAACATGTAAATCACTCGCGCTTGACGCGCCATTCGCGTTTGGTCTGAACACAATATAATGTTACTGTGAAATTACCACATCAAACGTGCCGTGCCAACATGGATGCAGGTATGAAGCCGCCGGGCTTGCTTCAGGAAAATTTTATTTTTAAGAAGCTTCCCAATAGAAACCTCGACAAGACTAAGGTTGTTTGCACCTTGTGCAATGTGTAATTGGTTTACTGTACGGAATTGGTTTACATACAGTTGGTTTAAAAAAAAAAAACTTTCTCTCAACAGGTAGTGGTCTAGCTTTAGTTGAAACCAGTAACTTTGTATTGGCACCTAATGTATTATGGCTCCTGTATGACATATCGCTTGTTGCTCCCTAACTCTTTGTAAGTCGCTTTGGATAAAAGCGTCTGCTAAATGACTAAATGTAAATGTACTGTAGGAGCTCTTCCAGTCTCAAGTACCACCTAAACGCAAAGCATCCCTTAGCTAATGAGGAAGTAAACACAAGTACATCTTATTGAACATAATTTAATTTTCATCACCAATTATCATAGTAGAACAGCTTTCTCAAGCAGTTTGTGATGCATTTTGGAAACAGGAGATGAGCCCCTGGTCTAATGCGCCACCTGGCTTGAGAAACCCGTTCTCAAAGACTTACTTTTAGTCATTATTTGGGTAGCACACATATTCTGAATGCCTTCGGCAGAATTCAAATGAGCCATTTTAATATAGATTAATTCCAAGATTCTTTTAATTTTGATGATTATAACTGACAACTAATGAAAAACCCAAATTCAGTATCTCAGAAAATTTGAATATTGTGAAAAGGATCAATATTGAAGACACCTGGAGCCACAGCCTAATCCGCTAATTAACTCAAAACACCTGCAAAGGCCTTTCAATGGTCTCTCAGTCTAGTTCTGTAGGCTACACAATCATGGGGAAGACTGCTGACTTGACAGTTGTCCAAAAGACGACCATTGACATCTTGCACAAGGAGGGCAAGGCACAAAAGGTCATTGCAAAAGAGGCTGGATGTTCACAGAGCTCTGTGTCCAAGCACATTAATAGAGAGGCGAAGGGAAGGAAAAGATGTGATGGAAAAACGTTTACGAGCAATAGGGATAACCGCATCCTGGAGAGGATCGTGAAACAAAACCCATTTAAAAATGTGGGGGAGATTCACAAAAGGTGGACTGCAGCTGGAGTCAGTGCCTCAAGAACCACTACGCATAGACCTGTGCCAGACATGGGTTTCAGCGGTCACATTCCTTGTGTCTAGCCACTCTTGAACAACAGACAGAGTCAGAAGCGTCTCGCCTGGGCTAAAGACAAAACGGACTGGTCTGCTGCGAAGTAGTTAGTCCAGTAGTTGCGTAAATCTTACATATTCTTTCGAAACCCAAAGTGTGGAGAAGGAGAGGAGAGGCACATAATCCACGTTGCTTGAGGTCCAGTGTAAAGTTTCCACAGTCAGTGATGGTTTGGGGTGGCATGTCATCTGCTGGTGTTGGTCCACTGAGTTTTCTGAGGTCCAAGGTCAACACAGCCATATACCAGGAACTTTTTGAGCACTTCATGCTTCCTGCTGCTGACCAACTTTATGGAGATGCAGATTTCATTTTCCAATAGGACTTGGCACCTGCACACAGTGCCAAAGCTACCAGTACCTGGTTCAAGGACCATGGTACCCTTGTTCTTAATTGGCCCGCAAACTCGCCTGACCTTGTGAAGAGGAAGATGCGATATGCCAGACCCAACAATGCAGAATGAGCTGAAGGCCACCCTCAGAGCAACCTGGGCTCTCATATCACATGAGCAGTGCCACAGACTGATCGACTCCATGCCACGCTGCATTGCTGCAGTTATTCAGGCAAAAGGAGCCCCAACTAAGTATTGAGTGCTGTTAATGCTCATACTGTTCATGTTCATACTTTTCCGTTGGCCAAGATTTCTAAAAATCCTTTCTTTGTATTGGTCTGTACTATTCTAATTTTCTGGGATACTGAATTTGGGGTTTTCATTAGTTGTCAGTTATAATAAGCTGAATCATCAGCTACATTTTGCGTCTAAAACCGCGCATAAAACTCGAGCTGCACTGCATGAGGCCCGATTCACATTTCGCTTCTTTTCCGCGCGGATACACGTATGCGTTGTGACAGTCTTCTTTCAGGAGCGTTAGCGCCGCATCGAGATGATAAAATCTAAATTTTTCAACCAGCCTATGTAGACAACCTAAATGAAAATGGAGACACAGATGATCACAGCATAACTAAATATATAAGAAGAATTACTGCAAGGTATTTTCACTGCATATAATCCATATTTCCTTTGTTTATACCTCCTCGTCTATCGTGGCACATGGTTGCTTAGCGACGTCAGACGCCAGGATAGCGCAAGTCCAGGCGCTTTAGAAGAAAAGGATAAGGACCGATTCACATTTCCTGTCTTTTCCACGCGCATATTCATTATTTTAAATGAACCACAAATGCGGTGCGACATAACCACAAACCACATAACCACAAATGCGGTGCGACACACCCTTTTTTTGCAGGAGCGTAAGCAATCTCAACTTTTCAGAAAGGGGTTACCGCAGGTCATGTGACGAGAACCAACCAGCCAGTATAGACAAGCTCAATGTAAATGGAGACACAGATGATCACAGCACTTTTTTCCCAAAGCGCCTGGACTTTGCGCTCGCCTGGAGTCTGTCATCACTAAGCAACCATGGGCCACGATAGCAGTTTAGACAAGGAGGTATGAACAAAGGATATATGGATTGTATGCTCTTAAAAATACCTTGCATTAACTCTGCTTCAAGATTTAGTTATGCTGTGATCATCTGTGTCTCCATCTTCATTGAGCTTGTCTATATTGGCTGATTGGTTTCTTGTCACGTGACCTGCGGTGCGCTTTTGGCTTTCAATTTTTTTTAGATTTTGTCAAGTTTTTACAAAATTGTAAGGTTTAGTGTCATTTAAATGTATGAGTTGTAACAAAATTCACCCCCTCACAGTTGTCATTAAGGGCAAAATTACCTATATAGACCAAAATAATTTTTTGTTCCAGGCTACAAACATGTTTTTTCTATGCTGTAAAGTTGGCCATTTTATCATGGGGCTCGATTAATTTCAGTTTTAGTCATTTCCGTGTTGGTTTGCCCCTTGGTTTTTTGTCCAGATTACCAGATTTGTCCAGATAACGTATTCTATTCAATGAAAATGTTCATAATGTTGGCTATTGTATGAAGTCTAGCTTTTAAAAACAAAATCTGTTCAGATTTTAAAAGTCATGTAGTGATCATCACCCCTGAGGAGGTTGCTTTCATTCGGACCAGTATGTGCGTAACATTGGTTTTGTTCTTTGTCACAACCGTGTTCTCTCTTTCCTTGCTATAGGTTCCCACCAACCCATTTTTCTGTGGTTATAAGGTAAGATATGGCCCTCCTATAGGTATTGTGACCCTTTTGTGACAGAGAAATTACAGTGTTGTGGATTTGGAAAAATGTAGTGTAAATTGAATCACAAATTACTAATGTTAGCTGGCCTTCTTTTTCTCCCCTGCAGTCTTTGCAGCAAATCTAAACTATGGTGGAATAAAAAACAGGAACAATCCATGCAGAGGCCCTGTAGATCAGTATGGCTGTCTGAGATGGGGTCCTTCAGAAATTCTTCCTGGTGAAAGAGCTGGTTATAGCTCGGTATCCCAAAATATTTTCTCAAAAATCAAAAATGATTTACAGAAAAGTATTATCTTGAACAGTTGACATGGGTTTCTATTGTCATCATAGGAAACATCTCCTGTTTGGGAACATCTTGAAATGATATCTTCTAGAAAAGTATGTTTTGGTATATAATACAAAAACTACTATTTCAATGGACATCTACATCTTTTTTTCCAATTTATGTAACAGGTAAGATGTTAGTTGTGTGATAAGGAGCTTCAGTATTCAAATAATACTTCCTCCATGCTCAGACACTTAAGAGCTCTGCAAGAGACTGCGCCTGACACCAATCCTGTACACACACAAGGTGCATTATCATAATTTCACTTTGACATTAACATGTGACATGTTTTCTTCATTTAATATACGCCCTTCCCTTCAGGTTCTCGAAAGCAGATGATTGATGAGTTACTGGTAAATATGATCATCAAAGACTCAGCCGTTTTCACTGGTGGAGGATGAAGGCTTCAGGGGTCTCATCCATGCTCTGGATCGTACCCATGTTATGCCAAGCAGGCAGGTGTGTAGTAAAGTCCAATTTAACTATTTACACTGGATAATATTTTAATGATAACCTTTCTTTTCTTTTTATGTTATTGTTGCACATTTAGGCCTTGAAGAAAATGGTGGACTCAAAATATGAGGAAGCCAAGATCAAGGCAAAGGCTGAAATGGAAAATATCAAGGCGCTGTGTCTTTAACTTCAGATATGTGGACATCACTTAACACAGACACTTACTTGGCCATAACCGCCACTACATTGATGGGAATGATAAGCTCAACACTGTCTTATTGGGGGTAGAGAAGTTTCCTGATAACCACACAGCTGAAAATAGAGCGCTCGTAAAAAATAAATATATGGAGGAGTGGGAAATCAAGGCAAAGATCAAATGCCTTGTCACAGATGCTGCAGCAAATATGATGGCTTGTGCAAATATTCTACAAGTGAGCCACACAATCTCACAGCACTTTTCTGATGCTTCAACGCCAGATGGAGAAAGGCAAGCTGTGGTGCCATCCTTAGCCTCTCTTCATGTCCTCTCACCTTTCCAGCATGCTACGGTAGATCTGTCCGAGGAGAAACATGTCTCGGGTTCAAAAGTCATTCCGCTGATGAAAATGATACATCATTCTTTACAGGGAGAACAAATCAAGTATTTATTCAGCAGTTAAAACGTCCATACTAATGTTCATATTAATGTTCAAATGTTTAAAACCTTTGGGTTCCTCAATCAAAATAAAATGACAGAAGCTGTTAGAAGGCTTAAAGCGCAGTGTACCACCATCATCAGAATCCAAGAACAAAGTCAACAGGCTCCAACAACTTAAAGTATATATCTTTTTTATTCTTTTGGGGAAAAAAAACTTTGATTAACAATTCATGACATAAATATAATGATGAATTTACACTCCCTGTCATATTTACATTTTGTCCTTCAAATTGTTTAGGTGGAAACCTATGGCACCCGCTAGATCAGGGTTCCTCAAATTTTACCCTGGAGGGCCGGAGGACTACAGAGTTTAGCTCCAGCCCTGATCAAACACACCTGAGCAAGCTAATCAAGCTGTTCAGTATCGCTAGAAAATCACAGGTATGCAAGTTTGATCAGGATTGGAGCTAAACTCTGCAGTGCTCCGGCCCTCCAGGGTAAGATTTGAGGAACCCTGCGCTAGATAGTGCTGTGGACCAAGTAAACAATCCTGCAATGCCACAGCTGATGCAGTAATGGAGGTTGATCAATACCTAAAGGAAACTAACATACCCAGAACCCATGATCCACTTGAATACTGGAACAAAAACATGCGTTTCCCCATCTATATCTGATGGCACTGCAGTTCCTGTGTACACCAGCCTTCTCTGTACCTTGTGAGAGAGTACTGCTTACCGTACTGCTTACCGTGGTGATGAGATTTATAGCAGATTATCATCACTAAATGGCTGGTTGTCTGAGTGGTGCCTGCAGAATAATATACATTTTATAAATAACTGAAAGAGTTTTGAGGGCAGACCTGACCTGTTGAAACGAGATGGTCTCCATCCCTCCTGGGATGGGGTTTCCCTCCTCTCTAGAAATTTGGCACACAGTCTTAATAATGCTAAAGTCTGACTACATAGGGCCCAGGTCAGGAAGGAGACTGAATGGCTTAACCAACTGTCTGCTCGCCGTCTCGCGTTACAGAATACACAAAATATGCAACATGTAATAATCCCTTCTTACAAACAACATAAAATAGAGACTGTGTCTGTCCCCCGGATTAGCAAACATAAGATATTGCGTAAACCTCTTGAAAGTAATTTAATAAACGTTAAACAAGTTAAACATGAACAAAATACAGATAATCAACTGTTACGACTCGGATTGCTTAATATTAGATCTCTCTCAAATAAAGCACTTTTTGTTAACGATATGATAACCGATCATAAAATAGACATGCTTTGTTTGACAGAAACATGGCTAAAGCCAGATGATTATATTACTCTAAATGAATCCGTTCCTCAAGACTATTACTATAAACACGAGCCTCGCCTAAAAGGTAGAGGGGGAGGTGTTGCTGCACTTTACAATAATTATTTTAGCATCTCTCAGAAGTCTAAATTTAAATACAATTCTTTTGAAGTCTTGGTACTTCACGTATCGACACCTAATACTAAGGACAAAACATTTTTAAATTTTATTCTAGCTATTGTATATAGGCCTCCAGGGCACCACACAGATTTTATTAAAGATTTTGGTGGGTTCTTATCAGAACTAGTACTGGCCGCAGATAGAGTCCTTGTCGTCGGTGACTTTAATATCCATGTAGACAATGATACAGATGCCTTGGGCATGGCTTTCAAAGACACTCTTAACTCCATGGGCGTTAGTCAACATGTGTCAGGACCCACTCTCACCTTCGTAATCATACTTTAGATTTAATACTTTCTTATGGTATAAATGTGGACGATGTTAAAATCGTTCAGCAGAGTGAAGACATTTCGGATCATTGTCTGATATTATGTTTGCTTCAATGGCCTACGGCTGCAAATCAAACTCCTTGCTACAAATATGGTAGAACGATTACTTCAACTACCAAAGATGCGTTTCTCGATAATCTGCCTGAATTGTCTAAAATATCTAGCATGTGTAAAAATGTTGACGATTTTGACACTTCTATTGAAAATTTTAACTCTACCTTCTCGGAAATATTAGACATAGTTGCTCCTCTGCGTTTAAAGAAAATTAAAAATAGCAGCCCAACACCGTGGTATAATGAACACACTCAGACTCTAAAGAAAGCGTCCCGGAAAATGGAGCGCAACTTTAAGAAAACTAATTTAGAGGTATTTCGTATAGCATGGAAGGATAGTACTCGAAAATACAGGAATGCCATAAAAACGTCTAGATCCACCTACTTTTCATCACTAATAGAGGAAAACCATCACAACCCTAGGTTTTTATTTAACACCGTGGCTAAATTAACAAAAGATAAGTCGTCAGCGACGTCAGATTCTGATTATCAGCATAACAGTGATGAATTTATGAACTACTTCACTAGTAAAATCCAAGATATAAGAGAAAAAATTATAACAATGCAACCTGTAGTGAAACCCGCTGAACAAACTAACTACAGTACCCCTAAGGAGAAATTGCAATTATTTTCTACAGTAGATCACGATGAACTGTCTAAAATCATTAGATCATCTAAATCAACAACATGCATGCTAGACCCTATACCTACAAAACTACTGAAAGAAATGCTCCCAGAAATTATAGATCCTCTTCTTAGTATTATTAACTCATCCCTGACATTAGGACATGTGCCTAAAGCATTTAAGGTGGCTGTTATAAGGCCTCTTTTAAAAAAAACCAAACTCGACCCTAAAGAACTAGGGAATTACAGGCCTATATCGAATTTACCATTTATATCTAAAGTTCTGGAAAAAGTAGTTTCAACTCAATTATGCTCCTTCCTCCAAAGGAATGACATTAATGATGAATTCCAGTCTGGATTTCGAGCATGTCACAGTACAGAGACTGCTTTGATCAGAGTTACAAATGATCTGCTTTTAGCGTCTGACCGTGGCTGTATTTCGTTATTGGTGCTGCTAGACCTCAGTGCTGCATTTGACACCATTGACCACAGCATACTTCTACATAGACTCGAAAATTACGTCGGCATTAACGGAATAGCATTGAAATGGATTAAGTCTTATTTATCTGACCGTTTTCAATTTGTAGCAATAAACAATGAGGTGTCCCGCAAATCACAAGTCCAGTACGGTGTACCACAGGGCTCAGTTTTGGGGCCTCTGCTCTTCGCATTATACATGCTACCTCTAGGAGATATAATAAAGCGACACGGAATTAGCTTTCACTGTTATGCTGATGATACTCAACTTTATATTTCCTCGAAGCCTCATGAAACCCAGCAGTTTCATCGAATAAAGGATTGCATAGTTGACTTAAAAATGTGGATGAGTAACAATTTTTTACTACTAAACTCGGACAAAACAGAAGTGTTACTTACTGGACCGAAAACCGCTATAGGTAACAACCAAGAATACCGCTTAACGATTGATGGATGCTCCATAAAATCCTCGTCATCAGCTAAGAATCTTGGCGTTGTATTCGATAGTACTCTGTCATTTGAAAGCCATGTCGCCAACACCTGTAAAATTGCATTTTTCCATCTTAAGAATATATCTAAACTACGTCATATGCTGTCACTGTCAGATGCAGAGAAATTAATTCATGCATTCATGACATCAAGACTAGATTATTGTAATGCACTTCTAGGTGGATGCCCTGCAGGCCTATTACAAAAACTGCAACTTGTTCAAAACGCGGCAGCTCGAGTTCTTACACGTACAAAAAAGTATGAGCATATAACCCCGGTTCTGTCAACCTTGCACTGGTTACCTATAAAGCATCGCATTAACTTTAAGATCTTGCTTATTACCTATAAAGCCCTACATGGTCTAGCGCCGCAGTATTTGAATGAACTTCTATTGTATTACAGACCTCAACGTACATTACGCTCTCAGGCGTCCTGTCAGTTGGTAATACCTAGAATTTCAAGATCAAGTGCAGGTGGTAGATCCTTTTCGTATCTAGCGCCTAAACTTTGGAATATTCTTCCCTGCACGGTCCGGGAGGCAGACACACTCTGTCAGTTTAAATCTAGACTAAAGACTCATCTTTTTAATCTTGCATACAATACTCCTCCATAATATTAATCCTCAGAGGATTTAGGCTGCATTATTTAGATCAACCGGAACCAGAAACACATCCAATAACAAATGATGTACTTGTTGCATCAAAGAGTGCAGTACAGTACTCTACTCTCAGCCAGTCTTGTCTCTTTGTTCCAAGGTTACCGCAGGATGCAGTTCATGCCCAGACCCGATGGCAGAGCTGAGAATAGGAAGCGGTGACCTGACAAGAGCTAAGAGGATAGAGCTGGATAAAGGACGCCACAACTTTGATTTTCCTACAACATTTCAAATGTTATTAGATTGTGAATGATAATCTTAAATCTATCATTTACCTTATTAAGTTTATTTTTTATTTTTATTTAGCCTTGTTGTGCAAGCACTGTTGAGCTTGTGCAGAGGCAGCAGCTTTTGCCAGAGGGGAACTGGAATCCCCTGGTTGGGCCTGGGTTCTCCTGAGGTTTTTTTTCTCGATGGGAGTTTTGGGTTCCTCACCACCGTTTGCATATTGTTTTGCACTATCTGCCTGGCCGGGGGGGCTGCTTTAGAATTCAGAAATTAGACATAATTAATATTGCATATAAGAATTTATAGTCCGTTTAATATTTGACCTGTGGTTCTTTCTCCTTTATCGCCAATGTGTGCTTTCACTGTGTGTGTGTGCGTCTCTGTCAATGTGTGTGTGTGTGTGTGTGTGTGTGTATGTATGTTTGCATATTGTGTGTGTGGAGCATTTGTATGTCTGTCTTTGTTGTTTTCACCTTTGTCTTGTTTTTACAGGTATATGCCTTTAGTTTTTTTACTTGTATTCAATGTGTCTCATGTACAGCTGCTTTGTAACAATGAAAATTGTAAAAAGCGCTATATAAATAAAGTTGAGTTGAGTTGAGAGTGTTTTCAAAGACAGGGGAGGTATTGTGCAAGAGGAGAAATAGGCTCGCCCCAAACACCATCAAAAAAATATTATTTCTCAATAAAAACTAGTAAGATTTTTTAAGAAGTCTTTTATGGGCCCACCTTCTTTTTTACCTAGCTTCACAAGCACATTTAATAACCACATAATCCATGAATTAGGCTATCTGACATTAAGTTCATAAAGTCTCCTATACAAGATACAGGCAATGTTATTACACATTACAAATAGTAGTCAATTACATGTCATATACAAGTATTTTAGGTAAAATAATTCAACATTTTCTCACTTACTCTGGGGACCAAAAACATGCTAAACAATGTAACGCATTGACTTTTATATTAACAGGAATTGCCACATTATGGTACATGAATATTATCAGCATATGATTTGTATTTGTACACTACAGAGTACAATTACATCAATGAGTTGGGTTTTCCATCCACTGAGGCTTCATCCCAGATTGTTCCCAGACGACTGTTGTACATTTTATGATCCACTAGATGGCACTGTAATCGAAATCCAACACTCCGAATCTTTTCTCGATCTAGAGGATTCATTTACACATCCTTACCACAGTGGTTTTCGACTCTGGCCCGTGAGATCCATTTTCGAGTTTAGCCCCAAGTCTGATAAAACACCCGATGAGGCTAATCAGTGACTTCAGGAACAGACGCGTTCAACTTAATGTCGGGCTGCACAGATTGTTTGGCATATCGCATTAAAGTAACGCGAGAGCGATTCAAATCCATACCGAACAACCTGCACTTGAATTGCTCTCGCGGTACTTAAAAGTCATACGCTGATAGATTTGCGCAGCGCCGCATTAAGTTGAAAGCGTCTATTCTTAAAGACGCCATTCTTTAAGATATTTATTCAATCAATAAAATAAAATAGGAAACGGTATAGAAAAACAGCAGCTTTGTAAAGTTAGACTATACATTGTGTTTAATCTTTTAAATACTCCAGTACGTCCTATAGACGTATTGCAGATGAGCAAACACTCTAAAAAATACGTCTTCCAGATGTAAACAGACACATCAAATGATGTTCGTGTGCTATCTGGGACGTTCAACCCCCCTAATGTTCAAACCAAATCTACAACCTATATGGTCCCTTTTTAAAGCCACTCCCCATAGGAGACAGGTTATTTTACAATCTGCCACCGACAAACTTATTGTAACAGTGTCAGGTCGCCCTTAATGTTCTTCATGGTAATATACAGATCACTTCTTGGTAATACCAGAAACTAAAACATCGGAAAACGCTACTTAAATTTGTAACAAGAACAAGATTGGTATTAAAAGAAAGAGACGATGATAAACCAACAGGGTGGTTTCCTACTCTCACTCTTAAGCATCTCAATACCCTTTGTGTCCACCTTGATTACATCTGGATAAAAGAAAAAAAAACAATGGAGTATGCAGAGAAAATGGTTTTGGTTCCACAGCATCAGCTCAATAAACTTAAATCTGGCATCCCTCGCGAGTCTATACAACAGTCGGTGGAGAAAGATTTGTACACAGCTATAAGGGAAATCCTGCACAGCTCTGATATGGACTCTCATGAAAAAGCTAAACGATACACCATTATTTTTATTATATTTAACATTTACCAAGCAGGCTGATCGGGAGACAAATATTAAACATTAAACATGCCTGATAAAGAAATGGTTAGTTATGTACTGAATACTGTAAACCCTGTTTTGGGTGATAATGTAGTAAATTATTTGTTTAAGAATGTGCCACAACGGAGTTTGAAAAACACTCCGTACATTTTGGATAAAATGACCATTTCTGAAGATATCGTATCATGGACTGCTTCCTGCTGTCTTTGCAGCAAATCTAAACAAGGGTGGAATTAAAAACAGGAACAATACTCGCAGAGAGTGTAGAGTCGACACAGAGAGTGTAGAGTCGACACAGAGAGTGTAGAGTCGACACAGAGAGTGTAGAGTCGACACAGAGAGTGTAGAGTCGACACAGAGAGTGTAGAGTCGACACAGAGAGTGTAGAGTCGACACAGAGAGTGTAGGCCGCGAAGTGAGGTACCAGATGAAGGCAGAGCCATGCAAAGAGGCCCTATAGATCAGTATGGCTGTGTAAAATGAGGTCCTTCACAAATTCTTCCCGGTGAAACAGCTGGTTATAGCTCAGTATCCCAAAATATTTTCTCAAATATCAAAAATTATTTACACAAGTATTATCTTGAACATTTGGCATCGATTTCTGTTGTCATCATAGGTGTGTTTTTGCCTCTAGGTGTTAACTTGTAAGTTTAGCAGAAACGTTTAGAGAAACCATATTAAAATAAAGAATGTCAAACTGTTTATGCTCGTTTACTTTGATAAGACAGAGAATGTGATTTAGTGTTATTTTGTATTGATGGGTCATCAGATAAAACTCATATTTTAAAGTGTAAGTTAACAGCACATCCTTGGCTGCTGAGGTTAAGCCAATACGTGCATAGTTATGATTGTGTAATTGGTTCACTTTACACTGTAATTCTGCAGCTGCCAACTGGTGAATCACAGATATTTAATAGATTATAGCTGTAACTTCACAGTTAAGTACAAGCACTTCTACCAAAGAAAAATGGTAAATCACAGTAATCTGATCCTTATCTGGCACTTACTGTTCAGTTAAAAACCATCACCATCACTTTCACAGCAGCCAACTGCAACCTCAAAATAAACTGACAGACACTCACGGTTATGTAAAAATAATTGTACAACACTGAACTGCTATATAACAGTAGTGTGACAGACAGGAACTTTTACTTCAGTTAATTGAGCTAGTTCCACTGGAGCATTCTATGAAATAACCGTAATACGATGGCATACATACTGTGAGGGCACAGTACACAACTGTTTACAACTCTTTACTGCAGACATGACACAGTGAGTTTCTGTGAAAGTCATGCAACCAGAAGCCAGTAATTTTCTGTGAAGATACGGTCAAACATTTTACAGTGTGTGAAAAATGGGATTTTCTGAAAAAATGTCCCCCTCTAATGTACAGTCCATTGGAACTACACAATTTGCATTGCGAGGTAAGAAAAGGGTACATTAAAAAAAACTTTTTTCATGAATCTGTTGCCGTCACGACATTGCTAATTATTTTTCACTCCCTGACATATTAATCAGGAGTAGGTTAACTTTAGCGATAAAGCGTCATCCCATCCCCAATGCTACATTTAGCATGTGTAACGTTATTGTGTGTATTTTAATCATAGTTTATTTTTTGATTTATTTAAATGTTTGTTTAACCTGCACAGATGCATCAGACGGTATAACAGGATCCCCTGCTGTCAATTGAGAGATGTAAAGCTTGCTGCATTTACACAAGCTTCAAAATCATGTCACTTAACGCATGCAAAATGCAGTTCAGCAAAAAGGTATGTGTGTGAATGATTTAATTTAATGATTTAATCTGCTTTTGTTGTTAGCAAGGCATTTCACCACAAAATCACTTCCAAGGCATATAACTTTTAACATTGCTGTTGTAAACAAGACAATTGTGCCAATTTATTCTTTTTTCATTTAGATTAGACCATCATCATGTGTGATTTAAACTGCAGACCATCACCACATTTTCACTGCTGCTATTGCACTTCAACAGTAATCAGACGGGATGGTAATATTTTTAAATCCTGTAAAAACATCCGGACAGCCTCCATTGCCAGCAGCTCTACTACCATCCCTAAAGCATCAGCAGAACCACCTCCAAAAAGATTACATGTCTGGCAACAAATCAGGGTGACTTGCACACACTGGAACTCAGATAAATCAAAGGAACTTGCTGGTTCATATTAACAGAAGACGCAGGCAATGGGAACCTGAAATTACAGCAAAACAACACCTGTACTGTTAATGCATTAAAGCCAGAAATGGAATCTGCATTTACTTTGATTAGATGCATATGTTTGGAGTTTATATTAACACAAATTAATTTCTTTGTCCTCATGAACACCTCCTTGTTTTATCCTGTTTTTTTAATTAACTAGCCAAAACAATTTTTTTACAGGTGTGAGGAGTGAGGAAACAATACTTATGCGATTTCATGAACTGAACTGTCATGCAATATGAAATGTATGGCAGATCTGTTATGATCATACTTTTTTAGCCAGTCATGATTTTCAGTGTTGTATAATTCAGTTATGGTAAAACTAAGCCACTGGCTCTAACATAACACTAGGGACGTTATCTCTTAAACCCGAACATATTTATTGCAATATGACCATTTGTGTCTTTTTGGATTTGAATGCCCAAATTGTTATTAAATCAAGAATTTCTTTTGTTGTATTTCTTTAGAAAATTGGCTAATTACATTTCAGGCCATTGGAACATGTTTATACTGACAGATTTTGAGGTACAGCTTTTTAACTTCTTTGCATTTACCTCTTTAATATCGGTAGTGGAGAGTTATGAAAGTTTTTAACAAAACAATGAGCAAACATAAAGGTTTGCCTAAACATTTTTTTTACCAGACTTGACAGCTACATTCTGTATTTATTTGTGCGTCACTTCAGTTGGTAGGAATTAATTGTGTGAATTCATGTTGATGGTCAGTGGTCTTATAACTTACAATATGTCATACAGGAGCAAGATGTGCCAATACAGAGATACTGGTTTCAACAAAAGCTAGACCACTACCTGTTGAGAGAAAGAGAGATTTAGTGTTCATTTTTCTGTCAAATTGGTTTTGCTATCAGTAAATTCAGGCATTTCCTCTGACAAGGTATATGATATTGATAACTACACTTTCAGTTAAAACCCTCCCTAATGTGCATTTCCAGTAGGCATGCAGTATCTAAAAATAAGATGATGCATGCCTCAAATCATTGTAATGTTTGTCACACCCTGGTGCTGGGACCTCTGTTCGCCACCTGATGGCGTCATTCCACTCTGTGTTCTCTCTGTATTTTGTTATGACGCCAGTTCCCATCATGCTTTGTCTTGTTATCATGTATTGGTTTCATCTGTGTCTCATAACCTGTTTGTCCCTTCATCTGTGTTTATATAGCCCTTGTGTTCAGTTGACTGGTGTGTACCGTTTTTGTCTGTCAGTGTTCAGCCGAGGGAACAAGGAGCGGATCCACTTGCACTAAATGGTGTTTAGCGCTGTCGATCCTGGCAGGAAACATGAGGGAAACATACAGCATAACTAACAAAAACGACACACACCAGACAAATGAACACAAGGGCTATATATACACAGAAGAAGGGACAAACAGGTTATGAGAATGGAATGGCGACCTCAGGTTTTGTAAAATGAAATTCTGTTTGAAAATAACTTTTGTGCTCTTCATGTTGTTCTATTTGTTATATTATTTATATACATAATTGTTTTTTGTTATATGCACATTTTGCCAAGTAAATGAATCCAGCAACACAAGTAGGACACACTCAAAAAAAGGGTGTAGTCTCTGATTTACTTAACAACCAATCTTTAAACTAACGTAATTAGTTTAATTTTGCATTTCAAAACAACCGGATGTGACGTTGTCTAACGACTCTCATGGAGACGGCGCGATTCTCGAGATAGGGGTTATGAGATTTAAAGTATCCTTTAAGAAATCTTAAGATTGTTTTCTTCCTCAGTCAATCTTAAAACATGTTGTGACAATTATATGTTATGTGACAGTCCAGGATTGTGTTTGATGATGATTATTTCACGCGGTAGCACGAGGTGCGTTAAATTTAGCTTTTCCGTCGTGTTTAAGGAGTTTTGAACTTGTTGTTTCACTTCGTGTAATTTTTATGCAGCAGTGACGTTAACGTTCAAGTGTAAGTTTGTTCGCGTCACGATTCCTCTAATGCTGTTCGTGATAGCACGAGGTGCGTTTTTACTTGGCTTTTCCATCTTGTTTATTCAGCAATGAACCTGCTCTACATTTGGGTAACTTACGTTTTAGTGTGTTATGTAAAGATTATGATTTGTTCGTTTCAAATTCGTCACAAGGTGAATTTAGCATTTCCTTTTTTGTTTAAACCGTATAAAACTTGTTCTTCAATTTCGAGTCATTTAAGTGTTTTAAGCAGCAGTAATGTAAAGTCGAGGATTTGTACGTTTTCAAAATGTATGGATTGCTTCACACGTTAGCAAGAGGTGCGTTTAATTGAGCTTTTCCGTCGTGTTTAGTTTGTAGCTTTGAAGCAAAAGACGTTTTAAAGCACCACGATTACATGATAAAAAGTTCAGTTTAGTCAGTGCTCTTCCTCAAGGGGTCTTGAAGTTGTATTTTTGTTTTTAAATCAGGAGACATGAGGTGGTCAAGGATTAGCCTCCAATAGCGGATTTCAAAACTAGATGGCCTGCTCTTTTCAGAACGGAAGAGGTGGGTGAAATGTTTTTGATTCATTTATGTTCGACTTTATGGGTTTGTGGTAACAATAAATAATTGTGTTTTGTAGATCAGTACAGTGTTTGAAAGAATCACAACAGTCCCATGGGTGTCTACGTACTTTGCGAAGATGGATCAATATTCTGCTAAACTTATGAAGATCAATGCAAAGCGAGGAGGAGTAAATGGACAAAGAATTAAAGAACTGCTGGTTCCCACAACACGGGTATGAAGAACTAAACTCATCAAAACCTTGTAGTAAAGCTTCATATCTGCATCGATGCCACAGCTTGTAATTAGAAGTTTTCTAGAAGTTCTAAAGAAAGAGATATAGTCATAGTTAACGGATGTCAAATTGTTGTTTTGTTTTCTAAAGTCCACTTACATGGAGTTATACATGGAGATGTGTTGCATAAAAATCTAAAAAAATGAGTAAATGTGTGCATGAGATTTTGAAGGCTACAATTCATTAAAATTATTTTATAATAATCGAGAGTGCTCGGATCTCTGTGTCTACCTGAATGAAGACCCAAGCAATCTAGTTAATGAGTAATTGGTAAGTATATGTGTGTGTATACTTTGCTGTATTATTAAGGAAGTGAAATTGTGTGGTACAGCTTACATTTTATCTTTTTTCCCACTTATGTCATTTCAATCCTATTAGAGTTTTCTGCCGAAAACAAGATATTTTAAATAATGTTCGAAAAAAATCAACACTGGCCCACATTTACTTTTTTGTCTTTTGTACATTGTAGATGCGCAATTCGTTCCTAAGACCGTTCTCAAAACACTCTCAGGAGGCGGTCCAGAAAACTGTGATGGGAGTGTCTGTCGTAAGAATTGAAGGTTCAGACATTGAAGACAGCCCAGCAAATGTTGGAGTGGTATTGCAGGGAGTGAGAGTTATGGTGGACGTGAACAACATATCGTATGCGACAGCCATGCTGATGGGACTGATATATTCACTGAACTTGAGCTACCCTCCTGAACTCAGGTACACTTTTAAAGTACTGCAGAAGTTGTTTCTGGAGCTAGAGGGGAAGAAACTATCTCAAAAAGTTCAGATCCTGAAGACAAAGCTATTCATAGATGTTACGGAGTAAACGATGTTATTTTTCGCATTTGTATGTTTCAGAAAATGGTAGTACAATTGTTTAATTAGGTTTATTAAGAGATGTTAAACATTGTACTTAAATGGTGCTGAGTGCATCTAATTTGTCAGTAAATGTTAAGGTAGGGCTGGGTGATATGGCTAATAAATATATCAACCATATGATGCTTTATATGCTGTCGATATCGATAATTATTAGTTCTGGGTTTTGTGACCAAATTGGCGATTCGATTCTTGTTTTAATGGTTTCGATTCAATATCGATTAGTTATAAGTACTTTAATTATAATGCTAGTTTTGCCGCCAGGGAATCCACATTAGTCAGGGGTGCACATAAGTTTTTCTATCTGGTTCTCAAGAGAGCACCTGGAGATTCGGTTTGGTTTACCTATTAAAAATAAAAGTAAAAAAGTAGTTGCTTTTTAATGAACAATAAGCAAAATAATATAGTGGGATAATACTATATTTATATTGCTAAAAAGTACACTTAAAATACAATTGTATTGTATTTATTCTTGTTTTTCATTTTAAATTGGTAAATATTAATTTTCAACACCAAATTTGAAACTTAAAACGCCAACCTTTTTAGTTTTTGGCAGGTTGCTGGGAAGTGCACCTGCGAGCGCACATGGATGTGCAGCGCAGTGCAGATCCAGACATTCACAGAGGCTGCGCCTGCGTGCTTAACGAAAGCAGAACCGAAGAAGGCGGAGCTACCGATTCTCCGTTTTTCATAATTAACACCCAGGTCCCGTTTAACACCTGGAACAAACGAAACATCAGTAGTTTGAGCAGCATTTTGTTCAAAGGGAAATCTTTTCCAGTATTACATTTAATCAGTTTAAAACAGTGATTGTGCATCAAAAGGTTTCAACCATGTCAGTACGCAAATGTGCGGTCTAAACTTATTGAGAGCGCAATTTTAATTTTGGTCACGCATGCGCATATGGTGACATGTTATGCCTTTCACTGAGGTACTTGCGTGTCACCATTACGTATCTCTGCTCCAAAACATTGATTGGATGTGAAATCCCTCGTTCTCAACTATCGCGTAGTCTTAGCGGGAGGTGAATCTGACATTAATTTAGCCGGCGCTGGTGTCCATTGGCTACCGTGAGCTTCGGCCGTGATCCTTATTTCCCTCTCCCACTTTTATTTGAATTTATTTTGTTTAATTTAATCAGCATGAGTGATTGCGACGTCTTCAGGAAGATAGGCGAAATACAGATATCCTTGAACTGAAGCTTTCAGTTCATGGGGATTTCCCGAATCGATATTGTTTTGTTAAATTGAAAATCGATTAATATCAAAGAATCAAAATTTTTTACCCAGCCCTAATAATTATTGACCTTATTTTTAATTAAAAATGACAAGTAGAACAGTTTATATTTAACCTCTGTATTTTAATTGACCCACATTATTATGGTATACATCAAAAAAATAGTTTTAGCAGTAAAATCATTTCAACAAAATATTATCTTTGTCTCACTCTACTTATATTTAGATAAGAGTTTAAACAAACATTAACTTTAAATTAAAGTGAACACATTTTGTAACATTTTAAGTTCAATGTAAACCTGGAACAATCAAGGCAAACTTTGAGGTAGATCAACAAAAGCATCTGTATTAAGGAATACCAACAAACCTTTATAACAGTAGACAAATGCCTGACTTCTCCACCATGCTGAATGGAAGCATTTCTTTTGCAATGAACTACGCTATTTCATGGGTTATGTAATTAAATCGCTTGGAAGATTTGTCATATGACACTGTTACAGAGTACCTCTCCATCGTGGACTGCTTGTGGGTTGTTTGTTAACTTGAGGTAGATGGGCGACATGATGTATATTACAAAAGGTGGGAGCCGTATAGATGGTGGAATAAATAGCTTACACACTACGTTCTTCTGATGGTGGTCGGAAGAAAAGACACCAAAAAACTGCCACACTGGCGAGCTGACATTTCGCTTTTTGTTCACGATTTGACAACTGACAGAAGGCACGGCACTCATCTTGCACGTGTTCTAAGTGAACATGGCAATGACGCGACCAAACTGAGACTAAAGCAACCCGGCAAATTAGATCTTATTGCCTGTTTAAGATCTTCGGATGCGCACATTTTAAGGAAATGATCTAGCGCTATATCGAATTTTTTTTATATTGATATCGACAATGTTGTACCGTCGATAAATATTGATATCGGTTTATCGCCCAGCCCTATGTTAAGGTTTATAATGTTGTTAAAGTAACGTTTAACTGTAACTGTCCCACAGAGCCTGAAAAAAAATCTGCCAATGGTGCGGAGTGCATCTTTTTTGCAGTAAACGTAACAGTTTTGTAATGTTTTTAGAGAATTTACATTCATTTGTACAAAGTTTAAAAAAGCTTTTACAAGCGGTGTGCAAGCTTCCCCAATTGTGCGGAGTGCATCTTGTTTTGTCTGTAAACATTACAGTTTTGTAATGCTATTACTATGTTTAATTGTAACACCTGAATGGTGTTGGTGCATTTGGTTTGTCAGTAAATGTTAAACATTTGTAATGCTATTCCATTGTAATTGTCCAAAGTACTTAAAAGCAAATTTGCAAGCTATGCAAGTTGATCAGTGCATCTTATTTGTCACTGAATATTACAATTAACCTTAAGTGTATCTGTAATTTAGGTGCAATAAACATTGCTTGTTTCAAGAACTGTTGTCTGAAATTCTTTTATAAATAAGATGAATGCTATATATAGTTTGTAACAATCTGTGCAGTAAAGCATACTTTTCTGTGTGATGTAACTTGAAATAGAAACCAATGTGTTGAATTAACTTAAAGGAATTGGATGGAACCGCTGTCCATAATATAAATGAGTTGTTTGAATTAAATATTCTTGAGTTGGACAAACAAAAAATATTTGATGTGTTTTTATCAAATAAACACATGTTCAGAAAACGTAACCATCTTAAGTTAAAGGGAAGCCATCATGCCGATTTAATTTAACTTCACCATTTTAAATTAATGAAACATCATTCAATTGTGTTGCAGCAACACAAGAATTTAGCATAGATTGAAAACAACCCTTTAATGTAATACAAACCGATTGGGTTTTGTGGAACCACTGTCCATAATTTAAGTTAAAAGTATAAGTTAAAAGTTTTTTCAGTGCTGTGGAATATGTGGTTTAATTTACCCAACTCCCAAATGTGGATGCATTGGTTGCCTTATTAGTCTCAGAGCACATGTGACCATGATCATCCTGGCAAATCACATGGCTGGGTTCAGACTACTTTTAGACTGGTCGCATTTAAATGGGATGATGCATAGCCTACCACATGAAGACTGAATCTATCCTCAATTACAGTATTATAATTCCATTTAAATTACATTTACAAGCTTTTTTTCATACGTGCATTCATATATACGAATTAAAAAAATAAAGGACAGATACAAGTTAACAGGTCGAATTTTACACGAATCAATCAGATTATTTTAATTCACATCTGAACCACACGTAATGCGATGAAAAATGAAGAGTGCACAGATAGTAAGATTTGATTTTGCCTGCTAAGTATAGCAATTAACATCAAGTTAAAGTAACATCAAAATTAACTAAAAGCTTATCATAATGAAAAAAAAAAATAATGAAACGATTAATCCAATTAAGGAAAAAATTATAATAAAATGTAATCTGAGATGGATACAAGGTTTCAGTTCTAA